>CM068307.1:38100517-38278017 GCA_034768735.1 Schistosoma mekongi | reverse complement strand
CTCTTAAGGGATCGAACTATAATATTTATGTTATGTAGACGTTTTCAGTAAAAGTAACACATCCAATGATCACTTTATACTTTTATCCTATTTACATTCTAATCTTACTACTATATCCATATAATCTTTTCATCTCTATATCATCAATTTAAATAATAATTATCAGTTAAATATAGTGGATTAAGTAAATGATCAAGTGTGAATAGTACATTCAATTGTTTTAAATGTCAATTGTATGCCTTAAACATTTAATTCAATGTAATATTTCTTACTTAGTCAATATACATTAATCCTAGTTTTCATGGTATTTTTACATGTTGATCTGATAGATTTTCTTGTGAATAAAAGAAAAGAGAAAGAAAAGAAGAAGGAAAAGAAGATTCTAAAAATTCTACCGATTTGTTTCTTCGAGTGTATTTTTTAAGAAAAAAAAAACAAAATAAGTGACACTTTTTTTCTTTCTTTGAAAGAAAATAATAATAATAATAATAATAATAATAATAATAATAATAATAATAATAATAATAATAATAATAATAATAATAATAATAATAATAATAATAATAATAATAATAATAATAATAATAATAATAATAATAATAATAATAATAATAATAATAATAATAATAATAATAATAATAATAATAATAATAATAATAATAATAATAATAATAATAATAATAATAATAATAATAATAATAATAATAATAATAATAATAATAATAATAATAATAATAATAATAATAATAATAATAATAATAATAATAATAATAATAATAATAATAATAATAATAATAATAATAATAATAATAATAATAATAATAATAATAATAATAATAATAATAATAATAATAATAATAATAATAATAATAATAATAATAATAATAATAATAATAATAATAATAATAATAATAATAATAATAATAATAATAATAATAATAATAATAATAATAATAATAATAATAATAATAATAATAATAATAATAATAATCAAAATGTATTTAAATCTTCCTGTTGATTTATCATAGACTGAAATTGATTAGTCTCTGTTGCTATATACCCATCTCTAACAGATTGTCTTGATATAGAGATAGTTTATAAGTATCGTTTGAGTTGGATTATGACTGATAAACGGAATTCAAGAAATGAGTTTTGCATGATTTGGGACTTGTCATCTGGATGTACTTAGTCTTAGTAGCTTAGCAATGAATGCGTTGACGTTTGGCATGAGATGAACTAAGTTTGAGTTCCGGTATGAATATGGACACTGGGATGCAAGTATATACGGCTGATGAGTTCCAAGTGGAACGAAACTCAAGTGTTTGATTCCGCTTTCCAGTCACAATCTAATTCAAACAATACTTGTTGATAAAAAAAGTGTTTATAAAAGGAGTAACAAAAGGTGGGGAAATATATGTATATCTACTTTAGCCTAAGTAAAACTACAATCAAAGTGATTTAGAAAGGAATGAATGGTTATAGTCGGCATGTGTGTATTTTAGATAATCTGAATGTTAACGATTATACAGAAAGCTTACAGGTTCTGAGGTCAATTCTTGATTGTATTGTAGATCCACATAACCGTGCAATCTAACTGTGAGTGAATGTTATCAACTTAACAACTAGTTTATTCAATGAAGATATGCTCATAAGTCAATGGTAATATCCATAAACACATTATAATATTAAACTTGATAAAATGTATGAACTATTTTATGATGAGAGAAAAACTCATTTTAATTTCAAAGACTATGATAAGTACTTGTTTATGAGTGTTGACTGGATCTACATTGCCCGTACATTACATAAACCGACTTCTTCAATATCATCCATACATTGTAACCATTTAATTGCAGTATACTAAGCTTCACTTTAATAACCAAATCAGTTTAACCTCTTCAATGTTGCTAACTTAACCATTATTACATCTTAATTCTCAGATTAATATATAATGAAATAATTAATATTACCCTGAGAAATTATTTCTTGTATCTTACTTCGTAACACTCCTTATCCGTTACCACATCATTCTACATACATGGACTATGCATCACTAATTGTATACATGTCACCTCAGTTCTCATTGATTGTTGACTTTGTTTAATGTCGATGTTATCTTTTATATTGGCTTGTTGTGAGGTCAGAACTTGGAAGCATATAAAATATTGTCTTAAATATAGATCTCCTTCCGTAGCATGGCTGAATTATCATGTGTTTCTGTTCTGCTCAAGACTAGTAGAGTCAAGACAGACTTACTATTAATAATTAATCAGTTTTATTGTCCTCGATCATTGTATTGGTTCAAAGTTAGTTAACTAGAAATTAACTAAAACCTGAAGCGTATGTGTCTCAGCTTCTGGGAACTTGTATTTAACACTATGTTACCCTTATGTTACATATTACTGAAAAATTTCTAATTATGATGCTACAACTGTCTAACACTAGTCATTCACTTGACGTCAGGTTGGAATGAGAATTAAATTTACGTTAAGGAGAGAATATTTTTCTGAAAAAAAATTAACATCTTCAAGAATAGAATATGAATTGCTCTGTCTTTCCTAGAAACAAAACCATTTCTTCATGAAACCCATTTATTAATGAAAGATTAGTGTGCATTATGAATGTTTTATTGTAAGTGATAAAAATTTCGTCGTATTCAGGAGTTGTTAGCTAAACGTAACTTTATCCTACTGTTGATGTTTACATTCAGACTTGGATTCAAGCGTCATCATATTCTTAACTAAACTATTGAGTCTAGACAATGACACTTGAGTAAGTGAGATGAAAGGCCTCAGTCACAATATATTTTCAGATACACTAAGGCAATCTGTTCATGATTTATATACCGATATAGGGATTGATCAAAATCACTTGACTACATCAACAACGAGAGGAGACACAAACACATTTACATTTATATCCTAAAATATTATATACGTATTAGGTCGCTTCGAAGTTCTAACTATGAAGATACAAATTAAGGTTAGTTATTGGTATGAATTGTAACCAATAGACACTCTAATGAAAATCCAGTAAAAGAAAATCTTTGTTGTCAGTGGAAATGTATTTCGTTAATGAATCCCCGTTATCACTGGAATAGGTCGGCAGATAGAAATGTGAACTACCGGATTTTCTAGTTGTCTAAATGAAAAGCACTTGCTGAGAAAACCTGAAGTCAACCGGTTAAATAACTGGTGGAGATTTGAATAAGTAATAGTGAGTCACAGCCTATGATGGGAAAGTTTCTCAGTATACTATGGTTATCGCTGGTTCTCTAATTGTTGGTAAACGTTAACGTGAACTTTAATGTCTGTATACGTTATGTCTTCACAACTGTTATCATGCAGACATGTGGTGATGAGACGTAAATTTGTGAACTTTAAGTAATACGGTGAGTAACCTACCCAGAATATAGAAAAGAAGACAGTTGAATTGTGACCTTTGAATAATAACCGTGACTTTAAGAAAAATGAAAAGTTTTGGACATTGTTCACTTTGTTACCAATGCAGCTAAATAATGACCAATACTTGAGGCTAAGGTTAAGAGAATTGACGGCTTATTGTCTATTTTGAATAACCATATTATCGTCCAACTCGTGTAATGTGTCTATCAGGTTGCATTCAATTTCATTTACTAGTTAAACTACAAGTACATAAGCAGTTAAACTGATGATGTATCAAGGCAGATACATAAGCTTTTAAGTTAACCTATTCTAAAACCTTAAATTTCAGACAGAACAATTCAATTGTGTAATATCCTATGGCTGCATAATCATTATAATTGTACAATCCTAACGTGTATATTGATGTCCGATGACAACGTTAACATTTTGACTTTGTCTATAGAATAGTAAATCAGATCGTTAAAATGCAGCATATGGTTGTCTCGGATGTTGGTATATCCTTTGGCTTCGTCAATATAATTAAACTATTAACCTCAACTCTCTAACCTGTGAACTGATACACGTAAACGAATCAAACATCAACGACCCAATAACACATCAACAGAAATTATTCGCCCAAAATACCTACTTAGATGACAATAACTTAGTACTGCTAAGATTCCATTCTATATAATCCCGACATGACAACAGACAGAAAGATGAGTAACTCATATTGACAGCAACCATTCAGAAATACCAAGGTCGTTGTAGAAAACATGAACAACAGCAATTTTATATTTAATTAAAAGATAACAAAAATGAGAGTATTTGCAAAGAAAATACCTAGTTCTCCTTCTTGTCGGCAGACATACCGTTTACATTTACTAGTAATGTATTACCAGAGATAATCGACTTCATATGTGATAAATTTAATCGAGGATAAACCCTGTAATAAAACCTAGAACCTTCATGCCTAATGTGAATTCATTGACATCAGCACTAGTTGGCCAGCTTCCAGTATTAGAATTCACATTTCGATGAAATTGTGATAAAGCAGGGTAATAATACAATGTTAATAATGATAAATATCTTTTCTGTACTTCAGTAGGCCATAACTTCCAACTGAAACTTTGACAAAGTTTTAATATAATTCATCAGTAAATTAAATAACATCGTTATGTTACAAGGATAGGATGTTGTGGTGATCAATTTGCTGTTTGTTTATCTAGCATTGTATACCTTTTGTACCATACAATTAAAGTAGGAATTCTACCATTAGATATTTAAACGTTGACAAGGAGATTTGACTGTTTTGCTTTGAATTTCTCTTTGAGAAACATGATGAAGTCTATTGAATAGCCTTATACTAAGATGATATATTATGTCTAATATTCCTAGCAGAGATTATTTATTATTAAAATATATACAACAATGTAAATACCAATCTCGTAACATACCACTACAGCATACATTCATAAAGCTTTATTTGATATTCACTTTTCATTCAAGAACTTTATATCAATACATATTTGACCTTTTCTACTGATTACAATAATTAATTGATTTATGTTTTCGTTTTATTACATTATTGTAAATATGTTTAACAATTCTTTTTGGATTTTATTGATTATATTTGTTTCGTAGGTGATAATCTGTTACCGGTAATACTTCAGTGTTTTCTTGTCGATTAGATACTAATCTACAATAGCTTTGCATAGTAACAACACTGATATTTTATAGTTCGTTGCTAATACAATAAAATATATTGATGACTGGATATGTCACGGACTGATGTTGGCAGAGTACCATTGAAAACCAGGGTGAACCAGACAGCTGTTTCGTTCCAGTGTGGAACTCCTCAGCAGTGCGCACCCACGATTCCGCACCAGGGGCTTCAGGTTGACGGTGGACGCCTAAGCATCTGCACCACTGGGACGGCATTCAATGGTAGAACTCCCACTTCCATCAATTTATGATATATAGCGCGACGGTCTTCCATTATCATTGGTGATAACTGTCTCACTCCCGACAAGTCTGAACTCCACCAGTTACGACTTCTCACTAGAGCTTCAGGAACATCCTGGAGTTAGTCACTAATGACCTCATTATTATAGTTTAATTTGGATGATTATTTTTGTGGAGATTGGTTGCTTATTTGATTGAATATATCACAGACTGTTGTTGCAGGGTCCCACTGAAAACCAGGGAGCACCGGACAGTTGTTTCGTTCTAGTGTGGAACTCCTCAGATGTTCTGTTTAGATTTAGACTTTCAAGAGATAACAAAATGTGATTCGTAGTGAAAGTCATTAAGCTTGAGTATGAATTTCATGACTTAGAAATAGGCATATCTACCTTATGAATCCTAAGTAGAATGAATTCTACCGCTAGTCACAATTCAATTTTTTTATTAACTGATTACTATTTCAATAGAACAATGATTAAATAGATGAATACAGTTGTAGAGTAACATTAAATAAGATAGGAATAAAAATCACTAAACAGTTGGAGATTATTTCATGCATTACATTTGTACACAATCAGAGATAAAACATAAATTACTATACAAGTGTTGTCATAGAGTTGTAATTCATTTGCCTAGATATTTAATTACAATCTATTCATAATAAAGGATAATAATTATTAGATTTTACATTCTAAATAGTGTAAATTTATTTGTAATAAACACCTGGAAAAATCTTCAACCAGAACATAAGTACTTTATCATTAATAACATACAAATGCTATAAGTATTAAGTTGTACTGTGTCTATCAAGTGGAATCCAGGATACGCGTTTCATCTTACTTGTAACTCGTCAGCTGGATAGACCGGCATTCTGGGTTCGAACCCATTTTGTTTCATGCCAAACGCCAATGCATTCGCCACTAGGCTACTGAGTCCAGACAGTCACACTAATGCAACGGGTATTATTATACAATTCTAATATATTTGGATCTCCACATTGACTTATCATGTGGTAAAAATAGTCAGTTTATATAATCTTAAATAACAGCGAATTGATATCGACTCGCTTAAAGTTACACTATACACAAATATCTAATAATCAAGGATACAGTCTATGGTGTTACATAATCATGTGTATTGAGAGTAACTAACAAGTTTCTAAGAGCAATTACCCATATATTTGGTGCCTGTTCTAAACATGTTATTCATGTTCCTTAACTAAGAAGTTCATTTACATTTCACCGTTATATGACGCTTTTCATTCTTCTTAAAAGTAATCGAGACAATAATACAACTTTCCAAGTTAAACTTCATGTAATTCGGTGTCGTGAAGTTTGTTAAATTTAAATTCTACATCAAGAATTAGCTTAAGTTAGACAACTATAGAAAGTCATTAAGTTGAACTGTTAGATAACTATTTCGTTCTAGTATTAGACTTACAGTAATATGCATCCATCATCCCACTACAAATTCGAGTCAAACACCTTCAAGTTTTTAGATAAACACTACTTCATTAGACCACTTATTTGAATAATGTTTCTAACTTCGATGAACTTGCTAGATTATTTGTACATCCTTATCATTTACTATCAGTGGCTAACTCTATAGTTACAATAATTAACGTGACATCATCTACATAAAATACAATGATTACCTTCTTTATTACTAAAGTGATTGTTTCATATTATTGAATCTTAATAAAACTTTGGCTATACAACTGAATCAAAGCATTACAATAGAAAACTATCTTGTCATTTGTTCATTCATAATACAATCTACTTGTTTTATTTATTTATTTTTTTTTTACTTTACTAACATTTTACATGTATTAATAGTTTATTAATTGATATTTGAGATATATGTTATACATGAAAGTATGTTCAGTTAATGTTCAACTAGTTACATGTAGGTTCAAATTACAGGTTGTATTTTATGTATGTATGTATGTTTCTATGTAGATGAATGCAAGTAGCATGTTTGCATAGTTACAATTTAAGTGTATAATATTTGCTTAAGTAAAAATTATAATAAATAAAAAAAACGAAACTATTAAGGAATTAATGTGTACATTGTAAAGATGTTTCCAGGGTAATAGTGAACTTTTGAAAAAGAAAGTTAACTATATTAAATAATACAAACATGTAACTGGTTTATGTAAATGTAGAATAATCAATAAAGGTTATTCTACTTACATTCATTTAGTTTATATAAACATCTGGTTACGTGTGTACCGATAAACTGTATACTTATATATAGTACTACATATGTATAGGATTACGTAACAGGTAACTAGGCTTTTTATTGTAAGTGCAATCAATCAATTTCTAATTAGTTATATCTATGCTTATAAGACAGTGAATAAATTTGTGTTTAGACATATTTATGATTATTAGATATGTAGTAAAGTAGTTAGAGTTAGTCAAATTTCATTATGTGAGTGATAACTCTTAACGTCTAAACTATAAATAAATAGTAACTTGATTATGCAATAAAAGTAAAAACTGCATTATTTTAATTGGTTATCACGAATTGGCAAATATTGGCAAATATCATGAGGCCAGAACTATGCATACAGAAGAAGTACGTTCAACCCCTTCTCCTGCCATGGCCGACGCAAGATCCGTTAAACCATTCTCCAATTTAATCACACGACGATTTAAATTTAGTAATGCATATGTGTCTTTCCCTCTTCATATGTGTATTTGTACCCTGTCCAAATACTACTCTCTTTGTTCACATATATGCATATTTATATTAATAGTATATTATTATTATTATTTATTATTATTATTATTATTATTAATGTTATTAGTCAAGATACACAGAATGAATTTGAATATCACTCAATCTTCTTTCCTAATTTTATTGACTTTACAACATCTTAAGATCGATCAAATGAACTGATTATAATTTTTTCTATTATTGTTATTGTTACTATTTGACGAATTTTGATTATCACTTACTCCATTTTGTAATTTCTTACCTATTCGGTTACATTTTAAATAGCATTCAGCTTTTGTCTAATCACATTTTGTCACTACCCCATCTCCTAGGTCACCCATATACAAAGACACCTATACATATATATTGGATTAATAAGCTTGTTGTTCATTTCAATTGTCGTTTACATTTCACAAGTTACATGATAATGATGACTATTTCAACATTAACATTCGTATCTTACAAATAATCTGATGAGACAAAAAATGTATATCCAAATTATCCTTTATATTTAAATGATGTTATACCCGCCTCAGAACTGGCTATTTTTGTCACTGATAATTTTGAACTAATAAATGTAGAACCTGATGAGCATTTATCGAAAAGAATATTCTTCGTTCAAACGTCTTTGTTTTAATAAGCATGGGAATTTTTAAACAAATATTGAAAATCATGATAGACATGATCTGTAAAGTTCAGTTATGTCTAATGTGTGACAGGTATCCATCAGTGGCAATCTATGCGTAACCTAAATATGTTTGTCACTATCCACTAACAGGGCCGAATCATGAATACACATCACTGAATAGTCTAATACTATGACAAACTAACTGTCTAGCAGTGTTAGTTTTTGGTTTTCAATAGTTGTTATCCACCCCAAATCGATTATTAATATCTAATTCAAATTCAACAATCTCCATAACACTCAACAAAATTGTAATTTTGACGAATAGGTTTCATTAAGCTTAAACGTTTTGGCGATCATACAAACTTATGACTATTGTGGTTGAGAACATGAATCCTTAAAACTATGCATTATTACATTTATAGCTTGTAAACACAAAGGTAGTTATATCCAACTTCATCGAAGATACATTACTAATATTGACTAGTAGTATATAATATTATATTGAAATTTATATATAATACTCATTAACTTACTTTGAATATTATTACAACCAACATTGGAAGTATTCTGGCTCATTATAGTGTAGTTGTTATTCGGTTGAGGCAAGCATAAAACACTTTTCCAAGTAATCATATTAACATTATTACTATTATTATTATTATTACATAGAATAGTTGAATAATTTAGTTGAATAGATTCTATTGTTACATTAGGAAATTGTTTTATGATAAACAACTCTGAGAGATTGACAGTTGATTGATGTAAGTTTTCCAATTGAATACATTCAGTTGATATGAATAATATTTGTAATAGAATAGTTATACTGAATGTTAATTTCATAGATAATTGAGTAAACAATGCATTATTCAATGTTGAAAAGCATTCAAAGCATAGTAATATAAACCAATGTAACCAATACGATGTCATTATGTTATGATTAAAATGAAGAAAACAAAATATACTACTTAAACTTAAATGAAATACTTTGTCTTCTTTATCCTCTTCTTGTAAACAAATTAAATGAATAATTGAATAAATTACTAGTGTTTTAATTCACTTTAGTACATTAAAAGAATGGTTCAAAGAAAGAAAGCAAAAAGAGACTATAATAAATAAGGTAACAATGCATAGAAGTTACCCGATGAACATCTTTTGTCTTTATTGAAAATGTCACTTTCATCAGATCTTATATAGTAAACTAACAAAATTTCTTAAGTAATTAATAGATCTTATATTACATAATAATTAACATCATTCATTAATTTAACAATGTCAATAAATTTGTATAATGTTTACCTGAGAACTGGTTTTAAATGACAGAAAGAAAAATGTATATACTACTGACTATTTGATTATTTGTGAATTCATCTTATCTGTTTCTTCTTTTCTTTTGAAATTCTTTTTCACATTACAACGTAATTGTTCATAAGATTAAAAAAAAAAATTAATAATTTTTATAAAAATTTTTTTGAAATTTTCTATTTAGTAACTATGCATAGATTATAAGTAGTATTTAATTGAATGAGAAAATATCTTTTTCATTTGAATAATTCATACACAATGCAATGTATAATGATATATTACGTCATCATTGAAAAAACTGTAGACATGCCTCATTATGTAATTATCCAATATTGAACAATGAATTCAATATGCATAATTCACACATGGAATATGTAAGTATCTTTTTTTTTCACATTTAGTAGTATTTAATTGACATGAAATCAACATATAATATCATTACGTAATACAATTATTATCAATTAGATTTAATTTAATTAGATGACAGTGAAATTTATGTGAAATTAGTGTAGATAAAATTTCAATGGTATCTATGATAGGTAGATGATTAGGCAACTTATTGCCTGTAAACAATGATCACGTTTAACCGGTAAACGTAACCGACCGGCCGGCCGGCCGGCTTCTTGTTAGACGATCATGTTTACTATAGTGTATGTGATCTAGACACATACACGTTTATGTACAGTCAATGATGCAGTGTGTAGAAAGTGCACAATCATAGGTATAGTCACCAAACAGAAAAAAATAAACACCTTATTACCTTCCATGTTTGTGCAGATAATCATTGGGTAATGTTTGTGTGTGTCTACATATGTATGCGTTGGTTACTTAAAGGTATGTATAAACCTAAGCACATATAGGGCATACATATTGCAGAGTGTAATATTGTCAGTTAGTAGACCCTATGCATTATATCTAATCCAATCCGATTCCGACTAAATAAGACTATACTTTCTACGTATCTCGAAATTAACTACTTGCTTCCCTAGTTATAATGTGATCAGTTAGTTAACTTTGATTTTATAATTTCTAGTAATGTTAATACTAAAGACTGATTTCTATCAGTGAATGTTTGATAATGAATACATCTTAAGTTGTAAATCATCAGTTATATTCATCAGTATCATGATGAATAAATTTAAGGTATTTTATATTCCAATGTACATGACATCACAGCTGCTTAAATGTAGACAATGACCTGTAACAATCAGTGTGTAAAGAGTTTTAAGCAAGTTATTCCTAATTCAGTTTTCTATATCTATGAGACTACAAAAGGAGTTAAAAAGGATAATGACAACCTTTTCGTTTCTTTACGAAACATATCGAATGTGTTCATTTATGCTCCTGTTGGAGAACAAAACCCAATATCATAAGGTTATACAACATGGATCCTACATACTGACAATTGTTTCAGCATCCATTGATTCACACATACATCTCCAATAAATTTTTAATACTATACAACCATCGCCTGTAGCTGTTGGTGATGTTGTATTTTACATTTCACATCAGTGCGAACTGCATCTATCCATGTTGAACACGTTAAACTAGATAGGCACTTAAAAACTTATGCACTAATTATAAGTAGAATGTTCCACTATCAGTCGGATTAAATATTCTATTAATTAGTCATATGTTATGCAACTGATAACATACTAAATCCACTTCATCACTTTCAAATGTTTTTACGATTAGTGAATGTTTCACGATAACAGTGTTATGTTCCTCTTAATACATTTTAATTTAGAATAGACGATTAGTTTTTATAAAAGGTTGATATACTCAGGAAGAGCTGTTTGAATCATATTTTCTTCTGGTTAGCAATCTCCAACAAGATATCACTTTCAAGTTGGCAGAAATAGGGCTTTCTCTATGGTAACTGACACTAGTCTATTTCATAATTCACTTCAACAACTCAGTAGTCATATGGCTACATATATATTTTAGTCTAAATGTGAACATTTTCATTTTTTTGACCATCGCTAAGCATATAATGAGTTGATGTGACAAACTGTGTATCATTGATGCCAATGAATTCATCAACGAAATTCTATCGTAGAATTAGAGATCTGATATCATTCGTAAGTATGTGGTCAGAAACTGTAGTAAGAGATCTTGAGACCTGAGGTGAACGGTTCGCACATTAGAAAAGTGAACGAAACAATCATGAGAAAAGTCTAATAAGATTATCCAGAATCGCTAACTTGGGACACCGTTATACGTCGTGCAAATCTATCAATACTATAAAGAAAAAGAAAACACCTAATTAAGTTCCGATATACATAGATATAGTATGGGGGGAATTGTCAAACGGTTATTTGAAATTATGATAGACCAACATCGAAAGCAGAATGTGGACTCGATCCTCTCTACTCTGATGATCGAATGTTCAGGATTTAATTTTCAGTGAAAAAACGGTACATACTGTTGTGCTTAATACTACAAAAAAACATTATCTAAGTAGGTCTGGTCGTTACTTGTTGTGTTAGTAACAATCATTCCATTATATGAATGGTAAAAATAACCATGCAATTTCGTAAAGATACGTATTAAGTTTAGTTAATAGTATTCATCACAGATTGATATCAGTTGGGTATCACTGAAAATAACGTAACACAAAACACCTGTTTTGTCCTAGTGACTAGCTTCAAAATGTTTTTGAATTTCTAGTAAGAAGTTGTGACTGATATATCCCAAACATATAGGGAGTTAGACTACTATCACCAATGGCAATCGTAAATCGTCAGTCTGTATCACAAATTTATGGAATTGGGAATTCTATTATTAGACACCGGGAGGTCCAGTGGTGAGACCTGGGTACCCTGTGTTAGATAACTTGATGGAATCAAGTGTACGTACTTTTGAAGAGTTCTGTACTAGTATGAAACAGTTTATAGCTGTACATAATCAACTACAATCTACGACTAATACTATAAACTAAATATTGTTAAAATATACTAATAGACATATTATCACCATTAAATCAAACCGATAACTGTAAACATATGTAATTGAAAAATTATAGCATGTTGACCTTCTACTTTTTCAGCTTTTATCTATGATCATGTGATCATGTGATCGGGACAGTCATGTGGTATGATGGAACAAATAAAAAAAGAGTAAAAAACAATTATATTTTTGGCTTATGCACAATCACACATGTAATATCATAGATAAAAAGTTCAGTCAATTCTTCTGGTTATTTACTTGTTACGTAACACATGGTAATGTTGAATAGATAAATTTTATTTTAGTGTCCTAAAATGTAGAGAATTAATATTCAACAGTTAGGAAAATTGAACAAAAAGTAACATCGAAACAGATGAATTTCGTTCCACAATATAGGATCAGATCTGAGCCAACTGGTGATTAACTTCAAAATGTTCCTGAAACTCTAATGGAATTCATACATGTTGGGAGTTAGACAGTTATCACCAATAACAAAGTATGATCTTCGCATTATATCACAACTTGATGAAAGCGAGGGTCCTGACATTGGATGCCTACACAGTGGTGCAAAGTGTTAGGTGTTCACCGTCAACCTGAAGCCCCTGGTGCGTAATCTAGTGTGCGCACTGTGGAAGAGTTCCATACTAGAACGAAACGGCTATCCAGTACTCTCTGGTTCACGAACCATCTCAATAATTTATATAATTGACTGATATTGGTTTTTAACAATCAGTGCAGATTTAAAATACACTGGATAAATGTCCAAGCAAAGCACTGTACTTCTCAGGATCGTTCATTAATTAAGTTGATAAAAACTTAACAAAGGACTTTGTGAGACAACAATAGGAACCTTATCAATTAATCACTGAATCATTAATTGCTAATTTACATTATTGTAATTCGTAGTAGTAAATTACTTAATGTAGAGTTTCTTTTAAGTTAGTATATTATGGAACGATATGCATTTAGATATCGAAGATGATTACTTCATGTGTACTACTAATGCTTTCTCTATGAGGCTGACGTACTTACGTTTTGCGATTATTGACACTATTTTGATTTCTTAAAGTTAGCAGTCGCTGTATTTCATAGTTCTGTAACACTTCATAAGTAATTTATGACTTAACTATTACCTTTAAAGCATTTTAAAGAAAATAAAGAATCTAGTAAGTAAATATATAAGTATACTACTTTAACATTATAAAGCAAGTAGTAATTTAAATTCAGATTATAGTCCCTCAGTTTTATTCAGTATTCCTAGTCGTCGTCGTTGTCATCGTCTTTGTACTAACTATTAAACAATTGAATTTTTCGTTCTAAAAACATGACCAATGGATTATACAATTGTTTGAGAAGCTTGAAGGTTCTTGGTACGATCATTGACAGTACTGTACATGAACAGTGTTGAAGACATAATAACTATCTAGTAGTTCATACTAGTTACTATTAGTACAGAACTTATTAAATAGATTTAAAACTATTTATAAGATGATAACTTTTGCAATAATAAAAGAGAACATCAACAGGATTCAATTCATTAAAATCACAAGATAGCTAGATGAAACAATATAAAGAAATCGTCGCTGAAAATCCAATACCAAGAACCATAATTTCTTAAGTTTCTAGTGTTATCCTTAGAAACTTTGTCACTCATGAAACTAAGATGTGAAAAGTGCCTTTAAAAACAAGCTACATTCTTGTACAGTTGATAACTTTTAGAAAAACGACTCTTTTTTCAACATATATATGTATACATCTTCCTAAAAGTTATGTTGGAGCCCGTGTAATGAAATCAGAACTCGGTGTGAAGGCTAAGTTCCATATGTACGCAACCATATCAACTTGGATAAATCTACAATGGATATATTCACCAATTCTTAAACTATATTCATTACTATGTTGTTTGAATACTTCTCATCGCCTCATACAATTACTAGTTTCATAAATCTCCTTAATACATCATTTAATGGACAAAGATTAGGTAATGTGTCTCAGTTGAATCATGACTAAGAAGCAGAATCCAAGATGCATGTTTCGTTCTATTTGAAACTCGGCAGCTGTATGTACCTGCAATTAACACTTATCTCATATTATTATTAATAATGGAAGTAAGAATTCTATCATTGGATGTAGGTCGGTCCAATTTTGCAGATGGTTATGCATTCGAAAATCTGAAACCTCTGGGGCGGAATCTAAGGCACACACTGCTGCAGAGTTCTATTGCTCCATGGTTTTCAATAGTACCCTGACAACATCAATCTGTGACGTATTCAATCAATTGAATCACTATTTATTAAATTACAAAACATTTTCCTAGGTATAGATCATACTATTTACAGTAGGCTGATATATCAAATGAAATTTATTCTCCAAATAGAACTACATCATATCAAGTATGTATGCATTTTTGTGGATCAGATATGCAAATCAGTAATTGTTTATAATAACATAATTTGTTTACATGAAACACATAGTGATGATCAATTTTTCTACAGATATATTTTGTTTTCACATTGTATGATGTAATCAATTCATTAATTCAATTTGTATTTCATCTTTAGAAATGTTAATTCAATGTTATGATAATGGAGTGAGATAGTCGATTATCCTTTAAAGCTACTTAATCATATGATTCAGTATATTAACTTGATTTTTCTAGCTTACTCACATAAACTATAAGCCAGTTGATCTATAAAGAAAGAATGTATAATACTGAAAGGTTGAATATATAAGCTACTGTTAAGTAGTCATTTGATTGTGATACGCTGTTTATTTATATTCATTAACCAATCATAGATCACGTAAGCTGGATAATTATGACTGTTTTACATTATTATCAACATTTTTTGAATGCTTTAGTTATCTAGTATGTTGTTCAGTAATTAAAATGAACTAGAGTTTTAATATTTGAGTGGCTAAGTAACATAATTGATAGGTGTTTTGTAGAATACCTAACGTTTCACTTAATTCATCATAGTACTCATAGTTGAAATTAACAGAATTTGATGTCAAATCATCAAAGATTTTAATATAATTGAAGTTAGTTGATTGAATATGTTACAGATTGATGTTTGCAGAGTACCATTGGAAGCCAGAGAGCACTGGACAGCTGTGTTGTTCTAGTGTGGAATTCCTCAGCAAAGCACACCACAGATTCCTCACTAGGAGCTTCAGGTTGACACCGAACGCCTAACACTGCATCACTGGGTCGGCATCCAATGGTAGAACTCTCACTTTCATCAATTTGTGATATATATATATATATATATATATATCGCGATGATCATCTAGTGTCATTACTGATAATTGTCTCACTCTCAACAAGTATGAGCTCCACTAGTTACGACTTCTCTCTAGAGCATCAGGAATATTTTAAAGTTAGTCACTAGTGGGTTGATTATTATAGTTCAGTTGAGATGATTATTTAGTTGATTGATCGTCGCATTATACATCAAAAATTGCTTGAAGTGGGAATTCTACCATTGGGTGCCGACCCAGTGGTTCAGAGTGTTAGATGTTCGACGTCAACCTAAACCTCCTGGTGCGGAATCTAGTGCGCACACTGCTGAGGAGTCTCACACCAGAACGAAACATCTATCGCTTGCTCCTTGGTTTTCAATGGTATTCCGCTAACATCAATCTATGACATATCCAATCAATTAAATTACCAATCTCCGCAAAATTACCATCCCAATTGAATTATATCTGAATTTTATTAAAATTACATCCATTACAACTAACCGAAAGTTTCCTAGATACAAATCCATGTTGAGAATTATCAATATTAGAATTTTGAGTAAAGTTTTAATCAATAAGAGTATGTTACTCATGTTTAGCATGAAGTTCATTGAATTTATACTTAATAGTGCAATAATCATAATTAAGATTGAATGACACTTAAAACCAATTGTACCAAGAATAGGATTTCTTCCTTGGTGGGAGAAATTTGGATAAAAAAACGCTCAGAACCGTTTTTTTTAAAATTACCATTACCGTTGTCAAAGACGCGGAATGGTCGACTGTACTTAAACCGTTGTATGATCATTTGATAAAGAATATCAAGTCCCAACCTTAATTTTGTAATCCATACTAAAACACACGATAATCCATTGGAATAATCAGGAATCAAATGAGTTGAATATGGAATGTATATTTCACATTAACCACATTTGTAAGAAATTACAAGGTAGAAGGTAGAAGTTGTAAGTTACTGTAAAGCATTTACTCGACTGTAATGCATCTACTAACTGTTTACACTCTCATCAAAAAGTTATACATAATACAGACCAGATATTTTAAAGTAATACATTCATATGCATTGATGCGCAATCAGTAATCAAGGTGATAATGATAGACAAAGTTGTCAACAAAAATGAAATGTACAAAAAGAAACATAACAAGAGTGTACTTACTTTAGTTTCTAATATCTACACATCTAAGATTATGTATTATTCTCTTATATATACATAAAATACTAACCGAAAAATGCTGCCTTTGAATTGTCACTGGTTCCTTCTCTAATTCCATTATCATAACTCTGATTACTTAAGATAGTAATACTCAGTTTATAAACACTTAGATACCACATACTAACATTTGATTAGTAATGTATTTTATACACATCAAATTACTTGCGTAAGCTGAAAAAGGCAGTAATAATAAAAATGGGAGACTTCTTTTAAGCTGCAGAGTTTCAAATCAAAACCATTTCGGAAACCAGAAAGAAGATACGGAATATAATGAAGGTTGGGGTCGAGTACTAATACACTGGAAGTGTAATCATGGCAACACAGCAATGTGTGTTGTTGGAGGGTGTGATATCAAGAAAATTAATTAAGTTTATGTCATGAATAAGTGTCATTGGAGCGTCTGAAAATATCGATTTATGGATGATACATTGAAAAATTAGATCTCCCTAAAAGTATTATGGGAGGAATAACATTGTCTTTCTCTGTAAAAAGGTTAGATGAAAAGGAAGTAATAGAAATGAATGCTCTAAATTACAGTAAAAGTGGATTTCATTGTTTGTTTGTTAACTTCAGTGATTTTATAACATCTACTTTATAGCTATATGATTTAACATGTGTTTGATGATTTCATTTGTGAATATGTCAACATACTTACCATCACTACTGACCGAAACTGGTCAGTCTCTTTTGCCAAATATGTATCCTGATCGAATTGCCTCGATATAGTGGTAATACACAAGTATTGTTCGGACTGCGACTAGTAAGCGTAACCCAAGACGCACGTTTCGTCTATAACAAATCAACAGGAAGTTCCAGATACATTCAAATTCGACTGTACATGTTCAAAAAATCTTATAGATATTGTTTCGTCAGTCTTTCCTGTGAACAAACTACTCACCCTTGTGCTTGATGACACTATATATACCATATTACAGAGGACACTTCTAACTGTATCTAACCTATTGCTAATCCCATTTAGGATAAATGTTTTCTTTATAGGCTTCTTTAATTGGCTATCATAAACTCATGACTGGTGTATTGGATAACATTTGCTTTAAATTTATTATAGATAAGGAAGTTAACTTTTGCTTAGTAATGATGTTGTTATACGTATTTACAACATAAAAAATAACATGGTAAGTAACTAAATGAAGGTAGATCATACTATTAATTATGTACCCTAATGACAATCACTCTGTATGTTAATGTACCTTCTGTTGTGACGCGTGGTTTAGATATTTTATCGACCGCAAAGATCTCCGTCGTAAATTGTTATCTGTCTAGGTTGACCGCACGCTTCGACTCCTAAGCTATGACTCGACCCCTAGGCTGAAACTACTCGTCAACAGGAACACGAGAGAGAAGACAAGAAATACTGCAAAAAACACTTTAATTCAAGAGTTCCATTATGTACAGAAAACTAGGATATATATATATATATATTATCATAAGTGTCCTTCAAGCTTCTAGAGAATTCCGTAACCTTCTAAACACAGTAGTGCTAAGACAATTGACCAATCACAGACATAGCACGTGGCTTCTCTGTGTCTAGAAGTTTCGGATAAAAAGCTATCAGCTCTCTGATTAGACACAATATTTCCTATTGATCTCTATGTCATATTGAGCTTGTCTGGAGGGGTTTTCTGAGCCTACCCAACACCTTCCAACTGTTTTAAAGAATAATTCATTTAAGTCACAACCAGTATGATTTCAATTAATAGAACAGAATAATAGACAGTGAAACGTATATCTTGCTTCAAAGATTATCGTGAAATCCATTTAACTAAACAAAAATAGGGACATATATAAGCATAATTTACCAAGGAATTCGAATGTATTTAGAACTTCCCATTGATTTGTTATGGATTGAAGCTGGTCAGTCTCCGCTGCCATATGTGTGGTGATAGTTCACAAGTATTGTTTAAATTGGATTGTGATTGGCAGGCGGAATCCAGGACGCACGTTTAGTCTTATTTGAGACTCGTCGACTGAATGTACCTGCATCCTAATGTTTATATTCACACTAGGATTTGAATTCAGTCAGTTCCATGTCAAAGGCCACCATGTTCACCACTAGGCTACTGAATCCAAACAGTCACACTTGTACAACGGGTATGAATATATAATTCAAATGTATGTGAATATTCTCGTTGACAATTAAATGGTATATTTCTAATAATTCAATGAATATAAACTGAAATTTCTGACGTTTCACAACTTAGTTGAATAGGTCATATTTCGCATATCTTTAAGCCTACACAAATTATCACTAAATTCTCTTAACTTTATTCACTTCATTAATCACGCCTACTAACACTGAACAAACATACATAAATATATTTTACCCTGACCTATAATCACATGACTTCAAGAAGATCAAACTTGTAATTTGATTTTACTAGATCTGTTGATTTTGATTTTGTTCAATGAACTTATTTTAATGTAATTCGGTTATTTACTATCCTCTGAAGAAGTGACTTAAACTAATCTGCACAACGTTAAAAATATCAATTTCAACTCAATGGTTTATTAAAAAATATACTACTTAATTCTGTAAAAAAAAAAAGGGAGATTATTCATGTATAATGAAAATGTGTCATCATAATGGGTTTATTTCAAATTAAAGTATAAATTCAGAAAGCTTGTTTAGATTTTACTAATTTGCCTTATTTGTTGATTCAAGAGGAGATATCTATTAATCAATCAAAGGGAGAGTTTACTATACAGCAACCTTGTATGTATTAACTTCCTGTATAAAAATAGATTTTTGAGGACTGGAAGTATTTTATCATGTCTCTAAATCACTATTGACAAAGTCTAAGACTATCTATTTATCAATGATATGGTTTGGCGCAGATTATTAAACAAATATGACATATCGGTTAATGGTGTTATTAATCATTATTAGTTAAGTTGACTGGAATATGAATTACATATGCTTAACCAACACTATGCTACCTCGTACCAAAATGTTGGCATATGTAGGGGTAGGGTGATTGGTAACTTGGTAAGGATAAGCCAAAACATGTTATGTTGGTAAATTCAGACAACCTAGATTAGGACTTCGAGAAATAAGGATTACTGATTGACAACATCCAGTTAGACAGCTTACAAGTGATCACGATAGAGCATTTACATTATTTCTTCATTTTCTTAAGTCTCAAATTCTATTATCGTTTCATAAATATCATTAAGTTCAATCTTGTTGAAGTATATTCTAGTAATAAACTTATTATTTGATTGAATATATCACAGATTGATGTTGGCAGAGTACCATTGAAAAACAGGGAGCACTAGAAAGCTGTCTCATTCTAGTGTGGAACACTTCAGCAGTGAGCACCTCAGATTTCGTACCAAGGGCTTCAGCTGTCCAGTGCTCCCTAGTTTTAAATGGTACCCTACCAACAACAATCTGTGATATATTTAATCAAATAAAATAACCAATCTCCATAAAAATAACCATCCCAATTGAACAATAATAATTTTATTAATTTGATCTCATTAGGTTAATATGGTATGATAAAATTAACCAATGCCTATCTATACCAGACTCTGTATTTCCTTTATGTTAGTTTGAAAGCGTTTTGGTAAACCAAACATTATCTTCAATTGAATATATCATGATTATCATCATCACTTAGAAAAAAATAGTTATAATAAATGAAGCTTCATTCAAGATGTCATTATCATGGAAGTATATAACTGATCGACACTGAACCTCTTCATCCCGATACTGTAATATTGTCAGTAATCTAAACAGGATTGTCAGAGACTTAATAAAAGTAAAGTAAATTTCCTATCTCATTTTGTATATTATCTTTTGGGTAATAACACATAATCCGGTAATTTTGATACTTTGTATATGTTACCATACGATGATATCACTAAAGACAGAACATTGTGATCATTGTACATACAAAATATTGTTGAGTAACATTTGTTTGATTTATAATTGAACGAAGTTTTAAGTAGTATATTTGTCATTGATTATCCTAGAATTAATAGCTTGCTAAAACCTAAATTATTTATCAATTCCAACTTAAATATCAATTTGTATCATATTCATTGAATAGTGTAGATGATCTTGAAGGCTAATGCTGTCTGTGCTGCATGAGTTAAATGGAAAATATGTATCCAATGTATGAACTGCTAGTTGACTTACACCATTCATTAGATAACTGTGCTATGCAGAACTCCATAGATATTCATTTGAAAAGTTTACACATTATTCAATCAATATAACTTGATTTACATCAACATATGAATTAATGTATCGAAATAGGATTGTGACTGGCAAGCGGAATCCAGGACGCGCGTTTCGTCCTATTCGGGACTCATCGGCCGGATGTACCTGCATCCCAATGTTGATGTTCAGTCCATTACAAATCAACGGGAAAATACAAGCTTATTCTGATTATATATGAATTAATGAATACACATTCTTACTAGAACATAAACATTACTAGATAGGTACTCATTTCAATCATTTTATAAATTGAATTGCGGTGGTTTGTAAAAATTTGTATTAAGTTATAGTTGATTGAATTCGTCAAATGTTAATTTTGGTAGGGTACCACTGAGAAGCCGAAAGCACTGAACAGCTCTAGTATAGAATTTGTCCGCCGTGTACACCGCAGATTCCTAATTAGTGACTTCAGGCTGATAGGCATTTATTTCTTTCCATCATTAGGTCGGTATACAATGGGTAGGATACCCACTACCATCAATTTGTGAAACAGAGCGACGGTCATCCGTTTCATCATCATTATTTCTATAATCTGTAATCAATTCTTTAAGTTGGATTGTGACTGGCAAGTGGAATCCAGGACGCGCGTTTCTTCCTATTTGGGACTCGTTAGCTGAATGCAGCTGCATCCCAGTGTTGATGTTCACAGTGGGATTCAGACTTAGTTCGTTTCGTGTCGAGCGCCACCGCGTTCCTAGTGGCTGACCGGCTTCAGTCTATAACAAATCAACGGGAATATATAAGTTTATCCTAATGTAATCAATTCTATTCACTGGTTCAATAAATATATATTTTTTATTAGGTAACAAATCAAAACAGTTTTTGCACTTTAAAAAATTATTTTGTTTTTTTTTGCATCATAATGAATCGATATGATATTCTTTTATTATATTTATTACTACATTCTTAAATATTCAATAGGAAAGGTCAACTTACAATTAAGTAAGCAGTAATAAGTAGTATATATAAGTCAAATGAGAGAAAAGTAGACAAAATAGAGTTATTCTACTCGAGTAGTTCTATTTTTTAGTTATTATATGGCCTAATTATTTTATATGCAAATGGAAACGAAGTATTGGAACTACTTTAATAAGTATTTCCATGACCACAAATTGATGGAAGTGGGAAATTTAAAATTGAATGCCAGCTGATCCAGTGGTGCATAGAATTTAGCGTTCATAAAGCTGTAGCCCGTGGGGCAGAATCTAGGGTGTGTACTTATGTGAAGCTCCACGCTAAAACAAAATGGCTATCTAGAGCTCCTTAGTTTTCGATGGTACCCTACCAACGTCAATCTATGAAGAATAAAATCAACTAAACTACATATTTGTAAAGGTTAATAGCTCATTTATATATTCCGATACACTTATAGACTGTAGTTGCAATATAGATTAGATAAAGTGTAGAAATTATCACTAAGATGCTTTAATTCTACAAATTTAATATTATGTTAGTAATAATCACAATTCTTAGCAAATTCTTATATAGCTAATGAGGTCACAGTGAAATACTTATTTACATTTAATGAGGGAACCAGTTACATGAAATGAGAGGATAGGGTAGGACTAAAATATACTCCTAGACTCAAAGAATTTCAGTACTGATTCATATGGCCTCGTTTTAGTTTTTGAAAAGTTGTTTCAGGTCTAGACTGGATGCCTACTAATTCGAATAAATTTGTATCAATAACGCACATCTGAGATGAAGGTATGCATCAGAGAATAACTTTTCACAGTTCTCGACTTCAATTAAAAGTGCTTAAAAATGTGACATGCGTATATTTCGATGTTAGCAATGTTCTTCCAAATGATCAACAAGAAAAAGAGAAGTATAAAGATAGAATGAGCAAACTGATTTCTATATGTTTTGTAGAGAAGGGAAAGGTAAGAACAACAATATCTATAGAAAACTTGAAATTGTATAATTGTCTTGGCCAACATTGATATGAACATCATGTAACCACTTAACAACATCATTTTGCAGACCTTATGAACTTTTCCTAACTTCACTAACATTTTATTGATTAATCGACTATATTTTAGGATTACTAAGAATGGGGGTCTCTTTTAACTATAAAGCTTCTTACAGAAAACTCTTAATCATTAATGCAACAAATTGACCAAACTGAAGATTCTATTATTAGTAAGGTAGGCTGGTTGTATTGATAAGTGTTTAGGCTTCAATTCCTGATAAAGTCATTCGGTTCAGATTGATAAGGAGTCTTTAACTACAACTAAACAACCAACCAGTGCTTTTTCGTTTTTAGTGATGCTTAACTAGCATCAATCGGTGATAAATGTAAACAAACATTTCTATAAAATCAATTCCATCAAATTACCTATTATTTAAAAAAGTGTGTTGATCAACCGATATACTACTTTTAATTACATTTCAGTTCTATGCATTAAACGATCTCCGGAATGTTTCATAGATTTCCTCAAATGATTTATGAAAAAAGATTAATAAGTTTATTACCAAGTAGTCTAACAACTCATGAACAATAGCTCAATGTTTCCTTTTTAGATATGATTTGTTCATCCATTATTCTGAAAGAATATCGGTAATTATCTCTTCATAATTACTGTGACAATATGATATTAATCATTGAATCACATACAGAATATGCATCCACTGCTTTCAGATGTTATACAGCTTACTGTAATAGTGTAATACAAACTACTCAAATTTTGAAAAATGACCATCTGTTGCTTATATACACTACTTACGTATCTTGATAACGAACAGGAGCTTTCCAAGATGATGTTCGCAGATTAACATACATGACTGGATTACATACTTTACTTTGATTTAATGTAATCCAAATAGGAAATAGACACAAAATTCTATGACATGAACATTTTGCTTGGTCCTCCATCAAACAAAAGAAATCTATTGTGACAATCAATGAAGACTGGAGAATATTCGTCGAAGAGATTTTTTTCTAGACGATGTTATGCAATAGTCTTGATAGTACTAATAAGACGAAAATAGATTATGTAATAGGCCAAACAACTGTTTCTATGGATTACCGTTTATTTGACAAATTCAATGACAAGAATACGTTAAAGATGAGGAAATAATAATTTATACTTAAATGAGGATTGGAAATTAATAATGAATAACAGGAGAAGGCTAGGGTCGAGGTAACATAAGCGTCCAAATGTGTTTCTTCAAGATTTGAATATGTGAATGGATAAAGCCTCCTCAGTTCATAGGTTTCTGACTTGCACTCCTTTTGAGCCAGTTTGTCTTACTTTAGGAATAATGTGAAGGGATAACTTCGGTAAGAAAACGTGACTAGTGGTCACCAAATGTTTGAGGATGGAGATGTTGATAATTTTTTTAGGAAACCAAGTAGCGTAATATCTGAAGATACGTTTTGACAAAGTCTACTTTACACACCGAAGGCAACTTCCTTCGTAACAACAAGTATATACACTGTGTATGCACTGTGATGTGGCCCAGTTCGGTAGCTTGTCTCTAACTTGATGATAATGCAAACGTCTGCTGGAAAAGACAGTTTATAGTTGAGTATTGTGGGACTTTTTTGTGATAACCTTCGAAGGTCCATTCAAGTAGAATCTTAGCAGCAGTATCTCTTTGGAATTCGATATTCATGTAAAGAAATTTCTCTTCCACAGGGAAATTTTGGTTCAAGGTTTTTGTCGATGAACCTTGGAAGATAACGATTGCTGATAAGTATCTGTCACAGTTTATTCAGTCCAAACTCTATTGTATTACATGTTTACATTCGTCAGCGTCTATATCCTTATGAATGAATAAAGATTTTCATTCTTTTCATAGAGATTCAACTATGAGAATCTGAATACTGTCCACTATAGATTGGTTTTCTGCATACAGACTTTTTAGTGAGCCATCACATGATTCTTTTAGCACTGGTAACCAAAAAATGAAATTCTGAACTAGACTCTAATTCCAATATAAAGTTGCTTGAACTATGGCAACCGTCTAACCTATTGAGGATATTGGTGTCTTTATCATAAATTATGAAAGTTATCATAGCGATGTATCAACAATTGTAAAGTAACGAACCCCCTACATGCTCAAGTACATAAAACTCAATACTACTAACAGGTTCCCCAATGACAGGTAAACCCCTTCAATTTGATAAATATAAAGAAAGAAGTAAGTACCACACAGTATTTTCCTTAATTTGTACGTTTCGTCAGATTTCAAAGTGAATTAACTTAATTGTAAATTATATAGTAATACTGTGTACATTACGTTGGTTTCTCCACTTTAATTACAGATGCATACGCATAGACATTTGTCCAGAAGTTGTTGTATGAAGCTATCTTTTATTAACTATCTAGATATCTAGATTCGAAAGTTTTTAAAAGTATGTTCCGGGAAGCACACAATAGACTACTTACATTTACCAAGTTGCAAATTCAAATTCAATTTTCTTGTTAATGTCTAACGGTCTAAAGTAACATTAGTATTACATCTAAATGATAGAGAGTTCTAGGCATACGCCAGAGTTATAAATCAAGTTAAATGGCTTACCTTATTTAGTAATCTATTATTGTTTAATTGGGATGATTATTTTTGTTGAGATTGGTTATTTATTTGATTGAGAAGTCGTGACTGGTGGAGTTTAGACTTGTCGGGAGTGAGACAGTTATCACCAATGACAATGGATGATCGTCGCGATATATATATATATATCACAAAGTGATGGAAGTGGGAATTCTACCATATGATGCCGACCCAGTGGTGCAGAAGGTTAGGCGCTCGCCGTCAACCTGAAGCCCTTGAGGCGGAATCTGGGGTGCATACTGCTAAGGAGTTCCACACTAGAACGAAACAGCTGTCCACTGCTCTCTGGTTTTCAGTGGTACCCTGTCAACATCAATCTGTGATATATTCAATCTATTATTACTGGTGAACATTCATGTTACTTATAATCGAGTTCATTCAGTTAAAGATATCATCAGGTCTATCATTGTCCACTAAATCGTACTAAGAGGTTGTAGTCACGTCTTTTATATGTTCTAGTCAATTATATCTATATGTATTTAAGTGAATATGTAAATTCTTATGTTTCAGTAGATCTTTGTTACTAATTAAGAATACTGTATTGAATTAGATTGGATATATTCATAGAAAACACTAATAATTAAATACAACCGCTTAAAATGAAACTTTAAATAGGAATTACACTCAGCTGTTGTACACACAATACATTTATTTAATATTTAGAATTTTGTCACTATAACTGTCCAATACCCCCTAGTTTTCACTAATACCCAATCAACATCAATTTGTAATCAATACAAATAACTAAACTAACTACCTACTTCCATATAAAGCCATCTCACTTCATTACTGTAATCATTATTTGATTGCATAATTCATTATAAAAGATAATTTATGTATGAATACCTTTATGAAATTTACTATTCTTATCAAATGAACATCTAAATATGGCGACTGTAATTAGTAATATGATTATTGGTGCCATTAGAATTGAATTATATTCATTTATCCTAAGTATGATTACATAACATCATGTAGAGATTCTATCACAAAGTTATGTATGTATTTCTTTAAAATGTGTAATAAATATTTCAAGATATAGAAATTATTTACAAAGAATTTATTTCTACCCAAAAATGTAAACTAATAATTTCTAATGGTTAAATAAATATGATAAGATTAATTTACTACTTACTAAATTATTTTCAGTAGTTTCATAAATATAATAATCATTAAGATGTATTCATTTGATTTTGTTTATAAATTCTCATGAAATATAAAAATCAGATTGTTTTCTATACGTTTAAATGATTTAAGGTCGAACCGACCAAATTTACACTTGATTATTAGTGTTAGAATAAGTTACAATAACATTTTAATAAGCAAATTGGTAAAGATTGCATACAGTGGATTAAACCCTAAAATGGTTTTACAGTAGATGGAGCTAAAAAGAACAAGCCATTAAGACTTATGCTATGAGAATAACCTGATAAACTTGGAAATGTTGATCGATCGACATGATCCTTCAGTGAAGAAAGACTTCTCCAAATATATGGATAATAAACACCAGTGAATGAAAGTTAAGAACAAGTAATTTATTGAGCAAAATCAATAGTGGTTTGTATATCATTTACTAGACCAATTAGTAACAGGCTGAACTGGAGAAGTTTAATAGTAAGTTGGGGAAAGTGGAATAAAAATAAGGCTAGAATAATCTGTGAAGAAGAACACATATGATAGTTATTAGTGACTCGGTAAAAAGTTCAAAATTTAATCAGTACAAATATCATAGTTACTGGATTTTAACTCAGATGCACCCCCCAGATGTAGAGTTTCAGTAGCAAGAAGAATAGTCTCGATAGACAGTGATTTCTTAATCTTTCCTCGATACAACAGAAAGACTAAAGAATATGTACTAACTAATCAGGATGTAATTGAAATTTCAATGTCACAGCGTGTAGTGAGAGTAAATTTGTTGATGATTTATTGCATGTTATTTAATTGTAATGAAATAATCATGATCAGGTATTTATAAGAAAAGAATTTGATTAGAGGAATATGTTTATGCGACTGTGGTTAAGCTATGCAGTCGTATGAGTGTTTGAAGAAACTTGGCAACCTTATATTTCAGTGTCATAGATATTGGCAAAATAATTTCCCCCCCCCAGATTGTGTTCTTTCTTTTCATACTCTGGAATTCTTCTTGATAATATAATGGTTTTAGCACTGCAGTGGTTACTGGCGACACAAGTAACTGCAGCAGCAATAGTGGCAGATGTTAGTGAAGTGAGTGCAGAGATATCTTCCAGGAAATGATAATGAGAACACCAATGTTTATGGGTGGCGTTGATAAAATTGTTAAGATTGATGAAGTGATTGTAAAAAGGCCCAAATATAATCGTCAACAGTATAGACAGATAGTTTTTATATTAAAATATACAAGAAATTTTCGGTTTTGGGGATAGGTATATTATAAAAGAACACTTTTGAAGGATTCTCGATTATAAAACATCGACTATAATCCCTATTATTATAAAATATATCGAACCAGGAACAACAAGTTGACACCAATGATCTGAAGTCATATAAGTGTCTATCGAGACTTGGATACAGCCACCATGTGGTTGTTTACAGGCTCTACTTTGTAAATCTTACAACAGCAGTTCACACAAATAACATAGAAGCTATATGGTCTAGATTAAAAAAACTATCTTCACAAATGTAATGGTACTTGCAAGAAAATGCACCGTAGTCGAATGAATGAATATTTATACAGAAGTTAATTTGATTTTAAATATTCGTAACCTCCTAACAACCTTGAAGCTTTCATAAGCCCTGTAAAACTGTTGTACACATTCTGTCTTGAACCGTTCTCTGATTGATCTCTTTAAGGTTATTTAACGTTAAAGTTAAATTAAGAGTTACTAAAACTTGTACCAACTCTTTAATCTTGCCCATACAACAAATCCAACAGGTAGTATCAATCTTACGAATGTTCAAAGAACACTTTATAGACAAGTGTTAAATATAACAGACAGCTGAACTTACTAACAACTACCTGTAAACCATATGTCATCAACAACCTAGTCCATACGACATTGAATCAGTTAATTTCTTGGTAACATTGTAAATTCAATTTAATATTGATTATTTCACCATGTGAAATCTGGTAATGTTTACTATCAAATAAATTAACCCAAATAGACTGTTAATTTAAAAGAAAATTAATGTACTACTTAAGTTTTAACAATTTACCAATACGAACTCAGTCGTTATGTACAATTGTAGTATACTCACTCCATCGATTTTACTATGATTTTGACATTCTTCTCCATACTACTTCTTTTCCTTCTTACTTATTACATTTAGTTATTCTATTCTTCATATACTTTAGGTGGATTATAATTTCCCAGTTACAAATTATCCTAATTCATAATACTTAATAATTTCAAACACTAGTGATATATATTATAAAATTGTAATTCAGTAATCTTCACCGAATCTAAAAATTATCATTAAGAATGTGATAGTAACTAAACCTAGGAGATCATTTCATGGCTTTAATGAGAAGATATGAAATACTCTAGTTCAGTCATGTCAAGTGTATGCCTTTTTCCTATCACTACCGGTTAATAATGTTGCATCATATATGTATATAATGAATTGATTGAAACATTAATCAATTGTTTAAGTTTAGCTAAATTGTTTGAGAATTAAATGTTCTACTGGAGAAATGAAGATTCAAGGCTTAAATCTCAATAAATTTATCTGTATGCAGAACTAATCTATTTCTTAATTTCACGTAGCTACTGTTTATTGCTTCTTAGTTTCTGCTGGTTATCCATCTCAAATCAATTGGTGTTAACAAATCCAATAACCAGTACGGTACTCGTTTAATGTAATTGTGTGAAAAAAATCAATCAATCAATAATTTGAAGTATGGTGGATTGGAGAGATCGGCATTAAGTTTCAGTTGGTTGAATCCGTCACACATTGATGCTGATAGGGTGCCATTGAAAACCAGGAAACATTGGACAACTGTTTCATTCTAGTGTAGTACTCCTCAGCAGTACGTCCTCTCGATTTCTTCCTATTAACTTAAGGTTGGCGAACTCATTGCTCTCTACAACACTGGGCCGCCCGATACCCAACGGTAAAATTCCAAGTTCCACAAATATGTGATATAGTATGCCGATCGACCATTGTTGTTCGTGATAACTGCTTCACTCACAATATGTATAAACACCACTAGAACTTCAAAAACATTCTAAAGTTAGTCACTGGTATGCTGATTATTATGGTTGAATTGAGGTGTTTTGTGGCGATTTCTGCTCCTTAATTTTAAATTGTACCCTACCAATACCATTCTATTATGAATTCAGTCAATTAAAAAATTAATATCGAAGGTATAAATATGTACTCTGTTCTCTGTTTGACATGCTACATCTAGTAAATGTATATTGAAAACTGTTAAACATTCATCAACCTTTGTCAGTTACAAACAACAATTTTTGTCAAGTATGATTGATAAGCTTGATACCAGATAATCAATCTTTAGTTTATCATTTATTCTATGATTCATTAGTATATCAGTTAGATTTACTTTAAATTTTGCTTATTGTGTGGTTTAAAGTACTTAATGACAGGTTTTCTTATGAATGTTTAGTAATGAAAAACTGAATCATTTTTTTATGAATTAAATTTGTTATAATGGGACAAAGAATCATAACCTATGAAGTTCATTCTGTATGTTATCAGGACACTTATCGTTAAGCTGTATCTCTTAATCATTTAGTAACTAGGATATTTATATTTCTAGATTGGTGTAGGTCTTTCATAGACTCATTACTGATTGTTATATCTATTTTACTTTATAATTTTACTGTGAAACTATTAACCTGTTTCCTGTACAAAACTCTATCAATGCAGTCTTTAACATATTTTGTATTTCATATTACTGGCTTATCCAGAATATGTTATAGAAAGCCTTTGTTCATACTCAATAAATGACTCAGTACTCTCTTTAGTTTGATGGTGTTTTATTCATTCACTCTCTACCTGTGAGCAAGTTTAGTCACAATGGATCCGGTTCAATCAAACAGTGTTTATGTAGTCAGATCGTATAAACTATAGGAACAGATCTTATTGGTTTATTCTAGATGCAAGGTTAGTATTGCACCTGTGTCAGAAGTCATGTATCGCGACTTCATACCAGCAGCCTCCAAGAGTATTTCAAAAACATTTTAAGTAATTCTTTAGTTTTTAATGATGCCAGAAATCTGTTGATCCAGTTGCAATTTGGCCACTAGTTTAAATGACTCATTCGCAACTACGAACTAAAGAAAATCCTTAACAGTCTTTACTCAGTAATTAATCAGTGTAATAATATCTTAGTCTGTTAGATAGTCGGTCATAGTCCAAATAACTTATTAAATAAGCGAATAGTTGACAACAGAATGTATGCTTAACGACGTGTACTAGCTAGTAAGTGTGTATGCATGTGTAACAGAACATGAAACGCATTTGCATCGGTTCAAGTTGCTACACCTCAGCAGTACAACAAGACTAATAACAGATTAGTAGAAACAGTAGTTGTTCCACTTGTAGGAAGGAAGAAGTTTGAACATATATGATATGGTACAGGAAGAAAAAATAACTCGTAAGTGGGCATAAAATAATTTTGGTCTCAAGATTTCAGGAAGGACAAAGAGTAAGTGACACTTTGGCCATTTTTGCTCCATGTCACCCAGATTTCTATCGAGCTTCTTCAACGATAACTGATAACGATATAGTCTATTTGAGTCCATTATTGAGTAGATACAGGTAGTTGTCATGTTAGCTGCTGTCGTTCTACAGTCAGTTATTATTATAAGTAGTTTAGGCATAGATGCACCAGATGGTCACAGTTATCCATTCGCTGAACCGGAACACCAGGACTTCCATCTAAATATTTAAATTAAGCTACCTACTTAGGCGTTAAATTCACTTATTATGAGTACCAAATATGAGTGATAAGGTTTATGAAGTAAGTCATTAAAACTAGTTTATTCGGCCGGGCTGTAGTCAGTGGGAGCTTAGGCAGAAATGATGAAAAGACAATGGCTTATGTCTTATTTATCCCAAGGTTTAATAAAGCATTCAAATAAAAGGCATACTGACAATTATCGACAAGGATCCATTAAAAAAATGATTGTTCTGGGCTCATACTGACAGCTATACCCACACCAGTTAGTCCAAGAAAAGTTGCTGTCAAGCCACTAGATAGATGAAGGATGCATTTCATAGATTCTCCATAGTGGTTAAATAAAGTCAAATGAATCACCACGTTGTAATCCCGTATGAAGGTTCCGAAGGAACATCATACATCTATGGCACTAGATTCTTTTTTATCAACAGAAGTATGTTATTGGATTGGACATAGGGTTCGTACGTTGAAGTATTATACGTACACTTTTGGGCTAGCATGTTAGCACTGATAGCACATGAGGAGAAATTTGAAGATAGAGATTTATGTCTATACTGGAGGTGATAGAAATATCAGGGACTGAAGAAGTAATGTGATTATAAAAGACGCTGATATTGAGTGTTATTAGAGGCATGGAGGCAATCATCACTTCCCGACTTCTTCGTCTCGAGGTGTCTAAATGAAGAATCCAGTTGGAGATGGTCCTGACTATGCTAGAGTGTTATTATATTGTACAAAAGACAATTGATTGAGACCGGTCGCATACGACCATTTTAACAAGTGGCTTTTAATGAGATAGCTCTATGATAGTTATAACCCTACACCATGAAACGGAGATCCATGAAGTAAGGTAGTTTGCATTTTAAGAGCCGACCATTATTTAACCCCATCCATAATTTGTAGGAAAGCAGCATCATTGCTGTGCTGATTGTCTGAGAACGGGGGGAAATACTTTACTGCCATCACATCTCTGTACAGTCGGTAGCAAGACTTCGTCGTCAGACCTTGGGTTTTTTACTTATGTCTTACTGCTTATCAACCAACCTGTCTATAATCGTTAAATCTCTCTAAGAACGTTTATTTCAGCCAGTGTAGCCCTATTAGTTCATAACAATAGTTAAGCTCGACCACCACGTCAAGGTAATAGTGATAGTTGGAATGCTAACTAATAAAAAACCTAAGTTCACACTTTCATATAGACTACAGTTAACCATCTAAACAGAAATATTCTAATTTAATGCAAATAATCTAAACTACTATTTGAATAAAAAAAACAACAATGAAAAAAGAAACCACTGTAAAATAAACTTGATTCATGATAGTTTCGTCTAATCAACAGTTAATTTTATGATGTTAGTTTCAATTGGAAACTATGTAACCTTTTAATTGATATTTATTCTTATTTACTTCACTGTATGCATTACAGTTAAATGTTCTGTAACATCAACATTCGATTGACGTCAAAATGAAAGAATTTTTACACATCTATACATCTTTCAATGCAAATAAAAAAAGAAACTACTTTATTACTTTTTTTCTTGTTCGCATTTCTTTCTTTCTATTTTTGTTGTTGTTCTTGTTCTTCTTGTTGTTAGTGAAAATATGCCTTCAAATTACCGCTATAATCATTATTATAAACACTGCTGACAATGTTAATATCTATTCAATATTGGACATATTTCTTTAATTGATATTCACTGATGTTTAATTCATAATTTAACATACCATTTGAATAATATACAGTTTAATAAACATCTGGTGAATTGTTGATATACAGCAACAACAACAACAACAACAACAACAACAACAGTAACAACAGCAACAGTAATAACAACTAAGAATTGACATCTGGTTTGAATAATGAATCATCAAAGAAAGAGAAAATTTAAGACGCTACATATCTAGATTACATTACTTATAATAAATATTGAATGTTGAATATTGTAATGAGAAAAGAATTAAGCTATAGACATTAATGTAATTGATAATAACAAAAGGCAAAATAATCAAGTATAGAGAATAGAGAGAGTGGTATAAGAAATAAATTTGATGGCGCCTAAATTAGAAGCTGTAAAAGAAAATTCTAATTAGTTATAATGAAGGAAGAAAATATCAATAATGAACAAAGTAAATAATATAAATATACTATAAAAATGTATAAATTCTATGTATATATTCAATGAATGAATAGTTCCATTTGGATCATTTATATTAGGAAATAATTAGCTTATCATTATGATAAGAAAATGTTTGCATTATGAAATATTGAAGTTCAACTATGTCAGCTATGAAAAGGTTACAAGACGATAGAAAACAAATGAGGTTACTCAAATCCATTACCGATTGATTAAGTTGAAAATGTTAACCTGATATGCTGGGCACCTAAAGAAGATTGATTATCTTCGAGCACTGTTATAGAACATTATTTCAATTATTATAACTGTGGATAATGTAAACATTTCATTTTTATGACTGTTACGTTCCACTTAGCCGATCCTCTCGTTTAGTATATTTACTCTCAGTATATTGTTTATTACTATGAACTACAGTTACTTAGTTGTGTACAAGTTGTCCTTATTCACTGCCACTATTTCCTTTGTTCTGTATCAATGTCAGATTCTTGATTGGTTTACTGTGTGGTTTGACTTTGTGCATATATAAAGGTATGATTGAAATACAGTATATTTCCGACCCTGTTTCCGATTCCGATTCTGGTTTTGTCTTGTTGGTTCTCCTATCTTCGACTTGGGAGTGAGTGGGCATAGGGCAGACGCGCATTTATCAACTAGGCACACATTATTGGCGTTCGTTAAACCGATCAGTTTTCTTGCGTCATAACATAATCATTGGAATCCAGGTGGCTCAATGGTCTAGTGGTAAAGAGCTCACCACAAAGTCTGAAGATTATGAGTTCTATTTTACAGTTGGGTAGTGAATGCGCCATGCTGAAGAGTACAATATTAGAACAAAACAAATGACTAATTATCCCCCGGTCTTCAATAGTTGAGTAACTCAGATCAATTCGTGATCCTAAATTCAAAAGGATATTAAAAATTATTTTGTTCCGATAACTTGAAGACGTAAATTTATGTCAATGCCGTTAAATAGGCTGTTGCCATTTGTGTATCCTTGATAGATTATTGATGTGATCCATCAGTAGTTCACATTCTTGTCTAAAGTTGAATTAAGAATGGACGAGAGAAGTGAAAAAATTTCTTTTCACTTAGATTTTTATCAAGGTTTTACATTATCTAAACTTACAGTAGGTTTAAAATCATTACCAAATAATTAGTAATGTGTTACATTATAATTTTACAGGTTCAAAGGTATTTGTAAAATAATTACAACTAAAAAACAAGGCAATGAAAGCATGAAGGTAAATAAGGTAATTATCGTTATGAAAGTGTGCAAGTGATAAGTGAATGGGTTGGCATACTGTTGATTACATAATATCTATTGCGAAAAAACTCATAAAGTAATTATAAGAAATCTGATGGTCAAGACAGTTACGTAAGAGTTAAGTTGCAATTAAGAGGTGACAAATTTTTGAAGTTATAATAAGCAGCGTATCCATTATTTTTACTTTACTTACGTCCGTTACTCCTCACTGAGGAGCATAGGCCACTCACCAGGATTCTCTATTCAACTCTGTCTTCAGCAATCCTTTCCAATTGTCACCATTTGCTGTTCATCCTTTTAATGTCTGCTTCCAATTCTCGACGCAGCGTGTTCGTTGGCCTTCCTCTTTTCCGTTTCCCAACAGGATTCCATGTTAATGCTTGTCTCGTGATGCAGTCTGATGGTTTCCGTAATGTATGTCCTATCCATTTCCAACGTCTTTTCTTAATTTCCTATTCGGCTGGAAGTTGGTTTGTCCTCTCCCATAGTAAGCTGTTGCTGATGTTTCCAGCCAACAGACATTCAGTATCTTTCGTAGACAGTTGTTTATAAATACTTGTACCCTTCTGATGATGTTTGCAGTAATTCTCCAAGTTTCAGCTCCATACAGCAGGACTATCTTCACGTTCGAATTGAAGTCTGACTTTGAGGTTAGTTGATATTTGTTTTTAGTTCCAAATGTTTTTCAACTGTAGGAATGCTGCTCTGGCTTTGCCAATCCTTGTCTTTACATCTGCATCGGACCCTCTTTGTTCATCGATGATGCTCCCCATATATGTGAAATTATTCACTTCTTCCAGAGTTTCTCCATCAAGTTGAATTGGGTTGGTGCACCCTCTGTTGTATTTAAGAGTCTTGCTCTTTCCCTTATGTATTTTCAAGCCTACTGATGCTGAAGTTGCTGCTACTTTGGTTGTCTTTGCTTGCATCTGTTGGTGTGTATGTGCTAAGAGAGCTAGATCATCCGCAAAGTCCAAATCATCGAGTTGCATCCTGCTTGTCCATTCAATTCCGTGCATCCCCTCAGATGTGGAGGTCTTCGTGATCCAGTCAACCACTAGGAGGAAGAGAAAAGGTGAGAGCAAGCAACCTTGTCTGACTCCGGTCCTCACTGAAAATGCATTTGTCAGTTGTCCTCCATGCACAATTTTGCACTGTGTTCCGTCGTAAGAGTTCCAGATGATGTTGACGAGTTTCTCTAGTACGCCGTAGTGTCGAAGAAGTTTCCATAGTGTTCTCCTGTCTACACTATCAAACGTCTTCTCCTAGTCAATTAAGTTGATGAACAGTGGCGAGTTCCACTCAGTTGATTGTTCAACGATGATCCGTAGTGTTGCGATTTGGTCTGTGCACGATTGATCCTTACGAAAACCAGCTTGCTGATCTCGAAGTTGAGCCTCCACTGAATCTTTCATTCTGTTCAACAATACTCTGTTAAAGGCTTTCCCTGGTAGCGACAGTAGCATGATCCCTCTGTAGTTGTCACATTTGCTCAAATCTCTTTTCTTTGGTATCTTGATAAGATGTCCTTCTTTCCAGTCTGACGGCACCTGCACTTCCTCCCAGATCCTTTTGAAAAAATGTGGAGTGTCTTTGCTATTAGATCGATATCTGACTTGAGTGCTTCACCTGGTATATTGTCAGGTCCTGCTGCTTTCCCACTTTTGATTTGTCTGATGACCATCTTGATTTCTTCCATCGTTGGTGGAGTGACACCTATCAAGAGATCTGTAGGTACTGCTTCGATGTCCGGTGGGTTCAGTGGAGCTGGCCTATTTAGGAGTTCCTCAAAGTGTTCTACCCACCTATTCTTTTGTTCTTGAATATCAGTGAGTGTCTTGCCTTCTTTGTTCTTGACCGGTCGCTCTGGTTTACCATGTTTATCTGCCAGTTTCTTCGTTGTGTCGTATAGCTGTTTCATATTTCCTTCTCTTGAAGCTTTCTCCGCTGTTATGGAAAGGCCTTCGATGTATTTTCGTTTGTCGGCTCTAATGCTCCTCTTTACCTGATTATTTGCTTCTGTATATTCAGTTTTTGCCTTGATTTTCTCTGCTCCTGTTCGGCTGTTGTTGATTTCCATCTTCTTGTTCCTCCTTTGCTGAATTTTTCTTAATGTCTCAGTGGAGATCCATTCCTTATAATGGTGCTTCTTGCGGCCCAGAACCTCCTGACACGTTGACGTTAGTGCTTCTTTGATTTCTTTCCAGTTATCCTCCATAGCGGTTTCTTCTTCTTTTGGCAGATCTTGTAAGGCTTGGAACTTGTTGTCGAAAGTTATTTTGAATTCATTGAGTTTGTCAGTGTCTCGGAGAAGGCCTGTATTGAACCGTTGTACTTCTGCCACTCCAGTTGTCCACTACTTCTTTAGCTTCAGTTTCATTTTAGCAACCACCAGATGGTGGTCTGAAGCTATGTCAGCTCCACTCCTGGTTCTTACATCTTCCATTGATCTTCTAAATTTTTTATTGATACATATATGATCGATTAGATTCTCTGTAGTATGATCCAGTGAGACACATGTAGCCTTGTGTATGCGTTTGTGGGCGAATATTGTACCACCTATAACCAATTTGTTGAAGGCACATAGGTTTGTAAATCTTTCACCATTGTCATTTCTTTCTCACAGTCCCTGTCGTCTGATGACTTCTTCATATCCAGTGTTGTCAATTCCAACTTTGGCGTATAGGTCCTCCCCATCAGGATTGTCAGATCTTTTCCTCGACACTTTGCTATAATTGGTTGCATTCTATCGTAAAACAGATCTTTGTCTTCGTCGTTGCCGTCGTTGGTTGGTGCATAGCACTGGATAATATTCATTGTAATCCCTTCATTGTTTTGAAAGATGCTTTGATGATCCTGGGTCCATGTGGTTCCCATCCCACAAGTGCATTACGTGCCTCCTTGGACAACATCAGAGCAACTCCTTGGGTGTGAGGAGCATTTTCCTCTTCGTGGCCGGAGTATAGTAGCGTCTCTCCCGAAGCCAATGTTTTCTGTCTAGCTTGAGTCCAATGGGTTTCGCTGATTCCGAGAACTGTCAAGTTGTATGTCCTCATTTCTGCAGCTATTTGATTTGTCTTCCTTCTCTCCCACATTATTCGAACATTCCATGTACCTATAAAAATATTTGCTCTGGTTGTTAGAGTGGGGGGCATCGGCCTCATGACTTTTGAAGAATTTCGGCTTTCATCATGAGGCGTCATAAACAATTCTTCTACTCCCAGGGCAGAGTTTAAATGGTTTAAATGGTTTATCTTGTTTAATCTGGTTTGCGTTTTTTAGCAAGCTTGGGTTTTATGGGATGGGGGTGCTAGCCCCATGCCCAACCCTCCTCCTTTACCCGGGCTTGGGACCGGCATTAGCCCTAGGAGAGCTATAGACAGAGTGAGAGAATCGAGTGTAACAAGTCTATTGTAAATATCATTACCAAGGTTAACTTTGATAATTTCAAATAAATTGAGCATTGGATAGATTGTTTATAATAAGTGATATATATTTGTAAAGTTCCAACGAGTAGAAATTAAAATTTCTGACGTTTCGCGGCTTAGTGCAAGTCGCTTCTTCAAAGAAATGAATAGCCGAATTTCGGTTATTCATTTCTCTGAAGAAGCGACTTGCACTAAGCCGCGAAACGTCAGAAATTTTAATTTCTACTCGTTGGAACTTTACAAATATATATCACTTATTATAAGTCTATTGTAAATTGTCGTTGACACGAACAGAATGGATTGGAGTCATGATGTGGAAACGAACACTGTGATACAACTACATCAAGCTGGTGACTCATAAATACGACAAAGCCCTCTTTATGGATTCCACTTGATAGATGTCATCCAACTTTAATATTTTCGTTAAAAATGATGTATATTATAGGTGGTAAATTAGGTGTTAACTCAAGACGTTAGGACATAGGAAATGGCATCGAGTGGAATAGTAAGTATATATATATATATATATATATATATATATATATATATATATATATATATATTAGTGCTTATGAGAATACACAAGTTAAAGTGTTCACGATTGACTAAATCACCACTGTCATCAACAAATGAACAGAGAAATGACTAATTGTTTTACTGATTTCAAAAACGTCATCGTTCCTTAATTACCTTCACAGCTTCATAGTCATTATTAATCATTATATCGTTACTAGTGAATAACTTTTAGTACGAATTTACAGATTTCTAGATGGAAGCCAATGGTTGTAGGAGTTCAAATTAAGTATTACGAAATAACCGAAGTTTGAAATGCAAACTACTGGATATCAACTCAGTGGCCTAGGAGTATAACGATTCCTGTATGACATAAATCTGTTTGGTTAAACAGTTCTAGTAGTTTACCTCGGTTATCCAATTAATGCTTATCAGTAAGACCATTTTGTATCCTCTAAACAGTTTGAATCAAGTAAAAAGATTACAAAATGCTACATTATATTCTAGCATATAATGAAATAATTTTTTCAGGAAGAAATTTCTTGTTTTGGTAATTATAGATTGACTTTAGACAGACAGAAATCATGAACAACTGAACAGACTTATTGGGAGTGAGACAGTTGCCACCAATGGCAGTGGATGCTAGTCGTACTCTATCACAAAGTCATGAGAGTTGAAAATTAAGCGCCGACTCAGTGGTACAGAAGTTGGTCATTCACCTTGAGATCTGAAGGTTTTACGTTCGGTTCCCTGTGTGAACGGAGATAACGAAGTGCTGTATAGTCTCATACTAGAATAAAACAGCTGCCTGGTGCCCCTTAGTTTTCATCGGTACCCAACCAACATTAGTCTTTGACGAACACGAACAACCAATCAAAGCAACACTTGTTTACCAATACATTCATGCATATAACTCCTCAGTAAATGCAACCACAAATCATACCAGTGTAGTATCTTTAAATAAATAACTACCCACTGAACAATTTACACTATCTACTCCAAGTTGTCAGATGATTACAGTATTCAGAACATTCAAAGTTTGAAGATTGGTTTAGTTGAGTCTGATTATTCTCACGTAGTAATGCTTCTTGATTTTCAGTGGTGTTGTATTGACTAGGCAATATTCATAAATCTATTACTCAGAAACGTATATACCATACTACTATTATTTATTTCATAATTTACATAACTGTATTTCATACAGACTAATAAAACTTAGATAAAATTATGTAAGGTAATATAAAATCAAAAGTTTCTTTCTTTGTAAATACTACTTAAATCAATATAATGTCATAAACCCGAAATTCCTTCAATACAAAATGTTTGATAATGTATTAGTAAACAAACTTTATTATTTATAACCTGGTTATTTAATGTATAACATATAATGGGTATATAGAAGTACATATCTATATTACATAGTACAGTAAACCACTGGTCTACATTATGAAGTATATCAATTCATTTGATTTTTGTTTATCTATACAAACTCTATGATGTTAAGAATGAGAAATATTCAATGATCGTCTAGACATTTTCTGCAAACATTCCTCTTGTTTGATAAAAAAATATATATAAAGGTCTTATTAATAAAGTTGAATTGTAGTTGTCAAGTGGTAACATTCATACACGTTTCATCCTATTTAGAATTTTTTTAGGCTGCTGTATGTGTATCTTATTGTTTATTTCCATAGGAGAACTTGAACTTCATTTGTGTTAAACGCCATTATATGCTTCATTGAGCTACTTAAGCTAGATGACCATATTTAGTACAACACTTTTGGTAATATATGTACATACCCGTTGTAATCTGAATTCAGTGTAGAATGCAGTGCTATTAGATGCTATTCCGTTATAAATGTCAACATAGACATGGATATAGAAAGCTAGCTAGTCAAAGTGTAATCATGCTTATGAATTAACATTCAATCAAAACAGTTTACTCAGAATGTATATATGGTAACATATAGTGAACAATTTCACCATAAAACAATATCAAACAAACACTTTCTAAATGATCGTATGTTCTTAAACAGTTTTTCATTGATTTAAATAAGGCCAGAACGAAAACATTTGCTGAAGACCATGAATCGATTGCATTTCATACTATTTTTGCAGCGAATAAAGTTAAGCCGGTTCAAAATATGAATACTAAGTAGTTAAATAAATGCTTGATATCGAAAGTCAATAAAATTTTAATGAATAAACAATCAAAATCAAAGATTTCGAAAGAGTGATACTTCTAGACTAATATTGTTTAGTGTGACAACTCCCAAACAATTTCCTTGTTGTTACTAAGGTAACTAAAGTTTCACCACAAATTAGATTTGATCTTATTTTCTATAACCTTTACGACTTTGAATAAAGTCCTTATAAGATGACTATTGATTATATTGAATGAACTCGTTGATTCCATTACGTGTTGCATGTTCATCAGATGAAACTCAATCAGACGTTCTCTCCTGTTTGACGAAAGATTTCTTGAGTGTACCCATTTCTGCCCTTCAAATGTATCTATTTTGAATGTTAATGTAAGTTGGTAAATATAATTGAAGGTAACATTGAAAAAGTGCTTGTCGATATTAATCTGCCTCACTAACCATCTTTTTTCATTTACTTTATCTGCTTAATGTTTCGTTGATTCAACATCTAGTGTTTACAAAATTGTTTAATGTTAAATGTCATCTCACTAAGTGTACGGTAACACATTTCTTTATGAAAGAATAGCTGTTATTTAGTTATTCCGTGCTTCAAGTGATGCACTTTCACTTATACAAATTAACATTTAAGCCCATAGTTTATAGATAATACTCGGCAGTAATAATCTATGACTCATTCCAGGAAGCCAGCCAAATACAATCAGGTTTCAAAGCGAACGCCTAATCATCAAGCCACTAATCCGCCCAGAAAGCAGTGGTTGATTCTTTTAACTTCAATCAATTCGTGGTTCGACATCATTCATTTCTGCCCCACACTGAACATGGTTGAACTCTACTGTTTTTGCCTTTCATTGAAGACCCATTATTACTAGTCAATTTTATTCACTGCTAAGCTAATAATGATCCTAATTGGGTGTTGGTTGTTTTTTTTTGAGTTTAAACTTGGAATTAAAAATATCAGTTGTTGGATTTTGGTTCAGTGGTCCAACTGTCAAGCGTTTTGTCTAAACGTGAAGGTCCCAGACTCAAAATTTCAGTGAATTCGTTGATATGCACTTCTAGGATGCCTATATTATTCTTAATTTAACATGATTTCAAACATTCCTCTCTTTGCTGAGACAGTGTGTAATTATGTTTGTTACCATGTTCATCTGCTCAAGGTTATTACGCTAACTTACAGTTCCTTTCTTTTGTTCTTATGTTGGACCAACCGTTATTATATTTTACTGTCATATGTGACTAGTTGTACAACAATGACAATGAAATCACCAAAAAGACATCTGCTCTCTGAAAGAAGTTTACGTTTCTTCATGACTCATCAGATGTTTCCCACTTAGTAAAAACTATGTCAAAAAGATTTGTTCCATGGTTTGATAAATAAATGAAGATAGGATACAGTAAGTAACTGCTAAACTGCTACATTTGCATTATATATATATTTAAATTCAAAGGTAACACTGCAGACGAAATCCTAAGAAATCTATTGACGAGATCGCTATGAAAACGACGCTATACAGCTTTGTTCCACGCTTTTTGCTGCACACACGTGTGAAGGACCAAGTACCTCTTTTGACCAGTTCACTGTTCATGTGCTCTTGTAAAACTAGATACATATTTAATAGCTTCTACCCATTCTTTGCTTGTAGTAATCCCACGATATGCTTCATATTTATGACAAGGAACCTAAAGACGGAGGAGCTAGTCAATGTATTGAAAGCTCCTCGTTTATTCTGTCAGCGGTACTTATTTTTGTTGTGCTTGTCTTAAGCTAATGGATTAGATTTGTTTTATATATTCATCGATATAAAGCAATTGAAATTAGTCAACTGTTTATCCCAAGTCGATTTTCTGACGATTGGCCTTATTAAAGTCCTATTATTTCCCCTTATAAATGGAACAACCAGAAACGTGAACCTGGACTGTACTTCTTTTTTCAGTGGTAATTTGGTGAATGGGCATCATTCACCAAAGGCCATTAACAATTTTTTAGGTCATTATTTTCGATACATACGATGAGAGTGTCATCAGCATACCTCTTCCATAGGTTCATTGTCACGATTTTCATCTCTTGAGCTTTGTTTTTAATGGTAGGAAGAAGTTTTCTAATAGTGGACACAAATGAGATTCCATCGCGACCTCAACTATTTCTTAGTAGACTTCGCTAATGAAGTTGAAATGAATAGCAAAAGTAAACCTATGGATTACCAATATTCACTCCATACATATCAATGTATTTATACACGAAATCTATTGTTTTGCTCCATAAAAGATTTGTTAGTATATGCGATACATATGCTAAAATCATGGTATTATTTGGCACGTTTAACCTGCTGATACAATCAATAAATTCAAAAGAATCTTCTAACGAATACTTAATGACTTTTCTCCATAGTGGTTTGAGGAGATCCACCATCAGTGTTGTAATAGGATGATAAAGAGAACTGGATATATCTTAAAATGGATAGAGTAGTATTTTTTGTTTAACTGTTTTAGGTAGACTATATAGACGAAGTAATATAAATACAGTGAGTTTCATTCTTTAAAATGTCTTAAACGAGATTAACAAGCACGATTTCAGTCTTTTCAACATCCCAGAAAATTCGATGACGGACCTACCAAATCGTGTGCCCGACGTCACTAGATAGGTAAAGCAGCTGAATTTGCAAATGCATATTGATGTTGAGAGTTCAGACAGTATGTCTTTGTTTGTAGTTGACATTATCTAACGATTATGGAAGAACACTTTCAAATTGGCTGTATTCAGAATCTAAGAGGAAGATACCGTAACTTACAAATGAATCTAAATAGACCATTAGTAAAAATCAGGAAGCATAAAATAGTCGTCTCCACCTTGTATGGGACTTAGCTGAACATATCCATAATATTACTTAGCGTCTAACCCACGAGCTATGGATCTAATCTGGAGAATATTAGAAATAGACCGCTGAGCTGCAGCCCCTTGATTTACTTTTGCCACGTTAACCATTGTCATTAGTGAGTAGATGTCATACATCCTATCTGACAAATTCATTAATTGAAACCTCAAAATCAACAGTCACGAATAATCAGTATGTTCATTGATCGCTAACTTCAAATGTTTATTCCGAAGCTCTATTGAAAAGACATAAATAACAGAGTTCAATCGTATACTGCGTTAATCAGTTATTCTCCACTGACATTTGATAGTGTCATGAAACTATGAACACTTTAACTTTCTGTATCGGTCATAAGTCATAAGTAACTATAGAATATGTTGAATTTTCAACTTATTTAATTGTTCCACTATACACACCTTGTGATGACTAAGTAACTAATAAGCAAGTTCATAGATATACTTGTGGATCTGCCAAATTTCATGAAATTTGTTCTCGACTAGATATTCACCTTAGGAAATTAGATGCTTACACTTTAATCTTTGTTTGTGACTGTCAGAACTTTAACACAATCTCTTCAGAATTCTAAAGCAGTGGATACCACAGAAAGTGGTTAAGCATGTATGAAATTAGTAAACTCATTGACTCTAGCTGATTTAAGTTGTATCCAGGTGAGACATGAACCTAGGACATATCACCTTAAGTTATTTCTTATTAACCATTCACGTTGATGATCAGCTAAATAATTATTAATTGATTGAATGAGTGAACACATTACAGAGCAGAAACATACTGAGAGTAGGCAAATTAACCACGTAACCAGGGTGGTCACATACATTACCCTTTCTGTTTGGTGACCTATATCTACATAAATGTTGCGTATATTGTTCTTCGATTTGCCAACAGTGCAACTTACAATGAAATCTTTGTTTCATATTTTGACATAGTCAGTATTTAGTAGCATCAGTTATTAAGTATATAGGACCTCACATTACAATAGTTGTGTGTAAGTTTACTTCTAGAAGTGAGTGTTGAAGCAAAGATTCTTCTCGTTTATCAGATGAACCTACAGCATTTTAAGTTCATAGTAGGTCAGTTTTATTGTTCATTTGCTTCATGAAACAACTATGTTTTTTTTTCATTACAAAACGCAAATAAAAGAGATGATAATGTTGACCATAACGCAGTCTATACTGTCTAGAATAAATGTATAGGTTTGATGAAGCCATAATTGAAGTTCAAATCAACCCCCTGTTGTGTTCGAAAATATTTCCCAACCCTTGTTATATTGATTTAATATTCAGGATAATGTGAATCATACTATATTTCATTATAACCTTGATTTTTTATCTTTTAGTTTTTCTGCTGAACTTTGTCTAATACCACTGTGATCAGCGCTATAAAGGCCTTGGAAAATATCAAATTTGTTAATACATAGTGATCAACCATTATTTACATGTAAGTTCTACAGGTGATCAGTCATGATCAGTGGTAAAAGTCAAAGATTATGAAACTGGGTAACTACATTTCAAGTTTTCTATGGGAGGTGAATTTCTGCAAAGATTTCTAAATCATCTTGTTGATGAGTACAAAATACCACGAAACCTAAATCCAGGGTTTTCTGCAGACTACCACCTTCTCCTAAAAAATACAATCTTTCATTGGGTTACTACATCATGTAGCTCTTACAAATCATATATTCTGAATGCATTGCGTTAATAAGATAGTTTAATGAAATCGTAATATAGTAACAACTGTATGCTTCACATAAGATTATTAATTGTTAGTACATAATCTTCCGGTGATTTTGATTAGTGTACACTGTTAATTGTAATTATAACTGTAATACTTCAAGTATCATCACTGTGATAGTCGAGCTGTTACCATCCGCTTATACAGATGACACATATAGGCTGATTGTCGTTTAGTGATTCATGTAGTATTTATCTATTTCATTTTAATGTTGGCTGAATTCTATTGATACAAATGAAGTATGATCGTTAGTCAAAGTGGATGGATCTCATATTCATCTTGTTTGTTGATACTTGTTGATGTGTAAAAACTAAAAGAGTTCACTAGTAGCAGTAACATTTTAAGCTGATGTACGGTAGATGTTGTCTTTTACTGAAAATAAACTTATTAAAATTACTTTTACATGAGGTTCATGGAAATGCTTCCTGCTATGAATATAAAGGGTCTAGTTGTTTTAAATATAAAATATACGTCTTAAAACTTTAAGATATTCTCAGTCAGTATCAATAGTTAACGAAACATTGGGGAAACATAGACTACTGCCAAGAAGATCCATTCCAAGTGAATATTCCTAAGGGTTGTCATTTAGAATTTAGTTTGTTAATCATCTACTTGGATCAGAAACTTATTTAAATAATAGTAACTATGTGAACACTAAGTTCGTACTGTGATTAGTGGTAATCGTGCTATAACGTGAATCAACTCAAGTGAAAAGGAGGATTTAGACCAAACAGTTTACTTGTAATACGTAGTGGGGGGGGACGATCTGACCATCATCTATGAATGATTTAGACGTAAATAATACTGTAAAGTTCAAGAATAGGATGGAAAAGATACTTAATGCTAATCCATATTCAGTGGTTCTCTATTCAGTTTCGGCTTCCTAAATTATATCTGGAGTTTCATATTACCGAATGACGTCGTAACTATCAACAACCAGAAAGTACTAAACAGCTATTACATTTAACAATGAAAGTGCTAATCAACGTCCTCATCAATGATACAACTTTAAATGATCAGGTTTCGTAGCAAGCGCCTAACTTTAGCCACTGGATCTGCATCTGTTAGTTTATATTTTGCCAACCACCACTTCGTCATGAATTTCGCGACTATGTCCAACTGCATTGATGTGTATCAAACATACATTCGAAGGGTAAAGTTAACCAATGTTCAATATCTTTCAATATCAGTCGAATACATCGTGATCTTAGTTATCAATATAAATTAGTAGATTAGAAGGCGATGATGTCTAAATGTCCTTGGTTCGATTCCTGGTGAGGACACATATGCATTGTGTCATTAAGTCACTACATACTAGAACGAAACACTTTATAGCGCCCTGATTAGATGTCTAACCTAGATCAATGGATGATATGAAATTTCAAATTCAGTGATCACATAATTCATCATTAAAACAGAATCTCTTAGTAAGGAAGGAATATTTTAGTTGTTTTTATTCGTCAGAAATTGGTATTAGTTGTGTACCATTGAGAATCGAAGAGTACTTGACAGCTATTTCTTTATAGTATGGAACTTCTTAAAAGTGACCGCTATCGGTTCCGTCAAAAATCTTGATCCAAGGTTTAACTTCAACATTTTACTATTAATAAATCGTGATTGGTGAAATTCAAAAAGGTCGAGAGTGAGACATTTATCTCTATTTTTAATGGATGATAGTGGCGTTATATTACAAATTGAAAGAAATGGGAATTCTACTACTGGACGCCAGCCAGTTTTTCCAGTGGTACAGATAGTTAAACAATTGATATATAACATATAAGTCGTGGAGTTGATTTCCTGACAGAATTAAGTGTTCGTACTTGTGAAGAGTTCAATACCAGTACTCCTTAGTTTTCAGTAACACTCAACCAACATCAATCTATGATGGATACATTCAATGAAACTTAATATCTAACTTCAGAAAACTATCTAAATTCAAGGAATGGATATATCCAATTCATTTCAGTGTATGCTATACAAAATGAAACTGAAATAACTTCACTAAAGAAAAAAATAAGTAGTTTACACTTCATTGTTTATTAAAATGTAACATGTACATTTTAGTAAATTATTTCTTTCTTCTATGTTATTTCAATTCAGTAATATACATAATGAAGTAGTGAATCATTTGATTATGTAATAAGTAATATAATTTGTTTTAAGAAAAATAAATCATGATATATGCTTTTCTTTTAAATTGCATCAACTTCATTTATTTAATTAAATAGACAATAAAGTAAATACTACCTACCAATTTTGATACTTAACTATTAAATATAAGAAATTCTCTTTGATAAAATAAAACAAGACAAAATGTATAACACATACATAAATGTATAGAGTTTATATAACAAGAGAACAGATGTAATGATGTAGGTAATGTTTAATTTAATGAAAATAGAAAGAAAAAGTAAGAATGAGATTAAGTCAACTATTTTTTGGACAATTTCAGAATTATGCCTAACATTACATCATATTCTATATGGATGTTAGTTATGTTAATGTTAATTACTGTAGTTCTTCTTTTTATTACTGACAGTAATGAATGTTACATTTGATTAACAACGGTTCAAGTAGTATGAGGATATGTTTTACATGAATCTCTACAAACTGGATGATGCTTTGAAAGACAGGATACTTTTTAGAAGATTTGATATAGCAGAACATGAATGATATAGTAATTTTATTCTTCCGAAGAAGCAAGGGAACTTTAGATTTTGATGAAATAATTAAAACCCTGTATCAAATATTCGCAGAATCATTATCTGTTTTTAATATCCGCTAACAATGTTTGAAGATAACAAGAGAACCGGTAAATAACTGAATGAAACGTTCAGGTACTGTGAACTGAGAATGTAAGAGATTCACGTTGTCGGCTGTGATAAAAGACCAGTTCAAGTATCTCGTGTTCGACCGTAACCTGCACTTATCTGAGGATACCAACATCCGAACAAGCATTTTAAGCAAAGTTGAACACTGCCCTGGTATTACCTAACAAGAGGTAATTAGAGAGTATCAAATACTATCGAATTTGAAACATCATTCCTCAGTGATAGAAAATAGCAACTAAATGTGATCTACATTATAAGATTGATCTTCTTACTAATGAAAAACCTTCAAATTAAACATGACATCATACGAAACAAACACAATTACAAAATAACTTAAACTCATTCAACCTATCTAGTTTCTATATATCTGGGCAAAATAATTATGAATGCTATACGTACATAATTATACACCATGATAGAATGCTTCCAGATTATTATATTGATAAATACTAGAGAAATGTTACGGTTATTGACGTATACAAGAGACAATGTAATGAGAATTTAAACATCCTATATGTGATGGATAAAAGAAAATAATTATCGTAGCAAATTGAATTGATACAAAAATGCGGTACAATTGAATGTTTTGTTTATATATGACGTAATTCTAACATTTGGAATCTACGTCATGTATAGTTAGGATGCATGATATTTAATAGGACAGACAAATTTTAAAATGTCATCAGCTCAATTTTCTTAATCTATAGAATTGGTAAAGTAGTAATATGAAGTTACAATGTTTTTCATTATATACTTATAGTAAGAATGTCATATTAATGTAAACCAACATAAAAATGAAGCTTCTTAACTGATTACATCATTGACTAAGATTTATTTCTAGATATTACTAAATAGGAAAGTAATCTAATGTCTTTTGAAGTTAGATCTCAGTCAGTTATGTACAATTTAGAACCAAACGTATGTATACATCATTTCAACTTTCCGGATTTCGTTAGCCTAATTAGCGGAAGTAGCGATTTGGATACATGGAAATAAAGGTATATAGTAATTTTATGTTTATGATTTAGGGGAATACAAACAGTAAATGCAAATACGCCACCATTTCTGTAACATATCATCCAGAGTCTCCGGCTATTTAGTAACGACAAACACGTGGATCCAATCAAGTGGTATTTATTTACTATTATGGCTCAGACCTGCAGTCACTTTCTTCACGGTTTGAAACCGCCTTTTGTTTTGGTCACCCGTAGCATTTTTCCATCTTTGTCTAATGCCAGTAGGCATCATATGTTGAAACAGGCAGTTGTTATGCATAAGTAACATATGTCCCCTCTACCTCTATCGACTGATGTTCATAACCACATCAAGTGACTCATCAATTTCTCCTAATACACTGCGTCCAACCTCGTTATTACTTAGCCAGTGATCCAAATAAAGAAAACAATGCTTAGAAGACATTTCTTATCAAATGCAAGTAATTTGTAAATATTGTCTCATTTTAGAGGTTACACTTCACATCCACGTAATAGGACAGAAAGCGTTGTTGAGCAGTATAGTCGTATTTTGATTGGTAGAAGGATATCTTATCTACGTCAGAAATAACGGTAGTTAGCAAAAGCCAAACGAGATTTCTGAGTGCATCCCAACGTTTCATCAGATACTAACTCATCAAGGATAATCAAACTTCCACAATAAGTGGGGGTTGACGACACTCTCATCTATTTCACTTACTACTTTTAGTCATTTCACTGACACAGGCTAGTCTTAAAACAACATTTCCCATTTTAATGGAAAGCAGCTCATCTTGATTATGTTTGCGCTATTGCTCAATCCTACCGTTACCATCGGTTTTGTCAACGGGGCTACATCAACTGTGTATTGTAATCAGTGTGTGAAACTCCTAAAGAGCGATCAACTTTAGAAAATCTAGAGGATGAAGTTGATCTTTCTAGCAGTAGGTCTTCAATAAAATCAAACGAAAATAACGATTGCGAACAGGCTTGAAGAATACTCTTTGAGGCGGCAAGTTCAGATGACAATTGGTCACAAGACTTGACCCAACCAAATATATTCGATTAAAAAGCCTTTAGATGGTTCAAGTACTTCTGAAACACAACCTTCAATGACAGACAGTAAGTGGAGCTTTTGGTAGGAGTTTAATCCCTCAAAAATGATAGTGTTATTCCAAGTAGGGAATTTGTAATGCATTTGGAAAAAGAAGATAGTGACCAAAACCTAAGATTAAAAATTAGAATGATAGTTCACAATATGCTCTGACTCGACCATATGCGCTTCAGTAAGGAGACTAAAAAAAGTTTGCATACTTCTAAGGCACTCCTCTGATTAACACATTATCAGAGAACTCCTTGATCTTCATTGGCCTAAGCTAAGAAAAACCATTATTAATAATCTGTTAGTATGTATTATAATGCAAGATGAATGACATGGTCTGAAACCATAGTAGTTTTTTAAACACTACTAATACACATCTTGTTAAACATCTAGTAGTTACCGAAGCTAATATTTTTAAAACGTTACTAGTCATTCAATGCTTAAATTATAGTTCAAATGATCTCTGAGATTAAAATTTAGACACTTCAACATCATACAAAGCAAACTAGCTAAACTTTTTCAGGCAACATTATCTAAGTTATACCTACATACATCAAGTTAATCAACCAATTCATTTGTTCAAAAATGTTATGTAGATGAATTTTGTGTATTACAGAAACTACATGTTATATATAGGTGAAATGTTCGTGTAAACATGATCAAACAGTGACATAAATGTGTGTTTCTGTGTGTATCTATTTTTGATGCTGACAGGTACAGTAAGAAGTTAATCTTTGGGTTATAGGTAGGGACATATATATATATATATATATATATATATATATATATATATATTAGCCGAATTGATGTGATTTTGTAAAGATGGGTATTAATTTCAGTCCATAGAAAGCGTCATAGACTGATGTCGTTTGGGTATTGGGGAAAATCAAGGATTCACCTGTGGAAATGAACTGTGTGTACTTCTGATAAGTCTTAAACTAGGACGAAATAGATGTCCAGTGCTCCCTAGCTTTGAGTGGTTCTCAACCGGTAATAATCTGTGACGAGTAAAATCAGTTAAGCATACATATTTATCAAACTAATTTCTTAATGGTTATCAGGTAATTTTGTCCTTTTCTTTTATAATGGAACGATCTCTGTTCTAAACAAATCAGATGGGATTAAATATGTGATGTAACAAACAACGTATAATTTTCCGTATACTTTATGCAGTAAAACAGAAACCTTCCATACAACTCATCTGTTGGTGGGATAAATATGCTTATTGGTCCATCATACTTTAGCTTTAAATACTTGCGAAAAATCGAAATTTGAACAAGTTGGTGGCACTGTGAATAATGTATCAGTGATTAAATTCTAGTTTCCACCCTAATGCACATATAAACAACAAAATGAAGACTCATTCAATGAGTTACATCACGCATACGGTGAATATAGTACTTTATATTCCGATACTAACTATAATATAAAAATGTTCAATTGGGATGGTTATTTTTGTGGAGATTGGTTATTTGATTTGATTGGATATATCACAGATTGACGTTGGCAGGGTACCATTGACAACAAGGGAGCACTGGACAGCTGTTTCGTCCCAGTGTGGAACTCTTCAGCAGTGCGCACCCACGATTCCGCACCAGGGGCTTCAGGTTGACGGTGGACGCCTAACCATCTGCACCACTGGGACGGCATCCAATGGTAGAACTCCCACTTCCATCAATTTTGTGATATATGTAGCGCGACGATCATCCATTGTCATTGGTGATAACTGTCTCACCCCCCGCCCGACAAGTCTGAACTCCACCAGTCACGACTTCTCACGAGAGCTTCAGGAACATCCTGGAGTTAGTCACTAATGAGCTCACTATTATAGTTCAATTGGGATGGTTATCTCTACAAAAATAACCATCCCAATATGTCATTTCTTGAAATACATAAGATAAGTTGTGCTCCCTTGTTGTCAATGGTACCCTGCCAACATCAATCTGTGATATATCCAATCAAATCATACAAAAATGTATTAGAGCTTATAACAAAAACATTATCAAGACATTCATTTAGAATCAATATATATTAATATAAGAGTATGCCTAACTCACTAATGAATGTCATTTATATGATCAATCATAGTAATCATTTCTTTTATTCCAAACCTCAGTTGTGACCCTGATAACTCCGAAGCAACGAATTCAGACTGTGTAACTTGATGAATTTGAATAGAATTCATTTGATAGCATTAGTTACCACAAGACAGTAAGTTAGTCATATTGACGAATCCTTAATATGAAGAAGCTTAAGTCTAAGGCTGCTTCCCAGCTGCCATAACCCCTCCCCAAACTAGCTTCCATGACGAAAGATGTATTAAGCTGAAATCCTATTTGTTATAACTTGTGCGTGACTAACCGCGGATAATTTTAGAAGACAGGAGACAAGTAGGCAGGAATTTTTATTCCAGTAAGAGTGAGTTATGTATAAAACATTCGCATAATTGTAGTTTTGTGAAACAATGAATGCATCATTGTACTCCATGCAGACTAAGAAGTTTAAGCCATTAATTGATCAGAACACTCCACGTCGAGAATCTGGAAAGCTCCGTCGTCATTGATTGGATGGAATGTCACCACGTCATCTAAGGATTCTGGAGGCTTCGTTGAAATTTCTGGGAGCCGCCTCAACATTATTAGCAACACTTTTACAACTATATTTAGTAGCACAAAATGGCAATCGTTCTACAGACATAATCATCGGTCAACACGTAAAGTAATCATTAAAAAGGACTATCGAATAGTAAGTTCGTACTTATAGTGTAGTATTGAATAGTTTAGAATATCTGAAAAACCCCGACTACAGACTTTATAGAAAGTCATTTTTAATTACTACTAAACTGTTTCATACGAAGTATTGAACCACCAACTACCAAATCATAAACTGAACTCAGATTCTTTAGTTTACAATGAGAACACAATAGTTATAATGTAAAATATTGTCAAGCTGAACACTTCTTAATAAATCAAAATTGTATAATTCTGATATAAAATAATTAAAAAAAACAAAGTGAGGTCAGTAGATTTATGATAGTCGGCATATGCTAATGTCCATATAAATTCAGGATCTCATTACCCAGTGTTCTGCATTCAACAACATTTTTCAAAGATGTAAGTTATAAAAGTGTCTCAGAAATTTTTTAATAATTATAAGTTTAATTGATTGAATTTGTCATTGATTGATGTTGGTAGGGTATCATTGGAAACCAAGAAATATTGGAAAGCTGTAACATTCTAGTATGGAACTCTCCAGTGGTATGTCCTCTAGATTTCGCCCGATTGGCTTTAGGTTGGCGAACATCTAACTCTCTTCACCGCTTGGCCGGCAGGCATCCAATAGTAGGATTTTCATTTCCTTCAATTTTTGTTATAGTACGACGATCATCCATTGTCATAGGTTATAACTGTCTCACTCCCGACAAGTCTAAACTCCACCAGTCACGACTTCTCAATAGAACTTTAGGAACATCCTAAAGGTAGTCACTGGTGAGCTGATCATTGTATTTGAATTGATATGGTTTGTGAAGATTAGCACTAAGTTTAGTTGATTGAACTTACCACAAGGTTTTTCTTCTCAAACTAATTTGAGATTCTTCACTAAAAATCAAAACTATTGAAATGAATAAAACAACCTGCTTTACTTGATAACGTCTAAATATTTATTACATTACATTAATCGAAGATTCATTGTAATGTACGTTATTGGCATAATTAATTATGAATAATTAGAAACAAGTTTTATAGACAATAACTGACTAGATGATTAGTCAGTCATCAATTTGATGGCTTATATTGATGGTAGTTACAATATTTGTTTGTTAATTCGTGGTTACCATGATGTGGCTAAATGTTCTCTATTCTATCTATTCACATAATATTCAATCTTCACACTTCCACCCTCCAAATCTATTCATAACTTCTACTGTTAAGCTTTCCCAGTATGCTAATTTTACAAGGAATTTCATTTCTTTGATTGATTATGTCACACACTGATGTTGGCAGGGTACCACTGAAAGCAGGGGGCACTGGACAGCTATTTCGTTTTAGTGTGGAACTCTTCAGCAGTTCTCACCCAAGGGGCTTCGGGTTGACGGTAGAAGCCTAACCATCAGTTCCACTGGGTCGGCATCCAATGGTAGAATTCCCGCTTCCATCAATTCGTGATATTTAGCGCGATTATCATCCTTTGTGATCGGTGACAACTGTCTCACTTCCGACAAGTCTGAACTCCACCAGTAACGACTTCCCACTAGAGATTCAGGAACATCCTGGAGTTAGTCACTAATGAGCGCTCGCCGTCAACCTAAAGTCCATGGTGCAAAATCTGGGGTACCCACAGCTGAGGAGTTCCACACTAGAACAACACAGCTGTATAATGCTCCCTAGTTTTGAATGGTACCCTGCTATCATCAATCTGTGACATATTCAATCAAATAAATAACCAATCTTCACAAAAATAACCATCCCATTTCCATTTGTTTCAAAGTCAGTGATAATCTCCTTATCTATGTTCTAACACTAAATAATTAGATACAGAATATTTCCTAAGTTCCTTTTTCTACATTAAGTTAATTCGTTTAAGAAGTGAATTATTCTACAATATATATAATTCTTTGTATCAGTTCCACAAAAGCATTTGTTAATTTTTCTTTGACCTCTGTCTAGACAATCTCAAGAAAAAAGATACCTGTCAGTCATTTTGTGACAGATGTTAAACACATTGAAAAATTCTCTTCTTTTAGGCATACTCTGCCTTTCTTTCACCCCCCTCTCCCAATCTCGCCTACAAGTTGAAAAAATATAAAGATGATAACAACAACAACAACAACAACAACAGAAAAGTGAATCAACCAATTTTTTTTGTCTTTTATTACCCTGACAATTGAATGAACAGATATCATCGAAAATTAAGTTAAAGTGATTTTTATTCAATTTAGTATTTAGTTTAATTGTTTGTCAAAAGTTAATCTCGAATGGGTTCAGTTGAAAACTAGGGAATATTAAATAGATGATTCATTCTAGTATAATACACTTAAGCAGATTTCACCTTCGATTCTTCTAAGAGATCGAATCATAAACTTTTAAATCTTTCAATCACCATGTGACTATCAGCATAAATGAGCTCACTAGTAATTAGCTTCAAAATGTTTCTAAAGTTCAAGTGGAGCGCCGTGACTGCTAGAGTTCAAACTTATCGAAAGTCAAACAGTTATCACTAATGCCATTTACTGATCATTCTACTGTATCACAAATGGATATTTTAATATAATTGATTGGATTAGCTACAGATTAATGTTGATAAAGTACCACTAAAAACCAGAGGGCATTGAACAGCGTTGCGCACTAGTATTTGCCTCGTCAGCAGTACGCACGCCTGGTTCCATCACAGGGGTCAAATCCAGAGCTTTCAGGTTGGTTTAAACCTAACCGCTTACACTACTGAGGTAATGTCCAGTTGTAGAATTCCCACTTCCATCAATTTGTGATATAGTGAGATGATCATCTATTATCGTCGGTGTTAATTGTTTAACTTACGACAAGTCTGAACTCCACCAATCAAGACTTATCATTAGAAATTTAGGAACATCCTGAAGTTAGTCACTAGTAAATTGATTAGTGTAATTGAATTACAGTGGTTTTATGGCGACTGGTATTCACTTTAGTTGATTGCATTTGTCACAGGTTGATGTTGGTAGGGTACCATTAAAAACCTTAAGCACTAGACAGATATCTCATCTCATTATGCAGAATCTCCAGCAGTGTGCACCTTAGGTTCAACCTGGGTGGGGGTAATTGAACTCAAACTACGAAAAAACAGTTGTTCAGAGCGTAGTGATTTTCAATGATACCCTGCCAGTCCTTCAGATGACCCATACTCCTTGGACGATTTTATGTTAGGTCATCGAACTTCAAAGTAATGGACTGTCTTCTCTGAGCTTTTTGATCGGCAATCGAGCTCGTATAACTTTGTATGAAACTGTTGATCACTGTGTATTGACCAATTTGGTGTTTGTCAAGTCCTGTGCAGATGACATGCATTTTTGAAAGGTTGCATATACATCTTGCTGACAAGTCTCAAAGAGCACTAAATCTAGATTCACGACTTCCTTCATCTCTACATAATACCAGTGACATCGAGTCACTTAGACTCGTGGTCATATTACAACGTGATTAGATAGAATTCGATCAACACCATAAAAATGACTTGAGAAACAATAAATTGATAATTAAACAATGATCAATCATTGTACAAATATAACATTACTTTTGTTGACTTACTCTTCCTTACTTTTGTTACCATATTTGACTAGTTGTTATTATCTTTTAATATCATATATAATATCTCATCTCATTATGCAGAATCTCCAGCAGTGTGCACCTTAGGTTCAACCTGGGTGGGGGTAATTGAACTCAAACTACGAAAAAACAGTTGTTCAGAGCGTAGTGATTTTCAATGATACCCTGCCAGTCCTTCAGATGACCCATACTCCTTGGACGATTTTATGTTAGGTCATCGAACTTCAAAGTAATGGACTGTCTTCTCTGAGCTTTTTGATCGGCAATCGAGCTCGTATAATTACTGAAACTGTTGATCACTGTGTATTGACCAATTTGGTGTTTGTCAAGTCCTGTGCAGATGACATGCATTTTTGAAAGGTTGCATATACATCTTGCTGACAAGTCTCAAAGAGCACTAATCTAGATTCACGACTTTATATATATATATATATATCAATTGAGATGGTTATTTTTTGTGGAGACAGGTATTATAATTGATTGAATATGTTACAGACTGAAAATCATTGAGTGCCGACTCAGTGGGGCAAAACGTTAAGTGTTCGCCAACTTGAAGTCGCTAGTGTGGTATCTGGGGTGAGCATTGCTGACAAGTTCCACACAAAGACGAAACCTCTCACCACTGCTCTCTGGTTTTCAATGGTACCCTGCTAACATCAATCTGTCATATATGTACATATATGGTTATACGTCTACAATAATCGAGTGGCCGAAATGTGATTCCATCTTGTATTTCTTATATTCACTACTGTTCTCCTCCTATTACGTAATACAACTTCAAAATTAATCAAAATATCAATACTATAGGTAATTTTGATTCACTTATTTATTTTCATAATATTAACAATATATGATTGATTGTAACATTACATTTATCTTATTCAGTTAATTAGACAAGAGTAGATTTTTATTTAACAGAACATACGTCTAAATATTTAGGTCTAGTCAGAAAGTGGAAAGATTAAGACGCCTTCAAAGCATTCTAAGCCATAACAAATACACAAACACACATACACTTATAATTAACTGTTACATTCACTCAATTATTCACTTAGTTAACTATCCACTGTATATACTACTTTCTAACATTCTATCACTATTAGTTATTGTGTTTATATTTGAGAAAATAGAATAGAAGAAACATATGAAACGATGATGTAATCATGATTTCTTTTATCTTACTGTTGTTGTTATGATTTCTCTACAGGAGATTATAACTGTTTAGTGAATGAATTTCATTATATGCTTACTAATTAGATAATTTACTATGTAACTAATACATAAAAGTAGTATTTTATTTTTAAATAAATTTACATATTACTAATTACATTCAATCTACTACTCATTTATACTAATTAACAAGTAATGCTTTTTATAGAGTAGCTCATTCTAATTAGCTTGATTTTGCAATATAATAATACATTTTATAATGTCTGGTTAAGTTTAAAATTAAAACAACTTAAGGAGTTAAAAAATAAGCTTATGGTTATACAGTAATTCACCTAGTTACAATCATTATCAATTTAATAATGACTAAATTGAAGAAGTTGAAACGTATCCTTTATACGGCCAAGTTATCTTTATGATATGTGTATCCAGAGAAGCTTCTAACAACTAAACAATAAGCACTGATAAAGCAGAAATCAGAATATAGTAATAAGTTAACTAAGTAAAACTTCAGAGGAATTGAAAAGTCTACCTGGTTGATTATGGAAGGAGCGTCATGTCGTGATTTGATATTTGACAGAACGGCTTCAGCTAGTTGTGTCAACTAAAATAAACGAGGTTAATATCAATGAGGTATACCAACGCAGTTATTTAATTTAAGGGATTATTTATTGCAAAAAGGTATTTCATGAGGTTGCTTTGAAAAGAATAAGTGCTGGAGTTCAGCAGTGTCAGATGAGTGACATTTACTAGCCGATGATAATGAATAAGGTTATGAAAATTGAATGCAATTTTGAATTGTCAACTATCAGACGTTGGCTATAATAGTGATCTAACTGCCAAACGTTAACCAGTAAACGTAAAAACCATAATTCGGACTCACTAATGTGATCGTAAATGATGAGGACATATAAGGAAGAAATAGGTGTCTCTTAGTGCCATTCCGTAGTTTTTAATAGTTGTCTAATTTGGGTTACTTCGTCATAGTAAATTCAAATTCTCTAATCATCACAACACTATGATCCAAGTTCGTGATATGTACAGATTGGTTAACATAACCCAGCCCCCTCCGGTAACGTCCATCTTATTCAGTTGGTATTTCCTGGAATGATGATAAAAGGTAAAACGCTGTAACTAACTTTTAATAAAGCTATTATTATTATAAAGCGATGTATGCATCATTTCGACTTAAGAAGTTCTATATTGACCTCACAACTTCTAAGAATGTTTATGAATCTTCATACATCTGTCAATGCAGTTATATTACTCGAAGGAACAAACATCTTAACTTTTTAAACAGGTATCACTAAACCTTAGATGAAGAATCAGAACAGTTTCAAACAACATTAAACCTCATTCGGATGCATGGTATCTTAAATGATCAAATAAATGCCAAACTCAAATATTACACTATTCAGTGTACTTTGTCCTGTTTATTAACTCCAAAAGATAAAAAAATCAATTAGTTGTATTGAATAAAAATGAATTAGTTTTACTTCATTTAGCTGTCATCAGCTGCAAACGTTCTTTCATACAATAGAATGTAAATAACGTGTAATATATTATCACTATACGATTACTCAATGAATAAAGTAGGGCAACAGTTGGTAATACTTGCCATCGGCAAGATTTTATCCCAGCTATTTAAAAATATGACTTAAACCGAAAATGATGATGTAATAAAGTGAATCATATTTCCAAAATGAACAAATTGACGTAATGAAACGAAAGTTAAGTTAACAGGGTAGAAAACGTCTGACAACTATTTGCCTTTAGAAACATAAATTAAGTTTAACTGGTTTAATAGTAGTGGCTAGAGAGAATTTCAAATGATTAAATACTGTTTGTCTAGTAAACAGCTTGTAACATATTAAGGTGTCCTTTGTCATTGAGGTGCCTGAAGATTGTACTACGATGCATCAGGAATATTTTGTCTTAACGGAACAGTTATTGACTATATAATTCATTGCTAACACATCTTCCTATTTCACGAAATTGTAAATATTTTCAACTCTTTTTCTGATTTTAAACATAATTGTTTCGACTATCTTTGAGTTTAGTAGTTTGATTTTCCCCTGACACAACTGTAAAAATTGTAATCTACTACTATTGAACCCTAACATTTAATCTATTGAATTCGTCACGGATCAATGTTGGTAGGGTACCATTGAAGATAGGGGAGCATATGACAGCTGTTTCATTCTAGTATGAGAATCCTCAGTAGTTTACAGCCTAGATTCCACCCCAAGGGTGAATATCAGACTCTCTGCACTACTGGATTGACACCCAATGGTAGAATTTGCACTTCTATTAGTTTGTGATATAATACGTTGATCATCGTCGATTATCATTAATGATAACTATCTCATCCAAACTTCTAGGAAGAATCTACAACAAAATAACTGTTTGTCAGTACTAATTCGTGATATTTAATTCAACAATTCACATAACACTCAATTACATCTAATTTAAGCTCGCTAGTAACCAATTTTTCAAAGTTATTCCTGGAATGCTAGTGATAAGGCGTAATCATATCGAATGTGAAGTGGTTACCCACCAATGGTAACAGATGAGGACGAGTATATATACTACAAAATGAATGTGTTAGAAATATCAACAGTTCGAATGGTTATGCGTTCTATATTAGCTTTAAATGTCTTTATCTTGACTTCTTCATGAATTAGTGAATTCACAATTTTTGAAAAGTCCTGTATTAAGATAAAACAGCTGTTTAGTGATCTTAATTTTCATTGATTGTCTAACTCATACTAATTCATGATATTAAATCCAAAAAATTTTGTAATCGAATAACAACGACTCTTATCGTAAATGTGATTATAGCAACCATCCAGCACTCATGAAATATTTTGTCATAGTCATACATAATTACTTATTATGTAATCAGTTGAATATTCATTCTATTTATTACATATGACGTAATATATTCAATGCTAGTGATATTGTTATTGTCCACTTTACGTTTTTCAATGTTTCACATATATGAATTGATAATTTTCTATTATGATCAACAATACTAATAAACAACATTAAATTTACATAAAATTTCACTTTAATAAATATTTATTTTGTTTACTACAATAGAATTTCATATGAAATATTCTATAGTTACTATGGTTACTATTATCTTTATTGTTCCATTAGTGAAAAAATATAATGTTTACATCATCATCATTTGCGTTGTATCCACCTGTTTATTATAAATTACAAATAATAATGATTAACAATAATTAATGAATAGTTAAACATATTACATTGTCACTTTACACCTGGTCTATGTCGATTTACCTTTTCATAATCTACATTCAACGTACTTTATGTTGATTGTTAAATTACTTTAAACAACATAAAGTGTACTTTATACTGTTAGATATTTATAGGTTAATATAAGTAAAGTGTAATAAGTAATTTTTGTTCGAAAGTATATAATATGGAGTTCATTGATAATGATGTCATTATAAACTATAAATTAACATTAATAGATAGTTAAATATTTAAGTTGGATTGTGACTGGCAAGTGGAATCAAGGACGCGCGTTTCGTCCCATTTGGGACTCATCGGCTAGATGTACCTGCATCCTAATGTTGATGTTCACACTGGGACTCGAACTCAGTCTGCTTCGTGTCAAACGCCACCGCGTTCACCACTAGGCTACTGTGTCCAGACAGTCACACTTGTGCAACGGGCATATATATATATGTAATTAGGATAAGTTTATATTTTCCCGTTGATTTTTAATGGACTGGAACTGGTCAGTCTCTGTTGCGTGAGCATCAACATTGGGATGCAAGTACATCCAGTCGATGAGTCCCAAATAGGACAAAACGCGCGTCCTTGATTTCACTTACCAGTCACAATCTAACTTATATAATTTCTGTGTTAGTTCCGAAATAGGTTTGTGAATGAATACTACTAAAGATTCTCATACTACAATAAAATAGTGCTGATTCATAGTTTTCAATATGTGTTTAATTCAAGTCGACTTATGATATTAAATTCAAATCCAACAAACTTCATATCACTCTTTAAAATTGAAAGAACGGAGAATCTGTTTGTTTAGTATATTTTGTTCAATAGTATTCAATAATGTAATTAATTTAATTGATTGAAATAAGCTATACTACTAATAATCATAACAGAAATTGAATGTTTTTTGTACACTGAGCAAGATGTATTGTATTAAGACAATGATAATTCAATTGGGATGGTTATTTTTGTGGAGATTGGTTATTTTATTTGATTGAATATATCATAGATTGATGTTGGCAGGGTACCATCCAAAACTAGGGAGCAATGGACAGCTGTGTTGTTCTAGTGTGGAACTCCTCCGCAGTGAGCACCCTAGATTCTCCACCAGGGGCTTCAGGTTGACGCGAACGCCTAACCGTCTGCACCACTGGGTCAGCATCCAATGATAATTGTCTGCATTGCATTAAAAAAAAGCAATTATGGACGAAGAACCTTTTTTTTAAGATAAATCCTGATCAGGTTGTACATTTATAAATACAGAGTGAATATTCACATTAAATAGGCAAGTTTATGGCAGAAATATCTATCCAATTTGATTAGTCTATGAATCTGGGACTATTAACGTCCAAAGAAATGGCGGGAGCGTGGCGGGGAAGGAAATTGAATTTCTTTGGTGTGGTGTTGACCATGATAAAAGAAACGACTGGACATATTTCTTTTGGATATAAAGCTCTGGTTTTGTTTAGTCTGAGTAACCGCTTCCATGTGGAGAACTTTGGGTCCCACTGACTTTGTTAGACAGTTATTTACACGGCATATTATTGAAAACGACTGGTTGACGCTCGCTCATGTTTCTATTAAATGAGTAAGCCATCAGCTGTTAACTGTCTTAATCATGCCTTTGCTAAGCTATGCTAGAAAATGTTCCGAATTACGAAAATGAAAATTTCTAGAACATCCTCCATGTAGCTTGCTCTGCAAAAGCAGTTATAATGATAAATGCAAATAGAGTTGGCCCTTCTAGGTAATACGTTTTTCAGTTCCATTGTCACCATCAAATGTGTAAGAAACATTAAGCTTAACCTTCCTACGTTGAGCATTCTTTCAAATGTTCTGCGTAAACTCTGCATTAATATTTTACTAACAGCACCATGTTTAAACTGTAGACGCATCAATAGCGATTTCTTACAGGTGGTTTGAACTGTTTCTACTCTTACTTTCTTTGTAATTTGCATGTTAATAAACTACTTGGAATATCCATTTACTCTTAGTTTTTCACACATGAAGTCCCATTCTTCATCTACGGTATCTATGGGGCGTATGATTGTTGTTCTATAGCTACGTGATTATTTTATTATTTCATATCATTTAGTAAACATCAAACTTAGTCTTCCTATATCTAAGCATTTATCTTGTTTTAATTTGAATTCACATTGTTTATGTATTTATTCTGATGATTATGACGATTACAATCACCATGACAACTGTACCATATGACGGATAAACTATTCATTTCGCCACGATATCAAGTGACGTATGAGCTATTCATATTGCCGATACCTAACTCAGATCCATAAACTATATATAATGTAATTTTAAAAGAACATTTCTACCTTAAACTTGGCTATTCACCTTGGATTATAAGTATGGATCTACAAATATAGAACGTGATTCTATTTTACTTGGAAGAATACTCTTTGTTTATCATTGATTCGGTTTAATAATAATAAACTATTGTCAATTGATCATGACTTCTCAGAACAACATTTAAGAAACATAATGAATTCTATTGAATGTATCCACTTTATGTAATCATTATGCATAGTACACATGTGTAACCTTTTTTTTATTATACAATTCATTACTTACATAGCAAAAAGAAAATAAAGAATAAAATTGATTTTTGAAAATGTCATTCAATGTTCAATGTCGCTAATTGTATTGATAATAAACATGAATGTAATATGTAACAATTCAATAGATGCATAATATTCAATGCTTATCATATTGTCTTCTATTAATGATAAAATGTAAAATAGAAATGATGTTTAACTGGTACTATGTTTTATTAGGTTATTTGAATAGATTATTTTGTTTAAATGGATACTTTTATTATCTAATAGATAACAGGAGATGATTCATATTAATAGATAAATTATTGTATATACAAGAATTTTTATATTAATTCAATAGCTGTAGATAGTAGATAGAATGATTTGAAGATAGAAAGTATATAAAGACTTCCAATGAGCGATTGAAAATAAATGGATATCTCTTAGTAATTTTAGTAAGTAATGGTATCGTTGCAGAAATGATACACCATTCAAAGCTTACATAATGTTATATAATTCAAAGAAGTATTCATTTTATCACAAAGCATAGAATTCATATTTTTGGAACTCTTCAGCAATGAAGTGTAATTATTCAGTAACATTTTAGCGATAAATTATTTCTATTTATTCCGACCGCTCAGCTACCTTGACGTTGTTATCTGGCTTGCCTATCGTGATGACTCAATCGAGCTATAACGGCTGGAACAATCGTTCCTCAAGGTTCTACTATGCCAGGCAGATTAGGTGAAGAGTGGTGAGACCAAAAGCAGCAAATATAATGTCCGAGGACAAAGTCTCTCTCAAAAAAGCCATATGTGATTGGCCTCAAGCAATTGTTCCTTGGGAACTGCGGTTACGTTGCCAGGTCTTTCAGATCAACCCTAACCCAATTTGCTTTTTATGTACATCAAGAGGAACCTTTCCACGGTGTGGGTAACTGGGAAGAGATAACCGCTCTCATACCGCTAACAACATATAAGATAGCCGCCATTTTATTTAAACTCCTTCTCCTATTCCTAATATTTATCCTGCCCCAACATTCAAGCCTAAATCTCTATCCTCAGCTTCCTCCTGTGTTATTAGTGCCAATGATTCCGACCCACGAAATAACGTCACCAGTATACTAAGACCACGCTCCAAACTTCACATTCGTGCATTCAATGAACAAACCCTGTGTCAAATAGAGCAGCAAACCTCCCTAGCTAAGACATTAGAATCCCGCGCCATTAATGGATGTTGTGTCTCCGAAACACGCTTACAGGATCCTAACGTGGCCATTCGCCTGACTTCACCTAGTCAGAATGAAGAACCTTCGCAATACACTCTTCGTTTATCTAGCGACTTAACAGCAACTCGTGGGCTAGCCGGTGTAGTTATTGAGTTAAGTATGAGAGCAGAACAGGCACTTCGCGAGTGGATTCCTATCAGCTGTTGCCTGTGTGACGTTCAATTAAACGACTAAGGGAAAACTCGGAAAGACAGGAACACACGCTGTTGTCTTTTTGTTGTTTCTGCCTACGCTTCCACTGACTTCAGCTTAGATGAAATGAAAGATGAATTTTACAGGAAACTTTCTGAACTTCTTCATAAGGCCAAACAATCAGATTTGGTAATCTTGGCTGGTGATTTTAACACCGAAATAGGTAGCTTGAACCAGCCTAAAAGACATTTAGATGGATGCTTCAGTGTTCTTGCTCAGAGAACAGATAACGACGACCATCCGCTGCAACTCTGCTCAGACAATCAATTATTTCTAGCAAACACGAACTTTAAGCATTAGGAGCGACATCGTGTAACATGGCGACCTCCTGGCCCTACTCAACGGTGGACTCAAATAGAACATAACGCCACTAGTCACCGCGGGAGAGGCTCGATAGAAGATTGCCGATCTTTCTGAAGTACATGTTTGGATTCTGATCACGCTCTACTGCGAGCACCCATTTCCTTGCATCTTACCGGGCAAAGGAAAACGACTACAGGAAAACTTATTAGAATTCAGTTCATCAATGAAACAGCCAAGATTAAATTCCAGGAGCAGCTGAAGAATCACTTAGGCAATTATAAAGATGCAACCCAACTAGATACTACTTGGCAGGATGTCCAAACAGCTGTGGCACCTATAGTGACATTTTTGGAGGACTTAAATCAACATGTTAAGAAGAGTCAGTGGATCTTGATGGCTCCTATTGAATTGATGGATCTCCGAAAACTTATCTCTTCAGGCTCCGAATACAATGAGGAGCAAAGAGTAATCAAGTAAAAATTGACAAAAAAGTCTGCAAAACAAGCGCGAGCAGTGGTGGGTAACGAAAGCAAAGGAAATGGAAGAGGTAGCAAGGTTGGGTAACACTAGACAACTTTTCAAGTTAATAAAAGAAGCCGGGATCAAAAAATCCAGCGATAGAGAGTCAATTACCGAAGGAGACGAAACGCTTATTAGTTCTCAGTCTAGAATTTTGGAACCGCGATCTGGTCGCGGTTGTATAGACCAGATGTTCACCATTCGTCAGGTTTCAGAACACAGAAATACTTTTCGGCGGCCGACAATGGTGGTTTTTTTCGACTTTAAAGAGGCATTTGATTGTGTAGGCCGAGAAGTTCTATGGCAGTGTCTTTCACTGGAAGGCGTACCACAGAAGCACATAAATCTCATTAAGGATTTTTACTCAAACACTATTAATCATGTCATATCTTATGGCGAACTGTTATCCTAACTTGTAATCTTAAATGGTATGGGTCAAGGCTGCCTACTGTCTCGATTTTTATTTAATTTCATAGTCGATTTACTGTTGGAAATTACACTTTCATCGTCTGGCTTTTCAGGAGTGGATCTCCTGAGTTTCAGCTACATACAATAGAACTTTACATTTGTATTTAAAATTTTGAATTTGGTGTTGGTCGACAGCTGGTTTGAGTTCCAGATGTTCTTCAGTTGTAGAAATGTTGCCCTTGCTAATTTGTGCTTTCACATCTTCATCAGATCCTCCTTGTTTATCAATGATACTGCTCAGCCACATGAAAGTTTCCCATGTTTCACAGCTTCTTCGCCAAGTTTAATTGTGTTGGTGTTAGTTTTTTCGTATCTTTCCTGCTTTCCCCCTTGTGTATGTTGAGGCTTACTCCAATAGAGGCTGCTGTTACCTTATCCATCATTACTTGCATTTGTTGTTGGATGTGGGATAGAAGAACTAGGTCATCTGCAAAGTTCAAGTTATCCACTTCAGTAGACTGAAGCACTTTAATATCATCCAAAATGTAATACTGAATATTTCTATTCTATGAAATAACGCTCTACTATTAGTTAACTTGTAATAGTTATTTCCTCAAGTGAACTATTATTTAAACAATCGCCATAGACCTTCTGTATTGAAATTAATTCTATTGTTTATTCCATTTACGTTTTCATAAACATTTAGTTTAGTTGTGGTGGTTTCGTTTATGCTGACTTTTAAATATTTGTTTGTATGGTTGTTGTTGACCTACAGTTGTAAGCCTGTCTAGTAGTGGTGGTGGTTAGGCGTTTACTGAGAAACCTAAAAGTTATGGGTTCTATCTCTGTTTGGTTCGTAGATACCCATTGGCGGTGAGGAATTCTGTACCAGAACAAAAGGTATTTTAGACAAATGCAAATATCACATTTTTAGTTAGATTTCAAACGCACACTTCTTTCTCCAAAAGCTTTTAGTTTTAATATTCATTTGTTTAGTGGTATGGATTATATAGTTGCATTTAGTAAGATCGTCATTACTCAGTTATTGTCTTAGCAAGTGTGTACATTCATTCCGAGCGTAAGTACTTCTAACAAACAACAACCGAAAACTTTAGTTCATCGCCTGTTCATCTCCCGTAGATATGATTGCAAAGCAGAGAGCATTAAATATGCACTGTTAAGAAGTTGCATACCGAGAAAAAACGGCTATGCAGTGATCCGTGGAATCCAGTCGTAAGTAACTTGCGGTTAGTAAAAACAACAAACCAGTATCATTCTCCCCTAAGCTACGTAAAATTAACTACAATAATTAGATAATTAGTGACTAACTTCATAAAGTTCCTGATGTTCATTTGAGAAGTAATCAGTGGCAAGCTTCCTGCAAATTAGTAGTTATTTATCACTGATAACACTGGATGCTTATTGTGCTTTCTCACAAATTGGTTAAGAAGAAAATCCTATCACTGGATAATGACCTAATGGTGCTAACATTTAAGCTGCCTTTACGCAACCTGAAAGGCTCTATGTTCTATTCGTGGTGAAGATGTGGTTTTACACTTATGAGGAGCTGTATACTGGGACAAAGCAGCATCCCAGTACTTCATGTTTATCATCAGTATCAAAGAGAGATCGATTCACGATGAATAAAAGCAAATAATACTAATCAGTTTTCACAAAAACCACATCAAATATTGATTAATTAAATTCTGATTTATTTTTCGATTAATTAAAACAAAATGTTAAGCATTCAATGTTATAAATTTTGGTTTAGATAAATAATTGTTCTCGTCTATTGATTGAATTTCTAATGTTACAGGATATTTAGTAGATTGTGATAGATTAATAATTGATCTAGTAACATTTACACTTGATATACGTTTGATTTCAATCCCATTAACCGATAACTGTTAAAGAAAAAGAACTGTAACAATTATAGAAGCATATCACTATGGTAAACGTTAAACAGCATGGAGTCTACGACTGGATACTGGCCTGGCAGTACAGATGGATAGGCATTCGTCAACCTGAAGCCCTTGGGTGGAATTTAGAGTGCGTATTACCGATAAGTTCCATACTAAGACGAAACAGCTGTCCAGTGCTTCCTGGCTTTTAATAGTAATTTGCCAACAATAATCACTGACGAACTCAGTCAACAAAAACGTAATCTCAGTTTTTTTCAAATCACTTCAATTTAGACAATAAAAGTTGTAATTGATGAAGTCCTACACATATTTATGTCAATTTAGGCATTGGTAACTGGAGTACACTAACTAATGAATAGTCTGTGAACAAGCGCATACACTGAGTTGTTTGTGTAGGTTTGTATTGAACTGTTGTTAATATTTAAGCCTACAATTGATTATTGATTTTGGCTAGCATATGTATATCTGGAGAAAATTGTTTTAATTTAATCATTTTATATTGGAGGATATAATATGCTTCCGTAATTCAACCTCTAAGCAATCACCCAACAGTAATAATGTTTCTACTTATACTTTAAATAACGTATACAAAACTTTATTTACTTGTAGGTACGGTATGCCTGAATAGACGCTTCTTGTTAGCTTAAACATTAAATCTACAACTGTTATCTCCAACAAAACTTAGTCTTCTAATATCGTTAGTCATTATAGAATGAGCTGTAAGTATTTTCAATAAATCACTTCAATAAAAATCCTTTTCATCAACTTACAACATATCCAACAACAGTAGAACACGTTGTTTCGCTTGAATCTATTGACTCTGGTTTATCCCAGGATATTAACCATGTATTATCCAACGTAACTAAAATTGCTTCAAGATTTCTAGGGCTATGTATATTATATGAATCAAACACTGATCCTGTTGTATCCAACGACAGGGGTTCACTAATTTCTGTATACTAGAAATGAAAACAATTTATATTAGGACAGAATACACATAAACAATAAGGGCAATTTTTAATGATAGTTGTTGGTTTGTGCCTTGCAACAAACAGTACAACAGTGGAACGCTGATAGAATCATTCCTTTTGGAGTTACTCACATGGGCTGAGAAAGAAAGACTCAATACCACCCTACTCAAAATCACACCAAAGTTTTGGATTCATTTCATAGCTAATACATATGTTATCGTTAAATAGAACTACTTATCAACTGGTATTTGTTGGTATCATATTTACAAAAGGAAACAATCAGAAAGTGAAATTTTTATCCTTAGGTATCCTACAAAACAGAACAAACTTAGTAATAGTCGAAATGCAACTTCACAAGAAGCCTTGTTACAAAGATCAAATATTAACTAATAATAGTGGCAGGATAACGCTGTACGAGAAGAGTTATGTTCAGATAATACTACAAACAGTCATCTTTAGTAAAGAACGTGTTGAAGTCATTCAAAGATCTATTCAATTGAAGACTTTTGTAATGATGATATTGAAGTCGAAGTTGTTCTTGTTAACTAAATTCTAAATTAACGCCTATTCCTAACAAAAAGAACTAGATGTTGTGTTGTAATGAAAACACATAGATATTTTGGTAATCAATAAAATAATAACAGGGATCAATTAACTTTGATTAACTTTGATTAACTTGGTTGATTTCAATATCAACAGTGTTTATATTATTGATATTGTTTAAAGTATACACTAGTCAAAGTTAGACATATCTATAGGGTCAAGATTTTGAAAACAGAAAATCAATGTACATACAACAACAACATCAACAATAACACAAGATTGTACTAGTAGGAAATATTTCAGTAATCCACATTCAGGACAGTATTAAAAATTAAATCCAGGAACTTCATGTCCTAAAGTAAATGATCGACCAACATTTTATTAATATTAGGTTGTTTGAATTAGTTGGTTTGATACCTAAGCTTTCGTTGTTATTAGAGACAATATTTTTGGCACATACTATGAATAGAACTGCAAAGTCTGATTGTTTCACAAGTATTTAGTCATAATGTTCAAATGGACGTGTCTAATTTGTTTCTTTCACATATCCGTTTGTTTCCGTAGGTTTTTCTCACTGAGCGGTTGACTGATCTCTTCATTATACGTTGATAAATCAAGTTTATATCACTATGTCTGCTGATTATCAAATGATCTCAGTACCATTCTCCAAAATATCACTTGGCATTCACTGGATTTCCTCTATCTAGAATTTGTACATCCATTAAATAAGTGTGTACAGTTGCTGCCATGTAATGATATATGTGAGAGCACTTCCTGTCTTCTCGCTGCTATTCATGTATTCATGTATGCATAAGGGAAAGATCTAGTCCAGTTTGCCCAACACAGTGTTTCTCATGTCTGATACAATTTATCTTGCAGATAATGTGGTGTTTATCTTTCTTCGTTGTTGGGTCTTTCAGTTTGCATAGAATTAAAGATAGTTACTGTTCTGATTTGTGACCAATGTTAAAATTCTAATAGCAACTTCCAAAAGATTCTTTATGTACAACAGAACAATTTGTTTTTCTAAGGTTTTAGGGTAACTTTTCGACGATCTTTAAATTTACTAGACGGTTTTTCTCAAAGGTAGGCATAAGTTTTGGCTGTATGAGATATTTCCTGTTAATATTTTTGCTGCAGTTTGAGATTTTAACTATGTAGCTTGATTATCTACACACTACTGTCGCCGACGTCCTGCTGATTTGATTACTTGATTCTTACTCTCTTGTAAATTTGATATTGTCAGACACGTTATTGGTTAACCTATGTATCTTTTCGAGTTCCTTTTTCTGAGGATAACAATTCTTTCAACTTATAAGCACATTCAAATATTTAATTGAGGTCTGTTTATTCTGTTTGAGTATTTGACCAATGGATTAATAATAGACATAGATATGTTATGTCAAACTTGGTTGTTTTAATTTAGAGGGTAGTTCCTTGTTCTTGAGCAGTTTCTATATTATATCTTTAGCCAGATTTGTTTTTATTGGATCTCAGTTACCGCCGGTTTTGTTCTGTGCTTTGTCCCTATTAGTCGACAGTAACACTGGGACACCTTTCCAACGTATGCTTTCTGCTTCAATCAATGTGTGACAACGGTTTCAGATTCGATCCCTACTGAGTTCATGGGTGCTCAGTGCCAAGAAATTTCATCATAGAATAAAACAGAAGTCATGTACTCTTTAGTTTTTAGTAGAACCCAACAGAGGTCAATTTATGATAAATAAAATCAACAATTCAAGTCCAGCTTGCATAAAAACCATTTCAACGTAAAATTAATAATCAGCTCACTGACGATCTAATCCAACGCTCTAGGATTTTTATTGAGGTTATATTTAAGTTGTATTGTGACTGACAAGTGGAATCCACGACATGCGTTCCGTTTTATTTGAGACTCATCAGCTTGATGTACTTGCATTTTAATGTTGATGTTCACACTAAGATTCGAACTCAGTCCGCTTCATGCCAAACGCCAAACGGAAAATACAAGCTTATCCTAATTACTTTAGAAAGGTGTTTTAGATACACATACATCAAAAACGTCCTATACTAATTCTCAGTTACAACATTCACTTGAGTGTATCTAACATTATCAAGATACTTAAATATATCCATTTACAGTTCGATGAATGCTCATTATTTATAATAATATACACACGAATAGGCATTGTTAGAATATTGTATAAAGGACAGGTTCACCTATAAACATACTAGATCATATACTATTGATAATGTGATGCAATCGATAAAAATGATTCTAAGAAACAATTACTTTATCACTGAATAATTTAATATTACTCTTGAAATGATTCGCACTCTGATTTCCTTCAACATTTGATGGAGTTTTTTGCCATTGATGTTCTTGTTTTTGATGATGATGATGATGATGAGGTCGTTGTTGATGATTCTGATGAACTGAATGTTCTTGTGAAGATTCACTACGTATCATTTTTTCATTAAATTTTGTTAACATTAATTGTTCACTTAGATAAAATGCCAACGTTTGTACTTGAGCAATCTATATGATATTCAATAAACAAAAATAAACCATTAAGTAGTAGAGATTATAAATTAGTTTTCTGAATTTGTAAAATGGCAATAAATTGAGTACTGTAAGTATAATAGTGTTATGTGAATCTGACCAACCTTTAGAAGCTGGCTCAGTGGTATAGTGATTAAGAGTTCACTATGAAGTCAGACTTCTGAATTTGCTTCCTTTATGGGGTCGTGGATGTACTCTGTTGAAGAGTCCATTATCAAAACGAAACAGAGTTTTAGTGCTTTCTTTTTTTCAATGGCTATCAAACTGGGACCATTTTTTAATAACAAATTTAAATTTATTAACTTTGTGCAGCTTAATTTCAACTGTTGTTTACAACAGTGAGTTTACTAACTTATTCCTGGAATTGGCTATGATGAATTGCCTGAATGATAAATTTGCATGACTTAACTTCTTTGGTTGACATTTAGAATGAATCAGAGCAGACCAATACACGTTCAGAGTTGAAAGGTGATTGTACCAATTAGCAACATGAATGTAATATGTTCCTTCATAGACAATGATCATTACTGATATTGACAATGGATTATTATAACACTGATAATCAATAATATTCGAAAAAAAGATAAATAATTTCAAACGATTTTTAAATGGTTGGACATTTACATGGTAAACAATATGGATATTACAGAAGAACATTTTATATTGTTATAGTTACGTAAAAAAACAACTACCATCAACGAATTAGTCATAAAAGTACAGTCCAGATAATGAACAAGGGAGAATAGTTTTAGATAGAGGTTACCAGACCAATGTCAGTCTGACAGTATTAATAAATGGAGCCCAGTAATAAATTTTGAGCTATAGGAAAGAGAAAGCTTCAACATAATCCAATAAATGTTTGACGTTGTTGACTTAATAATAAAATTCAGTGATTTCAAAATGTAAATAGTACATCCTCTAGCTGTCAACCAGTCAAATACAAGGTAGGACCTGGCACATACATGTATTGGTCCGTATGGCTACACTCTAACGGTATAAGAAAATAAAAACCTAAGTAGTAACATAAGTAGTTATATATAAGTGGTAATAGAATTGACTGCATACTAAAAATATGATACTGATGTTAAGAAATAATTCATGGAAATGTATAAAATAATACGAAGCTCAGGACTTTAGTTGACATGAAGAGCTAATCCACTTGTATCAATTTTACCGATTCTGCGTCATTTCATTCAGCCATCAAACGATGGCTATAACAATCACGCGGCCCCTGACTAAGTAGTCTGTATCTATAAATACAGACCAGATCAGCAGTTATTGGTTTCATGGACTACTACTTTTATACTTCTCCAAAATAAGTAGTCAGTGGTTAAGGCTACTTAACATATGCCCCAATCACCTCAGTCAATGGATACACACAATCATATCAAATGATTTCAAATCTTTTCCTAATACTTTATGTAGAACCTCACTGTTGCTTAATCAGTGATTCCAGCAAAGTGATGCTATCGAATTCAAGCAATCTATAGATGCCAACTGTTTTTACAGGTCACGATTAGCACTAATGCAGTCAAATAGAAAATGACACAGCAGCATGCGCCTTCGTTAATTAATAGATGGATATCTCGCCTAGTCCATAAGTGATGTTAGTTGACACAGACTGACTTCGAAACAACATTTCCCATTAAGAAGGGAAGAAACGCCCACCAAAACTCGCTGGATTGTCGCTTAATGATACCAAATGACTGGACTTTATCAGCCTCTTCAGTAACACGACAATATCAATTGTGCATCTCATGTTAGTAAGTGATGAAGATGTTATTTTATTAGGAAATTTATCATGAAATCGAAAAAAGACGATAGTGATCGAGTTGCGCTATATCACAAGTTGATGATAGTGGGCGCGTCCGTCATTAGTCGCGAATTTCTCGCGTTGGACTTACCGACTGAATTGAGGGTGCGTACTGTTGAAGTATTCCACACTAGGACATAACATCTGTTCACTGCTGTCTAACTTGTATTGGTACTAACCAATATCAATCTGTGACAAACTAAATCTACATAATAAAACGTATTGCACTAGTCTACAGTAGATCATACTTTAAGGCAAAGTGTGACAAAGTACCAGTTAATGAAAACTAGTTAGTTTTATCAATGAATCTTTTAGATTTTTCATATACTCCAATTTTTCTCTAGTTCATGACACCTCATACTAACCATCTACTTCATACTATACACTTCATTCCACCATCATAAGTAATCTTTTATGAATTATGTTTACAGATTTACATAGAAGAAACTATTTTCTTGTTTACATTACACATTTCATTCTCAGTAGTAATTACCTTAAAAATAAACTGAGTCTGGAAACAATGTGTACAGTTGGTTTACACTTCGTATTCTCGTAAGTGATCATTACCATGAATTTTAAAACTAGATGTACTAAATTACGACCAGATCCTTTATGAAAGTAATAGATGAAGCTAAATCAAAATGTTTTCTACAAGATAATGAATAGATCATCAGTGATATTCTGAAGTAATTACATTTGTAAATTCATCATGTGATATATCTCGTTACATTAACTCAGCTTCTAAAGGAATATCTTATTCTAGATCTGTACATTACAATAAATTACTTTAAAAATAAATCATTCAGAATGTAGAACAGCTTACCGTAATTTATAGTACTGTTTGATTTGAATTGTGACTGAGTTCAGATTGCTACGCTTGTGCAACAAGCCTAGTGGTGAACGCGGTGGTATCTGACACGAAATGAACTGAGTTTGGGTGCTCGTGTAAACATTAACACTGGGATGCGGATACATCCAGCTGACGAGTTCCAAATAAAACAAAACGCGCGTCCTGGATTCTCCTTGCTAGTCACAATCCAATCCAAACAATACTTATGAATAAACACTATACCAAGGTAATCCACCTAAGATGCACATATGGCAACAGAAAATGATCAACTTTAATCCATAACAAACCAAATGGAAAATCCATATACATTGCAAATGCAAGTAATGTATAAGTAAAACGGATTCCATTTAACTATCTTCTCGATTCAGTGGTAGTTTTCTTTCTTCTAATAATGATCAAAAAGTGTTCGCACAGAGGATTATCTACTTCACTGGATAAATAACAGCGACTGTAAATGTTATTACTAAGTACGCGTGTTCAGCTACATTTTATGTTAATATTTTGACTACTGACGTTACTAAAAGTAAAGTTATAAAATCTATTATTTAATGGCTGAGTAAACTCTTACTTCATTCTTCGTATTTATGTTGTTCTATGTTATTGTTTTATGACCAGCGTTCTGTTTATTCTTCTAACTAGTTGTAGATGATTACCTATAATACATGAGTTGGATCTTTTCGTACAACTTTATATATTTAAATCCGCTTGCTAATGAAGCATTGGGTTGAGACGGTCACAGCCTTTGCAACATAGGTCAGCTGAACATACTACTGATGATGTACCTCTTCCATTCTCTATGGAGAACATCATCACTCTTACATCACTTATTAAAGTTAAGCTCTTAGAGTACTGTGTTATATTATTAATTGGTGGCAGTGAGAATTCTATCATTCGATGTCTACCCTGCGGCGTTGGCCAGCCTGAAGCCCTAGTGGCGGAATCTAAGTTGAGCACTGCTGAGGTGTTTCATACTAGAACCAATCAGCTTTCCTGGGCTTTTTGGTTTTTATTAGTACCTTGCAAACATCAATCTGTGACGAAATCAATTAAATGAAGCTTAATACTAATCTCCTCAAACTATCTTCATCCTATTATTAACTAACAGTTAACTAATAGGCATACCATAATATATTCTGCTAACATTAGCTTCTTTAGCAGTTTCAGCAACTTTGAATTTAACATCTAATAATAAATAGTCGACACGTTTTTCATATAATGTACTCTTATCATGGTATTATCTTGAAGATCATTGTATTTGATAGTATACCAAAGAATTATAGTCAATAGGATACCAGTATTTATTTCAAGTATCAACTATTCTGAATATACTGATGGAATAAGTTTATCAATTATTGTTTTTTTTTTCACTTTGTTTTATTTATTGACAATCTTTTAATAACAAGTTGATAGTTTCCGAATGTTTTTACAAGATGTGTTCATTGACTCTTTGAAGTCTACGAATGAAACTACTGAAAATTCAGAGAAAGAAATAATCTAACTGATACCCTATAGTATTAGTTATTATGTATTTCAGTTGACAATTTAATTATTTATAGTAGGAACCTGTGATATTACTATTTACCTCCTGATTAACTTAGAGATATTATATAACTTAGATTATGACTGGCAAGCGAAATCCAGGACGTGCGATTTGTTCTATTTGGGACTCGTCGGCTGGAAGTACCTGCATCCAAATGTTGATGTTCACACTGGGATTTGAACTCAGTCCATTTCGTGTCGAACGCCACCACCTTTCCGGACTAGACTACTAAGTCCAGACAGTTATACATGTGCAACGGGCACATTGGTACTAGGATAAACTTACGATGAATAAATCAACGGGAATATACAAATTCATCCTAATAACTTAGAGATAGTTTCTTAACATGCTAATAACAAGTTATAAATAAAGTTTTGTTATCATCTACTTTGAAAAAAATAGATATTAGAAGTATATATAATGATTATAAAGAAGATTGTAATTGTAGACAAACGGATATTAACTAATTAATCTAAAGATAATCTATTCCATATAAGTTCGAGCTCTGATATTCAATTATAAATAAGTACCATTATGAATACTTTAATTAGGATAAAGTAACTGTTAAGTGTTATATTTGTCACCTATAAGTTTTCTAAATGGATTTATAAGTTCATGATTAACACAAACGAGAAATCAATATAAATTTTCAAGCCTACTTGGGCAACATATTCAAAAATCACTTACATCTTTTTGTTGTTCTAAAATAATGTTCTCTTTTTCTAAATTTTTCATCTTTAAATAATCTTCAATATTCATATCTAAAGTATCTGTACTCACTGTGTTGACTGTACATTGTTTTAATGAATTTTGTATTCTAAAATATTCATGAAAAAGTTATAAACATAATAGATGATTAGTTAATAGTTAAGATTAATGTTAAATTGTGCTTCATGTATTCGTCACTGATTGATCTCAGCTAGTTATCATTGAAAACTAGTGAATACCGGATTAATGTTACTTATCCCTAGTATGGGACTTATTACCGACAATACTTACTTTCGAAAACATCAGGATGTCAAACTTAGGCTTCATGGAGAACGCTTGACTATTAATACTATTAGAGGAGAAAGGACGAAATCAGAATGCATTTGCAGGTACGTCCAGCTGACGAGTCCCAAATAGGAAGAAACGCACATCCTGGATTCTGCTTTCCACTCACAATCCAACTTAAACAAGGGAAATAATGTTGACTTCAGTCAGTTTATGTAATAGTTTTATGATTATTGACAGATAGATTGCAATGGAAATTCTTGTGATGTACTACGATTTAGAAATATTGATAGTTAAGTGCTTACAACGACACTTGGCGGTATTGGGTACGATTCCTTGATGCGGTCAGGAAGTAGTTCATGGAGAATATTTCATTCGAAGTTGACTCACTACATATGATGTATCATATTCACTAGACATCAGAGAAAAAAATGTAAGATGTGCCGAGATTTGTGGCTACAACTTTTCATAAACAATTATTTCCTTGTCTCATACAGTTGGAAACTATATTCTGATGTTCAGAGACAGCAATTAAAAGAACTTAATTGAATTATCCACCTTAAATGTATACTCCCTGTTTCTTTAAAACCAATTAACCTTCTAGGACTATTCCACTGCTCGTCAGTTATATAAAGCATTCAAGTAGTTTCATTGTTGTTAAACAGTAATTTTATTTCAGATTTGACATGTTTAACGCGTGGTTAGTATCAAAATCTAGAACATGTATTTCATCGTATATAGAATATGTCAGTGTAAACGTAAACACTGAAATGTAAGTACATTTACATAACCAGTACTGAATAGGCAGGTGTATGCTCTCTAAATCTGAGTGTTGGCCATATACCTGGAATAAAATTCGTGATATAACGTCATGTTGAGTTTATCAGCTCAGCATGGCCGTAAGCCAAATGACACTATTCACGATCTATATTAGTTACTAAATATGATAATTTATAACTCTTTACTAATACCAGTTGTGTACAATCTAAGAGTTTTCCACAATATATTTACTTCATCTACTAAGATATAAGTTGGAAGGATAGGCGTAGGCTTTTCTTTTCTACGTAGTGCTAGTGATAATCAGTCACTTAGACTAGTGGAAACATTACAATTTGATCTATAGACTTCCATTATCACAATAAAGGACTTGATAAGCACCAAAACTGGTCACTATCCAGTAATTAGCCTATGCAATCATTCATTCCGTTTCACTAATATTATTAGATACCATTCTGTATAACGCCATGTAAAAGCATAACTCCACTTAATTTCTCCCCTTTTGTCTTCATCTAGATTTCCAGGCACAAAATCTTCATGTTGGTAGTAATTATATTTCATTTATTTGTTATGACTGCATGTGCAGATTCCAGATAATAACGAAAATAGGCATAATCTATGACCTATGGCATATTATTCTGAATATACTGGCTTTGTACTAAATTAATATGAAGTGGGTTTTTAAAACACATTGAAAGAATGAGATCATCCAGCAAAAGTTTGTAATTTACCGTAGTTTTTATTCAAGACCAATCATATATGAAGATTTATGTTTCCTTAGTGAACTATCACAATATGTTGTTATCACTCAAAAGTTAGTGCATTTCGTATGCATGTAACTATGAAATCCATAACATTCATTTCTAGTCGGCTATAGTTAGCTGCATTCTAGTATTGGTCCTTATATTAAGACTTAAGCCTAGTACCTTATAAATCGAACTCCATATAGCTTTCTTTGGATCTATGGAATCTAACTGCCTACATCCAACAAACGGCTCTTATACTGGATGACACGCGTATCACAAATTTCACTGCTACACTCAATTAATGATTATTAGTCGGAAGTACAACAAAAAGCATAGTTTATCACCATCGCTGTTAAATGTTATCATCTTTAGAATGAAAGTTTACCACTTAGGAGAATGTAGATTAATAACCTTTGAAATATCATTAGGCTATGCGATTTAACACTTAATTTGATATTGAGTTCATGTATATCAAAGAGTTTTATACTCAACTTCATTCAGTACTATATGTATACATAAAACTAAAGTTGACTAATCAACTACTTATTCTACTTAGTAATAATAGTACAAATAAAACTATCCACTGATGCAATCTATTACCAATTAAACCTAGCTGATCATCGTATACAACTCTTGTATTTGATGCTATAGAGTGTGTTAGTGTCGTATCATGGACAATAATGCAGCGGCGTAAAACATATATATCTAATGAGTATAATATGATGTCTTTTCCATCTAATTAGTTATTATAAAGCTATAGTAACGTTAATCACATTCAGTATGCTTCACACAACCATTCTTGTTGTTATAACTAACTGACATAAAAATATAAATCCGTTGAACAGCATAAAACAGAAAATATTCATTTAGTTTTAATCTGATTCCATTAAGCTTTAGCGCCTTCACTGTGAAAACAATGTCCTAGTACGAGATTGGGAATCTTCAGTTATCGATTTAGAATCACAGTATAAAAAGAGAAAAATAATCATTTTAAGTAAATGAATGGCAAATCAAAGAGGATGAATTCAGTGAGATTTCAAACACAGTTATAATTTTCAGTAACTTAATTTTAAATTCATGTACGAGATTAATTCAACTTCATAACATCATTCCATTGGTTATTTAAGTTATTCATGAATAACAGAAATCAAAAATCTTAGATTATCAACAGTGTCCTACTGAACAGGATAGTATGCATCATTGTACACATTTAAGCTTGAGTAAAAATTGTCGACTACGTTTATATTCACATTTCATAAACTGTAAGCTTATAGACTTGTATATAAATAAATTTGTTCTTTATAGTCAAACTACTAATGAGTAGCAACAAATGATTTGAAGAATTTATCAGTAAGATGTAGGATAAAGTAATAGAACGATGATATGCGATGCCTGAAATAACCGAGTTCAGTGTATAAACCAGATATTTATCGTTTCGGCTCATTAGCTGATTCAAGCCAATGAGAATAAAATATTTATAACTGAACAGTTGACCGGAAAAAGGCATCTTTATTGCAGTGGAAGTGGATGCATTAATACTTCTTGGACGGACGATCTGTGCTGTTTCTGTTGTTAAGCCACAGAAACGCGGATAAATAAATTCATTTGTGTAACTAAAAGTCTATCAGGGGAGTTTTATAAGAATTTGTATAGAGGACTTATTACAATATACCTACCTTCCTTCCGAAATCCTTACTAATAGACAAAGATTTATGCACAGACAGATTAACACCACTCTGATTACAACTATAAATTATATATACCTGTGGCTTTCGCCATAAATCTTGTTTCAATAAAAGTTTATATGGAAAAGGCATGATATAGTGACTATATTTCGCTGACAATTCAAAAGCCTATTCCCAGGTAACAATATCACTCGTGTTACAACCTTAAATGTGACTCCAAATTCTAACTCAACAACTAATTCACAACCATGCAAGCTATTAGCAAAATTGCATTCACTTTGTTTATAACATTATTCTATGTTTTGTGCTATCCCGCATTACGTTTATCTTAGTCTTCCAGCAATGCTAAACTAAAGTTCATCAATGAGATTGGATCTTAAGAATGGAAGAAGCATCGATTGTTTAGTAAAGGCGTTCTAGTTGTAACCATAATACTTAAACAGCATTCCTAATACTAGTCCATATAATAAATGCTGCTTCCTGAACTAAAGTTCAGCAGTGTTGGGAGAAAAGAAGTAAGGTAACATTTAGAAAACTTAATTTAAGATCGAGTAAAGAGTTTGATGAAACACTGTAACACTAGAAACTTTGGGCAAAATGTTTCTAAGCACTATGTTTTCCATACACTCTCCCCAATATTCTACATACCGTTTTCCCTAATCTTATGTGACTAATATTTTGGTCTACTGGGTGAGTTTTAGTTTCAATTTGATTGAGACAAAAAGCAATATAAGTCACCAAGTTGATCCAACTTCTTTCTGAATATTTCGACAGATGGAGATGCAACAACGTGATGTGATGATGAACTTGGCTTGTTAAATATTCTTACTATAAAACAGATTTTTTCTACCCTTAAACTAGATATAAAACCATAGTTTTAACACTAAAATCATCAGTTTAATTATGAATCCAAATCTTTAGGCTACGTATTAATCCTAACTGTAATGAATTAACTATGTAATGCATGTTTAGTTCGAATTCATGTTAACACTGACGCCAACAACTCGTCTTATTTTAGTTAATTTAGAAATTTTAAGCGATCATTCAAATGCCTTAGTCGTTTTCTCAGTGTACTCCATTCAATCTATAGTTCAAAGTTCAATTATTTTAATCAGACTAATAAAACAAAATATATGAAAATGAAATTCTCTATTAAACTGTCAATCAAATCATTAGACAATGTTGCTTTAGTCTTAATCATTTTTTAAAAAAGAAGATGCAGTTTGCAAGTACCATCTACAAACAACTTATCGACGACAGTGGATATAATATAAATCCTACTGAAGTATTCAAAGTAGTCAATAAACAAGCAATCCCATTATTACTACATCGTGCAGAGATAGTACTCTCTTCTTAGTTATAGACAGTTTTCTAGTATTTTAACAATAATCATGTAGTATATTACATGTAAAACATCAGGAATTAGTCAAAATGAACTATATATAAGTGCCATTTTGTAATGTGATGATATTGTAGAGATAGGTATTATGTTTAGATGCTTCTACTCGTCACAAAGGGTTAAATATTTAACATGAAATCTGGGTTAGATTCCATGACTAAATTTAAGGTAAGATCTTTTGTAAGGTCTCAAATTGTGGTTATAGTTTTAACTGGTACCTAACTAATATCAACCTATTGCTAATACAAACAAATGAACTTTTCTCATTTTGTACTGAACATTAGATAAACATCTAGATATTGAATCACGGATTGGCCTCAATTGAACAGTCATTAAAAACAATAAATCACGAGATACATGATTATTTTAGTACTCGACTCTTCACAGGTAGTGTTAACTTGGATTCATGTTTTGAATCGAGCTGAAGGACTTATGACTTCTTGCTATGTTTCTGTTCTGTAGAGCGATGACTCAGCATTCTATGTTTTACATTCCTAATTTCAATCACTTCATGATGTATTAAGCAGTTTTATCCACTGTTATTGGTAAGCAACTGTCATATTCCTGATATGATCGAAATCCACTGGTTGTTTCACTGCACTGAAGCTTCAAAATTATTTCACTAAGTCAATTACTAATGAACACATGCCAGTTTTACCATATCGAATGGCGAATGTGGGTTCAAATTAAGCTGTTTCCATGAAGCGTAAAATTTCTAAGTTTGATACACAGAGTCAGGTGGGAAGTATTACTTCTAAATAGTTTTATTCTGAGACAAAATATTTAATCATTACTTTGTGATCTTCAATGACTGAAGCCTATGGCAAACAACTTCAAATCCAACAACCTCTACAACATCAGTTAATAAATAAAAAACACCTGAAATACATTAGTAGGCATCACATGTAAGAATGTTAGTGGTATTGACATATTCAACTGTAAATGAAGAAAATCTTTGATGAACCACCGTTTGATTGTATGCATAAAATGGCGCAAGATGATTTCCAACCTTAACAAATTACTATTTATATTCATTTGCATATTTACGCCGACCGTTTGTCATACCAACTTACCTATAATATTCGCTATTTTCACGTTGTCGTTTGATCTCTTTTTGAATTTCTCATCATGAATTGATCTAATGTAAACAACTATTGAAAGCCAAGGTGCACTGAACACCTATTTTTCTCAGTATGAGGCGCTTCAGGAGTGCGTATCCATAACTTTACAAGCTGATAGAGCCCAACTTACTGGTGAATTAATTCTAGAGGTAATTCTTGTTATTTTAAGTGAGCAAATCTGATCAGTGGGTTTCAGTCACGTCGGAGTGCAAAGCCTTTACTTGTAGATATCAGTGGTTGAGGTAATGAAAGTATATAACAAATTGACTGAATTAGAAATATCAACTATTTAAAACCAGTCGGTTCAGTGATTTCTTTGTTGAGAGCTCTCCTCTAAGCCTGGATGTCGAGGGTTCTATTCGCTGGCTGTTACATTCCTCTTACCCTTTCCTCCCGTTCAGTATATTTACTGTTAGTATATTGTCTCTTATTATGAATTACAGTTAATTAATTGTGTACAAGTTACCCCTATTCATTGCTACAATCTCCTTTGCTCTGCATTAACGTAAAATTCCTAATTGGTTCGATGTATGGTCTGATTTTATGTATATATAAAGGATTGTTTGATATACAATATGATGTCTGTTTAGCTGACTCATCCATCTTGTATTCTTCATTTCCGGATTTAGGGACTGGTAGTCACTGGGCAGACGCGTACAGGCACTAATCAGTATTTATCAAGGTAATAACATATTTTACATACGTTGTGGGTTTGAGCCGAATATATTTTGAATATGACATCTGGCGATAGAATCGACTATATCAAAAAATATAACAAACTACTCCTTCAAATACGGAATATGCGATTTTTGAAAACGAGCTCTAGATGACTTCCTTTAGGCTGAAATGAAGTTCAAAGCTTTATAAATCCTTAAAGTTTATTGCTATTTCCAGTAATAATAATGTCATACCTTTCGACAAACGTCTCCTTGTAAGCTCCAGAATTTGTACTTAATGAAGTCATAGGGTCTGTGTTATAATTCGTACTTAATGGCTTGACTAACCTTAGACAACTTCAACACCATGTCGCCGCACTCGTCTGCAATTAGTCAAACTATCAGATACGAGTTATGACAGTCTGAATCAAAATGTGACAGCATCATAATTGGATATAATAACTGTCAGTATTACAATACATAAAGTAACATGATGATTTGCAGTCATCTAATGTTGAGTGGTTCTATCTTGAAACTAAGTTTTAAAATAAACACTTTACAAGAAATGGACAAGATGACATGAAATCACTATCATCATCATCATCATCATCATCATCATCATCATCATCATCATCATCATCATCATCATCATCATCATCATCATCATCATCATCATCATCATCATCATCATCATCATCATCATCATCATCATCATCATCATCATCATCATCATCATCATCATCATCATCATCATCATCATCATCATCATCATCATCATCATCATCATCATCATCATCATCATCATCATCATCATCATCATCATCATCATCATCATCATCATCATCATCATCATCATCATCATCATCATCATCATCATCATCATCATCATCATCATCATCATCATCATCATCATCATCATCATCATCATCATCATCATCATCATCATCATCATCATCATCATCATCATCATCATCATCATCATCATCATCATCATCATCATCATCATCATCATCATCATCATCATCATCATCATCATCATCATCATCATCATCATCATCATCATCATCATCATCATCATCATCATCATCATCATCATCATCATCATCATCATCATCATCATCATCATCATCATCATCATCATCATCATCATCATCATCATCATCATCATCATCATCATCATCATCATCATCATCATCATCATCATCATCATCATCATCATCATCATCATCATCATCATCATCATCATCATCATCATCATCATCATCATCATCATCATCATCATCATCATCATCATCATCATCATCATCATCATCATCATCATCATCATCATCATCATCATCATCAGTACTTACAATCCATTAGATGATTTCATAATTTCCGAATGTCTACTTGATTTATGTATTGATAAATGTACTTCATTCTCTTCATGTACTGTACCATTGATTGGTTTTATTCTATGAATTAAGTTATATTGTTGAGGATTTATCTGTAAATGTGAAACATTTTTGTTGATTGTTGGTGGACGAATATGTCGACGTATTTCTCTTGGTGTACTGACTATCTATAAGAAAATTAAGTTAATTGAATAAATAAAAAAAAGTGAAATACATTTAATTCATTGATTACGTAATATCTGATCAATGTTTCACTAGAATTCATATGTTAATCTGTAAACAACGAAAAGTATGTTATAGTTAAAGTCTACAACTTAAAAGAAAAAGGCGTTTCTTAATGAAACCACATCTAAAATGAAACCCATAGTTAGTAAACGGTTACATTAATACTATTAATGAATGCCATGATTTGTTCTATGAAGTTGTAGACCAATTGCTTCAGCATCATGAAAAGGAGAAGATAACATTTTGGTACAGAGTGGATCATTTGAACAGTTTTTTAGTTGAGCACACTTAAATTTTCATGTCTAATAAATCAGTTGGTATAAAACACTTAATCGACTGTAGGTACTTTTTGAAAAGTCAGGCATAAAGTTGTGTAATATAGTGAGTTGATTGGTTCTAAGCCAGATGTAACAGTTTATCTTCCACCTGTACACCACAAAGTTTTTTCCTATCTCTTAAATCTTACATAACAGCAACTTTACTATCTTTATTCATATGTAGTAGTTATCAGCATCTAAGTTCTAATCAAGCTTAAATCAGCATTCATAATCAATAGTTATCTAATAGGTATAATCCGCTGACATTTTTGATGAAGAACAATCTTAGTTGTTATTAGATTTCAACGTCGATTGTTATCAGACGAAGAAATACTTATATTAGGAATCACTAAAATTACATAAAGAATGAACGTCGGGCGTCTAGATCATTATGTCAAGTAATTTATCTTAAGGTTAATAAGTTTATATTTGGTCGTTCAAATCACCGAGATCAATCAATTCGATGGACAACATTGCCATCATATCCACCTCATACTAGAGATAATTATGCCTAAGTCAAGTATTAGCCAATGTGATTGAATATAATAAAACAAGAAGAAATTTGAAACCAATTACTTGTTAGAAGTGGTTTTTTATAGCTAACATCAATGTACTCGACTGAATTACTGATTACAGGTTTCACATGCCCAACTTCAAGCCTGATTCAGTTAGTATAGAAATTAGTTCAGTCATAAACGTCTAACTGAATATCAGTTTATCAAGTATTTTGCTAAAAAAACGCTAACCAGTAAAAACCTTTATAACCATTTTCACTCTGCCCTGGGAGTTGGAAGGTATGTTATGACGCCTCATGGTGAAAGCCGAGTTTCTTCGGAAGCCACGAGGCCGATGTCTCTTCTGACAACCAGAGCAACCATTAGTATAGGTACGTGGAATGTCCGCACGCTGTGGGAAACAGGGAGGACCATGCAAATAGCTGAAGAAATGAAAAGATACAACCTGAAGATACTTGGAATAAGCGAAACGCATTGGGTGCAAGCTGGACAGCAACGGTTATCCTCGGGAAATGTGCTTTTATACTCCGGCCACGAAGAAGAAAACGCCCCACACACACAAGGAGTAGCATTGGTGTTATCCCAAGATGCATGGAAGTCTCTTATAAGATGGGAACCTCATGGACCTAGGATCATCACAGCATCCTTCAAGACGAAGAAGGAAGGGATTGCAATGAATGTCATCCAGTGCTACGCACCCACCAACGACAGCCACGAAGACGACAAAGACCAGTTCTATGCGAGGCTGCAGTCAATCATCGAGAAATGTTCAGCCAAGGATCTGACTATTCTAATGGGCGACTTCAACGCCAAGGTCGGAGTGGATAACACCGGGTATGAAGACATCATGGGACAACATGGAGTGGGAGAAAGGAATGATAACGGTGAGAGGTTCGTGAACTTATGTGCCTTCAACAAAATGATTATAGGTGGCACCATTTTCTCTCACAAACGTATACACAAAATTACATGGATTTCACCGGACCACATCACGGAGAACCAAATCGACCACATCTGCATCAATAAGAGGTTTAGAAGGACCATGGAAGACGTAAGAGCAAGGAGAGGAGCCGACATAGCTTCAGATCACCATTTGGTGGTAACTAAAATGAAACTGAAGCTGAGGAAGCACTGGACAACTGGAACAGCAGTATTACACAAGTTTAATACAGCCCTTCTCCGTGATACTAACAAACGCAACGAATTCAAATTAATTCTCAGCAACAAGTTTCAGGCATTTCATAATCTACTAGAAAAAGGTGGAACTAATATGGAAGACAACTGGAAAGAGATTAAGGGAACAATAACCTCAACATGTCAGGAGGTTTTGGGTCTCAAGAAACAACACCAAAAAGAGTGGATTTCTGTTAGAACTCTGGACAAGATCCAAGAAAGGAGGAACAGAAAGACAGCGATCAATAACAGTCGGACAAGAGCAGAGAAAGCCAAGGCACAGGCCGAATACACCGAAGTCAACAAGCAAGTGAAGAGGAGCATCAGGTTGGATAAACGGAAGTTTGTTGAGGACCTAGCAATGACAGCGGAAAAAGCTGCAAGAGAAGGAAATATGAGGTTCTTATCTTATATGATACAACGAAGAAGCTAGCTGGGAAATTCAACAAGCCAGAACGGCCAATCAAGAACAAGGCTGGCAAACCAATTACTGAAGTGCATGAACAACGGAACAGGTGGGTAGAGCACTTCCAAGAACTCTTGAATAGACCAGCCCCACTGAACCCACCAGTCATCGAAGCAGCAGCCACGGATCTCCCTATAAGCACAGACCCACCAACAGTCGAAGAAATCAAAATGGCCATCAGACAGCTCAAGAGTGGCAAGTCAGCAGGACCAGACAACATACCAGCAGAGGCACTGAAGACAGATATAGAAGCAACTTCAAAGATACTCCACATTCTCTTCAGGAAGATTTGGGAGGAAGAACAAGTTCCAGCAGACTGGAAAGAAGGGTACCTCATCAAGATACCAAAGAAAGGCGATCTCAGCAATTGTGAGAACTACAGAGGCATTACTCTACTTTCAGTACCAGGGAAGGTCTTCAACAGAGTGTTATTGAACAGATTAAAGGGCCCAGTCGACGGCCAACTCCGAGATCAACAGGCTGGATTCCGTAAAGATCGATCATGTACCGATCAAATCGCCACTCTACGGTTCATTGTTGAACAATCAATTGAATGGAATTCACCACTTTACATCAACTTCATCGACTATGAAAAGGCATTCGACAGCGTGGATAGGAGAATATTATGGAGCCTTCTACGACATTACGGCGTACCCGAGAAGATAGTCAACATCATACGAAATTCTTACGACGGACTACATTGTAAAATCGTGCATGGAGGTCAGCTCACAGATTCATTCGAAGTGAAGACCGGTGTTAGACAAGGCTGCTTACTCTCGCCCTTCCTCTTCCTACTGGTCATCGACTGGATCATGAAGACTGCAACATCTGAAGGCACTCTCGGAATACAATGGACAACATCGACGAAACTAGATGACTTGGACTTTGCAGATGACCTAGCTCTTCTTTCTCACACACATCATCAAATGCAGAAGAAGACCAACAATATAGCAGCAGCCTCAGCAGCAGTAGGCCTCAACATACACAAAGGGAAAAGCAAGATCCTCCGATACAAAACAACAAACTCTAACCCAATTACACTTGACGGAGAAATTCTGGAAGACGTTGAAACCTTTACATATTTGGGCAGCATCATCGACAAACACGGAGGGTCTGATTCGGATGTGAAGGCGCGGATTGGTAAGGCACGGGCAGCATTTTTACAGCTGAAAAACATCTGGAACTCAAACCAACTGTCAGTCAATATAAAAGTCAAAATTTTCAACACAAATGTGAAGACAGTCCTGTTGTATGGAGCTGAAACTTGGAGAACTACAAAAAGTACCCTACAGAAGTTACAAGTATTTATAAACAACTGCCTGCGTAGGATTCTTCGGATCTGTTGGCCAGATACCATCAACAACAACCTGTTGTGGCAGAGAACTAATCAACTTCCAGTTGAGGAAGAAATTAGGAAAAGACGCTGGAGATGGATTGGACACACACTGAGGAAACCATCAAACTGTGTCACAAGACAAGCACTGACTTGGAATCCTAAAGGCCACAGAAACAGAGGAAGGCCCAAGAACACATTGCGTCGGGAATTGGAAACAGACATGAAGAGAATGAACAGCACTTGGGAAGAGCTAGAACGGAAAGCCCAGGACAGAGTTGGCTGGAGAATGCTGGTGGGCGGTCTATGCTCCACTTGGAGTAACAGGCATTGATTGATTGATTGAAGTATTTTGACAATTAAGTTAAAAGCGCCCACCCTAGATTCCAATCCAGGAACTTCAAGTTGGCGAACACCTAACCCTCTGCAACTCTGTGTAGGTACCAAATGGTAGGATTTCCATTCGCGACAATTTGTGGTGTAGTGAGCAGATCATTCACTGTCATAGGTGGTAACGGTCTTACTTCCGACAATTTAAAATTTCACCAGTCACGACTTCTCACTAGGGCTTCACGAAAATCCTAAGAAGAAACTGCTATCTAGTGCTCCCTGATTTTTGATAAAACCCTAACAACACCAATCTGTTGAAAATCAGATCAACTAAAACTAAACAACAATTTCCACAAACCACTTTAATGAAGCTTAGCTATCAGTATTGCAACATATCTTCGGATAGAAATAGCTTGGAATAATTACGTAAACATTAAGTTGGATTATAACTGGTAAGCTGAATCTGGGATGTACGTTTCGTCCTATTTGGAACTCGTCAGCTGGATGTGTCTGCATCGTAGTGTTGGTGCTCACACCAGGATTCGGACCCAGTCCGTTTCGTAACAAATGCCACCGCATTCCCCACTAGACTCATGAGTCTAGGCAGTCACACTTGTGCAACGGGCGTATATGTAATTGGGATATAGGTACATCTAGCCGACAAGTCCCAAAAAGAATAAAACGCTCGTCATAGACTCCACTTGCTAGTCACGACCCAACCTAAACAATACTGGTGACTTACCAACTTGTCTAGACAATCCACTCAAGATGAAGTTATAGTAACAGAGACTGATGAGCTTCAGTCCATTATAAGTTCACCCTAATTGTGTAAGCTGTAAATTTGTCATATAATAAAGTTAGTCACTATAAGATTTTATTCCTTTATGTGGATGAATTATAAACAAAGGCTAGTTTATGTGTATCATAAATAACATCAATATTTAACTGGTGACTAACCTCACAAGGTAATTCCTGGAGATTTACTGAGAGCACCTCTCAGCGGTATAATAGTTGAGTATTATATATGAAACCTAAACGTTATGAACTCATTCTGTGGTAAATATTAAAGTGTATTTATCATTATTATCCACTGTCTGATATAAACAACTTCAGTGTTGTGTAATCCAATAATGGAGCTAAATATGGTGAAACTTAAGGTTGGAAATGTAACCTTTAATGGAAATCAAATTTATAATATGTGGCATAACCTTCTACCTAAGTGAACTGAAAAATGAACACATAACTGTTAGACATAATCTTTATGACGTTGAGAATAATCACAGCTTATTATGATGTTATAAGATGACTGCCTCATAACACAAAACAACTGATGCATTCTTTGTGCAATTAACGTTGAAAGGATGTCTATATGAGCATCTACATATGATGGGATAATCCATGAACAGTTAATATCTCTGTATACCATATAGTAATACTAGTAATCATAATAATAATACCTTTATTTAGTAATATGTTTAGTACAATATAATACTGTTAACCTACACTATTAGTAGGAAGTTACTCTTCTTCCATGTGCAAGTTTGACGAAATGAATATACATATATATATATATTTAATTCAATTTTGATGGCACGAATTGATCTGAATCAGACAACCATTGATCACCCGGAAGCACTGGACAGCTGTTTCGTCCTAGTATGGGACTCCTCAGCAGTGCGCATCCACGACCCCGTCGGGGATCGAACCCAGGACCTTCTGGTTCCGCGCGCGAACGCTTTACCATTGGACCACTGAGTCGGCTCCCAACGGTTGATATTTCCAATTCAGCCAATTCGTGATACATTGCGCGACCCTCCTCTATGCCATTGGTGAGTTACTGCCTCACACCCGACACGGTTGAACTCTACTGGTCACGTGGATGTCACGTGGATGCGCACTGCTGAGGAGTCCCATACTAGGACGAAACAGCTGTCCAGTGCTTCCGGGTGATCAATGGTTGTCTGATTCAGATCAATTCGTGCCATCAAAATTGAATTAAACAGTTAACTATCTCTACAAACTCCCTTAATTGTAATATATATATATGTTAATATATAATTTACATGAAGGTATCATAGGGAACAGAAGTCTTTACATTTCATGATAACCTGAATTGTAAAGGCATAGATTCATAATTAGATAAACCTTTAAAACTCTTTCATCGCATAGAACCTATACTAGATACGGAATAATAGAGCTTTTACTTCTTTTCTAAAGTGAATAAATTTTAATGTAGGTACGTCTCGTTCTGTCAAAAGTTATACAAGGTGAAAGATGTGAATAAAGAGGATGATTTATGCCTGATATAATAGTACTAGATAGTTGTCAGTAGTATTTCAACTATCCGTCTATAACATCAAAGGCCTCATCAAATACTCTACTACTACTACCTTTCAATACTGCACGCATCATCACGTTGTCTTTTCACAAAGTCAGGGTAAAGTGATTGAAAACAGTATAGAATAACATGTAATATGCATGAACTGACAAAATGTAATATTAAGTGTTTAGTAATACCGAAACTTTGTAATATTATTACATAATATAATAAATGGAAAAACTTTCTGCATATGTAAAGATGGAAATATATCAGAAGTAAAATATTACAGCAAGTTAAGTGACATTCAACTTAGTGATAATTACAAAATTTGCAATTGTACAAACGCGGTGTAAATTCGCATGGGCATGTAGGTCTTTTTGATGTTTCAGACTGAAATTGACAGTTTGACATTTAGGATGATTGAATGTAAAATCATTTAAACAAAACCATCGTTTAACATTTGCTAAGAAACAACTCATTTCGGGACAATATGAGAATTGAAAAACAAGTACACAATTAGTAAGATCATCTGGATACTTAACAAGGATATTTTTTGTAGAGAGGGGGGTGGAAAGGGGAAGATCATGCAAGAGTAAAGATAGAAGGTGAAGGTAAAGAACAGCACCATGAAGTACATCTACTTGTGATAATAAACAAATGGAACACTTCCTTTTTTACATTGTACATTGTTCTCATCCAAAGAAATAAGAATGCAGCCAGCTTTCTATGTTAATGTTATAGAACCACACCTCTTTCTAAACTGTTCACTATATTATGCCGAAAGACAACTACTGCATCTAAAGTACTTCTATTGGTCTGTATGCAAGGTGATATGGATCAGTGTTCTTTTGCACTGCAGGCAAAATCTTACGCAGTAAAGATTTTCCACTGTCTTCAGAAAAGATAAATTCATGGCTATGGGTCAAAACTTAACATTCTTGCAGGCATTGGTATTGGAACTATTTTCATTTTCTTTCACGATTTTGGTATAAGATTCAGGGAAAAACACTCCTTAAAGATTACAGTCAGCGGTTGACAAATGACATTAGCATATTTCTTAAAATAAGACTTAGTATGTCATCCAGCCGTAGACATCGTGTAGACTTAAACGCCTTCAGACATTGTAAAATATTAGTCTCAGTGAATATGATTGAGTATCAAAATAGATTCATAACAATGAAAAGACTCAGCCATTTAAGTGCATTTTCCCTTTAATCTGTCTAGAATCTGCAAACCATTTGAATAATTTGCAAACATTAGGAGAAATTTTACAGGATAGAGGTTTTGGAGAGTATATTTTTTGACATATGACGGTACTTAGACTTCTAACTTCAGCATAACTCTTTTGAGTAGAGTTACTCTCTTTGCCTTTTCACACTCTTAAAATGTGAAGAGATCGTAGGGGTTAACTCTTATAAACAATACCCTGTTTTTCAGTAGTTCCTAACCAAATATTGCAGAAGTTACTACTCGTAAGGCTGTTGTTTTCTTGGACGGTTTCTACTGCAATGTCCAAATTCACTACATTCAGAGCACCTACTCCTCCTCTCCGTAAGTATTCGAATCTGTGCAACTTGTCGCTTTAACTCATCGACTTGCTTCTTGGGGGATAGGGTTTTGCTATATCCAGTTACTGAAGAAATTATTGCACTTGCCAACTGTTTACATAAACGCGCCGTTTCAACAACATCCACCAGCTGAATTGCATGCACCAACTGAAGTTGTTAGGCTATAACCCTGGAAACACATTCCAAGAACTGGGATGTTAACAGTTTGCTCTCACAGGTCGTCGTTTAATGTAGATAAACTCACACCGAAGGATGCATCCGGCGGCGGCTAACATTAATGCGTCACCAGTGGGAGCAAGACTAACGGTCCTGAACTGCTGCAGCGCCGATCGCCCGCCTGCTAGACTGTCAAACTCCGAAGTCAACCTGGTCACAACAACCTCTCACTCAGCCTCGTCACCGGAAAACTCCACATCGTCGAATACTACCTTTGCGCGACCACCAAGCAGCCCTAAGGACTGCCACCTTTGTCTTCTGCCCACTTACACCAACCAACTGCCTGATAGATTCGAAATGCTGCAGAAGTGTCCCAATGTCTCCATCCTTATAGGGTTGTGACCAAGGTACCTTAATCTATCCTGGATGCATTGACACCAAATAGGAGAGAGCAACATGGAAATAGCTATTGCCTTTTAGTGAAAATAGATGATGTCATAAGTAATATATGCACTACTTTTAATTATCTATTTGTACATCCTTTGCAATCCTCAATCAATGTTGGTTGTAGGCTTGCTTCTATTGATTGTTTTCATTTCTCCTATGTATTGTAATAAGGCTTTACTCCTTATCACCTGGCAACTCACTTCGTATGCTATTTTTACTGTTGCCACTTACATACGACATTCCATTACATACTATTAATGAACGACCTTATAAGTAGTATCCACCATAATATCATTCCATAAGAAAAAGTTTGAAAAGAGTAAAAAGAAAGAAGTTGAAAAGTAGAAAATTCACAATGAATTTACAATTATACACATTAACAAATATATAAAATATTAATTGAACTTACTTGTTTAATCTTTTCAAAATATTCATTTGTTATAATTTCATTATATTCAATTGGATAACGTTCACTAAAATTAGTTCGTTCATCAAGTTTATATGGTATAGGTAAATAATATTCAATATTTTCATATAAATTAAATTTTTTAAAATTGGACATTGAATATAATTTCATTACTAATTTATTATAATGATTAAATAGAATTACATAGTTTATTTATATGAAGTAATAAGAAAACATTTGATTGATTGATTGATTGATTGATTGATTGATTGATTGATTGATTGATTGATTGATTGATTGATTGATTGATTGATTGATTGATTGATTGATTGATTGATTGATTGATTGATTGATTGATTGATTGATTGATTGATTGATTGATTGATTGATTGATTGATTGATTGATTGATTGATTGATTGATTGATTGATTGATTGATTGATTGATTGATTGATTGATTGATTGATTGATTGATTGATTGATTGATTGATTGATTGATTGATTGATTGATTGATTGATTGATTGATTGATTGATTGATTGATTGATTGATTGATTGATTGATTGATTGATTGATTGATTGATTGATTGATTGATTGATTGATTGATTGATTGATTGATTGATTGATTGATTGATTGATTGATTGATTGATTGATTGATTGATTGATTGATTGATTGATTGATTGATTGATTGATTGATTGATTGATTGATTGATTGATTGATTGATTGATTGATTGATTACTAATTTATTATAATGATTAAATAGAATTACATAGTTTATTTATATGAAGTAATAAGAAAACATTTCAATTTATTAAATTTGATTGATTGATTAATTAATTTAGTTGATTAACATAAATCAATAAATTGATATTATATGGAAAAAGCAAATTAATCAATCGATTTGATCAGATAGATATTGATGGCCTTAAAAGATATATATATATATATATATATATATATATATATATATATATATATATAAGGAGGGAGAGAGAGGGAGGGAGGGCGAGAAAGTGGGAGATTTGTTGAATGTGACAGCACAAAAATATACATTAATAAAGATTTTAGATTATAGGAAATGGTGTTAGATTGATCTATTTTCAGTCCCGTAGAGTAGAATTAGGAAAAGTTAGTTACTTAACACTCTTTGATATTCCTTAGTAGATATTAGTTAGACGTTTAAATGGTTATACCGCCGTTAGTCTCTTGATGTTATTCAATGAATTTAATGTCTCAAATTCTGTTATAAGGGGGTACCTAAAAAAGATTGATTATCTTCTAGATTTGTTCTTCTTGTAAACGATTTCATTATTTTGGTTGTTTATGAAGTAAGCATTTTATTATTATTATTATTATTGTTACGTTGCCCTTACCCTATACTCTTGTTTAAGGTATTAACTGTTGTTATATTGTTCCTCATTTATAAACTATGATTAATTGACTGCACATACGTTACCCCAGTTCACACCCACTATTACTCTTGTCTTGTATTAATGTCAGTTTTCTAATTGGTTAACGGTGCGGTCTGATTTCCTGTATATATAAAGGTATGATTGAAATATAAGGATTGATTGTGTCTGGTTGGCTCGTAGCTGTTGTTTTCTCTATTCCGACTTCGGGGGCTGGTAGTCTTGGGGCTGACGTGTCCGTATTCTGGTTGGCAGTTATCAAGGTCATTGTGTATTATTCCGTAATACATAACAAATTCAACTAAGAGACATTAACAACAGAACTGTTGACGAAATGAATATTGATAAGGCTTCTAACCTGATGTTAAGTAGGAAATGTAGAATCTTTACTCTTTTATGACAGCTGATGTCACTTACTGCTATAATAACAGATAAGTTACTTGTGTCATATGCAGGCTACATCATTAATTAAATGTTTGGAATATAAATCGTTAATACTTGTTTATAGTGAAAATTACAATCGTTCTTGGTTCAGTATCAAGATAATTTCAAATTGTCTATTTAATTCACCATATATTACATTGACTAATACATGTCCACAATTTATAGGATAAGTATATAAATGCAAAGTCAGTAACAATGAGTTTATGAAAGTTATCTCTGCATGGAATATAAACCAAACATGCAAAGATACAAGCCAACCACTGAAGGTAAAGTTATCAACCTCTAAGTTGAATTCAATCATACATTGTGTAGACATACAACAGTGAAAAGTGAAATATATGAAAAATTATCTCAAAAATCATCATAGGCTGTTACATTCTGAATATGAGAATAAATACAGATAATGAAGAAATAAGTGGGATAATTGAGAACTTAGATGGTGAGTTTTTTTATGTTACTATGAAACACTAATTGGAAACAGTATTTTTTTCTCATTTCTAGAAAAGTTTTTGAAAGATTCACAAGAAATATCAACTTTAAATGATAATTTCATATCAACCATCATTAAGTTGACAATTCTGGTAGGTTAATATGAATCAATTACAAAATACAGTGTAGTGCCAACTCAAATGCTTACAGATATTTTTAGAATATCTTCAAATCTTGCAGAAATCGAAAAATGACAATTGACTAATCAATTAAAATTGATATACTTCCAACTGATGTTAAGATTTCAGCATAATGATAAGAAGTTTGCTACATCATTACATTAATCTTCAGATTCTAAACATTTAAAATGGTACATAAATCATACAATACATAGTAGTGTAATCTGAATGAACATGCGATACAAGTCTACTTCAATAAGAGAATATAGTAACCATGAAACTCCTTAATAAGTGTAACTGACTCACTATCAAATTGAAATTTCTAAACTTAACACTTAACAATCAATATCATGATTGTCTAATCTTTGGTACTGATTAAATTCAATACAACGTTGTTGCTGATCCAAATTACGCGACATATCAAGTGTTGTCAATGGAGCTAGTTTACTGTTGTTCAGGATTTTTATGCAATACTTATTGTCAAATAATAAATCCGAGTAACCTATAGCATTTTGTCAGTTATCCGATAGATGGAAAAGCTCAAAGTATATGCATCAAATGATTCCTCGCATATCTTTCGATATAAAGTCACACGGTGTACAAATATACTGCGGCATAACACAAATGTATATCAGTTTGATATCATAGATTGATCTGAATCAAACGACTAATAATCACCATGAAACACTAGACAACTGATTCATCCTAGTATGAGATTGTTCAGTAGTACGAGTCTATGATCCCAACAGAAACCAAACCCAGGACTTTTTGACTCCGCGGTGAACGCTATACTATTAGACTAATAAGTCGGCTTCCAATGATTGATATTTGTAACACGCTTGTTTAACCTAATCCAGTGTCAGCGGCGAGTAACTTTCTCACATCTGACACACTTGAACTCCACTGATCGAGAAGCTAGAGTGTTTTGGGTTAGATTCGTGGTGAAGTCATGGATGTACACTGCTGAAGGGTCTCATACTAGGATAAACAGCTATTCAGTACTTCCTGGTAATTAATGTCTATCTAATTCAAACCTATTCTTGATATTAAACTGACATTCAACAATCTTCACAACACCCAATTGCAAATATATATCATCACTGATCATTATCTATGTCTACTTTTTGAAATCATAATTTTAAAATAGAAATTTGCTTTCTTTATCTTTATCTAACTACTAGCATTAATCAATCACTGAATATCAACCAGTTGTAAGATTCATCATATCCCTGATGATAATCGAATTCCATTAGTCAATTTATGATTTAACTAGTAATCGAAAAGACTTGATTATAAGTAACTGATATTAGTTGTTAGGGTATTCCAACTTAACCTTTGAAAAGATTAGAACATTCTATCCCACCCTCCCCCTCCCACGTCACCCTCATAATACAACATATAAAGATAATAATAATACTTACTTACTTACTTATGCTCGTTACTCCTCGCTGAGGAGCATAAGCCGCTCACCAGGATTCTCCATTTAACTCTGTCCTGAGTAATGCCTTCTAGTTTTTTTCCAGTTGCTGTTCATTCTTTTAATGAACAGCAATAATAATAATAAATTAATAAATGCCAATTTTCTAATTTTTTTTTTTTAATTTTCTTATTTATCTTAAGTAATAAAAATTGAATTTTATGGGAATAAAACTTGAAAATCAACAGATGGTTTGCGTTTTTCTCATTAAATTTATGAAGTAATGAAGATAGAAAGAAATTTTTTGTTGATATTATTCAAAGAATCAATGATGAAAACAAAGTAAAACAAAATGAGAAATGAGCATTCATTATTATTTTTACATAAAAGTTATTAACTTAGTTACTAAATAATCAACATTCAATTTAGTTAATTGTGCTTGTTAATAAAAGTAGTTGAATACTAAGAGAAATAAAGAAGCGTTGAACAAATGATTCAATCTAGTATGCTAATCATCAAAAGTAAGCATAGTTGATTTTAGGATAAACTTGTATATTCCCGTTGATTTGTTATAGACTGAAGCTGGTCAGTCATTATTGCTATATGTGCATCCTGAGCGGATTGTCTCCAACTTATATAATACTTGTGAAAGTTTCGCTATATCGAGGCAATTCGCTCAGGAAGCACATATGGCAACAATGACTGACCAGCTTCAGTCTATAACAAATCAACGGGAATATACAAGTTTATCCTAATACCAATGTGCCCGTTGCACAAGTGTAAATGTCTGGAATCAGTAGTCTAGTGGTGAACGCGGTGGCGTTCTACACGAGACGGACTGAGCTCGAATCCCAGTGTGAACACCAATATTGGGTTGTAGGTACATCCAGCCGATGAGTCCCAAATATAACGAATCGCGCGTCCTGGATTCCACTTACCAGTCACAATCCAAGTTATATAATAGATGATTTTGTCAGTGAATCAAAATTATGGTCTTAAGGTCTCATTGTATACACTTAACTATCCGTATCATTGGACTAATCAGCGTCTAGCAATGATATGAATTTGTAATATAGTACAACGATTAGTCAGTTCTAATGAGTAAACCGAAAAGAACGTACATTTAAGAAAAAACTTTTCCCCCTACAGTTTAAAGGTGACGATGCCTAAATGGTAATCATGGACTCGAAGGGAAAAATAAGAATACAGGATAAACAACCTGTATCGTCTATCGCTAAACACTTAGTTGAAACAGGTCATATAGTTGATATCAAATCATCTTTTGTGGTGTTGTATAAAAGTGTTTTAGGACGTATACTAAAGTTTGTTGAAGCCTTAGCTATACGGAAGTTCAAACCCCCCTTGTGTGTTCAAAAGCAATTTGTACTTTCCCTCAACCTACCTTGGTAAAGTGTGACTTAAATTGTTCTCGTTATTATCATTGTTTACTTAGCTTGTACTCTTAATTTTCTAGTGACCTTTATTTTTCATATATAAATGCCATAACAAGTGTGTGTGATCAGATTGTTTGAAATATATTGCGCAAATCTGCATCACATAGCTCTGATAAAATTCGTCTTTTTATTGCTTTATCAAAATCTTGGAAAGATTAAAAACAGTCTTAAGAAACACATATACTGCTCCTAGATTGATTGTCATATACAAAACAATATGTTCTTCAAATCAATCAGCCAATGAGTGATAGGTACTTCTTTCATGTGATTGTCAACTGCATCTATAGATAAAAGTGTATCTGACAAGCAAGTTACTTCGGCGGAACAGAAAGACGGGTCTGCATTTAATTGCAAGAACATATTCCGGAGAGTACTGGATTAGGCAATTCGTGAACATTAAGTAGTGCCATCTCAAGATACCTCATTGATACATAGTACAGGGCTGATACTTTAAAATCCTTGAAAGTAATTATAAAGTAACTACATTCAACTCTCTTAAAATCCTCCGAAGCTATAGCCATCAAGTGACTGAAAAAGGGAATCAGTAGTCACTCTCTTCCTCAACCGGTAATGTTATTACTATTTAATTGTTATCATGTAATTTTTTTGAAGCGTTATACTTATTTCGACTAGGTCATCTTTGAATTCTTTCAACTCCACAATTCCACTCCATGAAGTTGACTGATCTCAACATACCATTCACTTGTATACAAATTTTTTGTTATATAGTCAGTTGATATCTGTAACTTTATAACCTTTTGAGCATTTTCTTTCATTCTGGAATTTTTACTTACTAAGCATATTTAGTTGCAACAGTTATCATTTAGTTCTGTAGACTTTACTTGATCCTTGATTCGTTATATTGACGATGTTACGTAATTGTTTCTGTGAAATTGATAGGTTACACTTCTTTCTGTTTTATAATTTTGGTTTAAAAATATTTCAGACTGTAAGCAGCTGACGAGAACCGGATGAAATGAAATGAATTCATGTTATTCAGCTTAAATGTTTATTCTTTCTGGTTTCAAGTTTATTAAGAGAACCAAATGTATAAAGTTCCAGTGATAATAGCTACCTCATTCCCGACATGTCTAAAGTCCACTATTCACGACCTCTCACTAAAACTTCAGAAATCCCCTAAGGGTAGTCACTAAGACAAAAAAGCTGTCTAATATTATCTAATTTACAGTGGTATTTAACTAATAACAATCTGTGACCAATATAAACAACATTAGTTAAATAGAATAGCTAATTTTAAAAGAAGTAATTCACCTGAAGACTGGGTTATGTCAACAACAACTAACCATCGAGTATTCGCTTTGTTGTTATATTCGTATAATCCACTAATACCAATTATATTCAATTTAATCTTCAATGAATGTTTGTAGATGATCAGAAGTTGAAGACATTTGACAGAAAGTCAAAAGCGTTTCTACAACCATGTATCAAATGACACACTCCGTAGGAATGAAATATGTATCACTAACCATTCAGAGAGATGTTTTTATTGTTTACTGCTACGACTATTAGATGACACTAGTTCCAGTTTAACAGAGACAGATAGTTAATAGAGAAGCATTTCTGGTAAGTGATATATTTGACTCCAGTGTAATCAATTCAGTAGTAAATTCCAAAAACCATTGAAAACCTTGATCTCGCATTCGTATGAATTTCGCTTCGTTGATACATTCTAATCAATGTCAGTGATATCAAATTGACATTCACCAATCTTCACAACATGTAATTATAATGTCGATAAGCTTTGAAATGACCAAACATGGGTTGAAATGTAAAATATTTCTTAACTGAATGGTCAAACAGTGTATTTGATTGATGAAGTGAATGAGTTATAGTCAAGCATGTGATCAGAAACGTAATAAAGTACTTGTTTTGTTGCTATGTATGTAACACTTAAGCATTAAAGTTATAGTATAAGACGAAGAATAGCCCAGAGTGTATGTAATAACTAGTTTGTTAGAGTTAGAAACAAAGCTAGCATAGAAAACCATATACCATATACGATAAATATGCTGTTAGATGGGAATATGAACACTCGGACGTAAAGTATACTCAGTTAATGAGTCCCGAATATGGCGAAATACGTGAATTGGATTCCACTACTAGCTACGTTCAAAGTTTACACAAAACCAGACATTATTTTGTAATCGATTTACGAGATTTGTGAAGATAACTACTCCTACTTGTCAATAATCTTAACAAAATGACATCGACACAGTAATTCTAACTCATTCTTGTACATAAACTTGTGTCGAATAGTCACTAGGGTGAATCAATTAAAATCATCGTTAATTCTTAATAACTCCTTTTTTCTACATTCTCCGCGAATACAACTTCATTAGTAGCGTAATTCGTACGTCAACGTACTGACCAATTATAATAATCGAACATTCGTTATCTTGAATTAACTTGAGTTATATAACCAAATGAAATCAAGAAGTACATAAATTTTCCTTCATCCTAGTGTAAACTGGGACGAATTGGTGTTATCCACATGCAATTGGTCAACAACTGAAGGAAGCGGTCTTGGGACCAGAGGTGAGCAGTCTACAAGATAATAAAGAAAACGAAACAACCATAAGCAAAGCTCAGTAAGATCACCTAGAATCATTCACGTGTAAAATCAAAATTGACTTTTAAGTGCATAGTGCAAATCTTACATTAGTACGGTACTCTCCTCCTAACAGTGAGCATCTAAGATTTTATAGTAGAGGAAAACTAGAATCCTTAATTTTCGTAGAAAATTCTTAACCTTTAAACGCCAATACTAAAACTACAATCAACATCAACTCATTAGTAAATAACTTCCAGTGTTCTACAGATGACATTTAACCAATAGTGTTTCAATAGATTCATTATGAGGCAGTTGCCAACCTGTGATAATCGATAAAATCACTGTTTATTTACAGTAAATATTCTATAATTAAAGATATAATCAATTCAGATGTCTAACGATTCATTATGAGATCTGAAATCCTTGTAGACGATTCTGTGATAAGGATGTAGATGAATACTACGAAGCATTATAAACACAGCTTCTTTTTACTTCTTAACTTTTATCAATTTAGGGGGGAGGCGGTTATAGAGATAGTTAGCTGACAATTTCGATATCATAAATTGATCTGTATCAGATAATCATTGGTCACTTGGAAGCACTGGATATCTGTTTCGTCCTAGTGTAGAACTCCTCAGCATTGCGCATCCACGACCCCATCGAGAGATCGAACCCAGGCCCCTCTGGCTCCACGGCGAATGCTTTAACATTAGACCGTTGAGTCGGCTCCTAACGGTTAATATTTTCAATCCAGTCAATTCGCAATCAATTTAATATATATATTGAACTTAATTAAATTCAATATCCAATTATAATTATTCATGCCTTTTTCTTTTTTTTCGTTTTATTCATTTGATTGGTTATTACTACTTATTAATATTAATTAGTAGGCATTACTTTTCATTAGATCATCATTAATGTTGTTAAGAAATAAAGAATCGAGGTTATTGAAATGGATTAGTTTGATCTTATTAATTATAATCAATTTAAATATTCTGTTTAACCTATTGAATTATCAACAACAATTGGTAGGTGTCAATAAGATGATTCCATATGAATTAGAAACATCAATTCATGGAACCACTTCATCAAAATGTTACAGTAACAATGAAGAATTCACTTGTAAGTTGATAATGTACATTTTATCAGTGAAATGATTTAATGGATGTGATAAAATTTTTTTTTCTCTAAACATCATTAGTAGTATTCGCATACTTTGTTTTGCATTTATTATTTTCAAGTGAGCAAGAACAAATTTATATGTGTAGAATAAGATTAATTTATTTCATTTCGTTGGTTCCTCATCAGCCGCTGTATACAACTTGAAATAATAATAAGATGAATTCATTTTATCGTGTTGGTTTCTTATCAGCTGTATACAACTTAGAATCATATTTTACAAAATTAGTATCTGAAATAAAGTTTAACATACTCATTAGAATGTGTGGACTTGGCAGACATGTGGACATAACTAAATATGTTGGAGAAAATACTGTAACCATAATATATCCAATACATAAGAAGGTACAAGAAAGCAAAATAGAGATCTGAGTTCAGATGATTACATAATGAGAGGCGATTGGAAATATTTGAGTATAATGTGAATTAAGCACAGTTATTAAACTTAAAATGACCTATTCAAGTACATACGTTGAACTTAACCATCTAATAACGATGATGTAACGAAAAACCTTAAATCTAATCCAAATAGAAAAAGTAATACTGAAGTAATGAATCAAATTTAGCGAGAGATTAATAACGATGAGAATAATGACACAAAAGTTAGGTTACCAGGGTAAAGAAAGGCTTATAGCAGTCTATTTTTGGACACATCAGATTAGTTTCAATCGTTTAATGGCAATCGTTTCAGCATATCTTCCAAGATTTGAAGATTTTGTCTGTTGAACATTTTGAATTTTTCATTCATATCAATCTGGTGTCCTATGTCAATCAAATGTTTAGCGATTGTACTGTTAAATGTTTTAATCTTTGTGAATCGTAGACTTTTTGGAACATGTTCATTAAAGCGTAGTTAACCCCTTCTTCCTCTTCGACTAATATAAGTGCTACTTCAGGCACACATAAATTTATATAGACAGTTGACTATAACATGAGAAAGATACCTCTCGATTTTTGATTCTCTCAGTGAACATTTTGTTTTGTACGATATAACCAATTTTACAGCATAATAAGTTCTCTTTGATGCTGAGTTGAGTCTTCTTCTAATTAATTTAACAATATAGTTACCGTTTAAAATCTAGTTGAGTGAAAATAGGCTTCTTATGGACTGTGATTTTACTTGGTTTATCCTGTTTTTGTTCACTGTATTTGTCAATGAATTTTTCTGAGTAGCCATTCTTTCTTAGATACTGTTTGATGTTACTGAGTTCTGAATCTATTGTATCTGAAATACATATCATTTTGGCTCTGGGAACCAATGTTTTCACTAATGCTATTTTGTAATGGATTAGGCAAAAGCTAATAAAGTTTAAGAATAGTCCATTCCATATCGTTTCTCTGTAGATCGACAGTTGCACTGAACCATCTTCTCGAAGTTGCATGGCAATATCCAGGAAATGGGATTTGTGATCTTTTACCACCTCCATAGTAAATTGAATATCTTTATGTGCATGGTTGAAAATTCTTAATAAGTAATGAACATGTTATTCATTATTCCATACCATATAAGTAACATCCATGTACCTGTAATAATGCTCCATTTCTTCAATCACCTTTATCAGTCTTATGTTTCAAAGATTGGCCATAAAAATATCTACTAGGATAGGACCTAATAGACTATCCATTGCAACACCATCGATTTGGCAATACATCTTGTTATTGAACCGGAACTGGATGTCCTGAAGTATTAGTCGTTTAAATTCAATTACTAGTAAAGAAAGTAGGTCAGAATGTTGGCATATAATGTCAGTGGTTGCGAAAAGTGGTATGTTGGTAAATAAGGATGTTGCATCGAAGACTTTAGTATAGTCAGTTATCCTAATTAGTGTATATATAGTGAAAACACTTAAATGGTTAAGTTGTTCAACGTTGAGTTAACTAAGTTACAACTTTAAATCCAGTATTTGAACTGATTAATTTTTTACATACTAAAATAGGCTTCTAATTCGATATCTGTTGCTTGACGTCAACGATTTCCTCCATTGGTGATAAAGTCTGTGAAGTATGGTCCTAATGTGTAGACAAACTACTCAGAGAATTATTATGTATGACTAGCTAAAAGCAGTAACTCCCCCCCCACTCCCACCAAAATGTCTCAAAAATGTCCAGAAGTTAGCAATCTTGTAAAGAAGTATTACTCTATAGTGTGAGCAATAATAAAGTAAAAACCAACCTCGGATCTCTAACAGCACTAAATTTACTGACTAATTACTTTATTTCGAGTGATTGGCGGTATAACTTTATATTCATAGGCTAGAACTATATAAATCGGCATACTTTAACAACTTACAATGTATTGAATGACATACTCAAACAATATTTGAGGCATTCATTAACTAAGTCAACTAACTCTAGATTTAAGAGACATGCTTTATTTCATTCAAGATCTACTTAGTTAGAATTATATTGTGATAAAATCATTGTAAAAGGTTAACAGGATTACATTTGACTACATTATCAAATGGTGTAAGTCATTCAAGAGACTTTATTGTGACTATTCATTTGTTATATATCAGGGCATTGGATAGTTGTACACCCTCTACAATACTTCCTTTTATATTCGTCTTATTTGTTTTGTTAGTATATACATGAAATTTAGCTGTAATGTGCCGGATTCGACCAACTGTATATTGAATACTTCTGAAACTCAAATATTCATGGAATTCATGCACTCATCTTTACATTGTTTTATCCATTGAAAACATTAAATTGAATCACTTTAATCACAATCAACATGATGTTAAACCATACAATGAGACATCTGAAGGTACTAAGAATACCAAGATGAATCATGCATATGTATGTTTACTGGGGTTATTCGATCTGAAAGCATTTTAATACATCGATGTTGACTTTATGTAGTACAATAATTAAAGCATCCAAATTAATTTATTGAGGTTACCGGAAAGTAATCCTTCATAAATTATCATATTCAAGTAGATTTCATAAAATACTACTAAGCTTTAAATAGTAGTATATTACATTTACTAACGTACACTGATCACTTAATATTCTAATGCAAGTGTTTACAGCACTATTATCAAAAAACATACATTTGATAGGTTTCCATATATATTCTAAACGATCTACTGCCTATTGTTGAATAACAATTTATATTTCTAGATGTTTTTCTTTTGATTAACGAATCCTATTACCTAATATTTTCATGATATGTTACGTCAGATCTCAGTCAGTTATATAAGACGTAAAACTTGGAACATATTCGTATTTCCCAAAGTTGTCATACTACATTAACACGGTAAGGTCAAATTAAGAAGACTGATGTCACAGTTCAATTCGGTAGGAAGGAATGAAACATGGGTACGTAAAAATGGATCATAAAATTTATAATCAAGAAGAATATGAAGAAGAACATAAATGTGATCTGTCCTGAGCCATGTACTTCAGCATATTTGAGGATTGATCATGACAGTCGTGTGGAACTCATTCAAGTAATCTGTATGCATAACATACTTCAGACCAACAATCAATAACTTAATAGCATTACACCATGTTATGGTTTGACACCGTATAGCGTTTTCTATTCTATCCCTAATCAGCCAGTATCGCACAAAGAGGCAGACTTTAGTTGGATATACGTAAAACAATCTCAAATCACATTAGTTGGGAAAAATTCAAAACTCCATCAAGTGATTTGAATCAGATCTAAATGTAGATGATTTTTTATGCATTATCAGGAGATTTCTTCGCTAAATCATAAGATTTATCATCGCAAAGCATTGAATTTCGTGTTAAACCGATATTAATTGGCTTAACTAGAAGCCTATTCTCTCTCATAGACGGCATATCTATTTAATTGCATATTCTAACGAGAAAATACTTTATTTTAATGAGAGGTCTAAATTCATAGATTTGTCTTAAGATCATTAGTCTCTTTTAATTAAGGTCAGTACCTATGCTGACTGCATTTACGGTTAATAGGCATTGGCTACATAAAATTCTTATTACTTGGAATGTGTTGTACTATAAAGCAAATACTTTTATTAACTGATATAACGCCAGTTGCAGCTTATCGGAATAAACGGAATGAGTAATCTTGATAAGAACTAATACAACAGCAAGGAACCGAGATCATCAGATCTATGTCCACATGTCTACCTTATGATTCTGGATCTAAGACAAACAAAACTAGTAAGACAGTAACCAGTTAGTCTATTTTACACTCATTTGTTTCTATACATACAGAACATTTATGCAAGACGGGAACAACAATAACTGTAAACTTAGTAAAAAGATACATAGTTACTTAGTTATAACAGCAATTCATGAGTTTGGTTGAAGTTTAGGGCAAGAATATCATAACATTAACTTGACTATACTCAAAATAAATGAAACAGTCCTCTATGAAACATATCTGAATGTTAGTCATTTCTCTAGGACTGCTTTTTATATTTCATTAACGTTCAGCTCAGAAAAGGCCTATTTCATATGTTTTAGGCAGTAAAATATGTTAAGTCCCATAAACTTTCATGTTGAGATAGATGCAAACTTGTTATAAAAATTATTTATATTCCAACTGATTAATATTTGGATAAGCGTCAGTCTACTCAACATGATGCACATAAAATGAGTCTAAGTTGGCATTTTGCTATGACCAACAATAAAGAGTAACATGATCATTTATTACTTCCACAGTTCTATCGACCACTCATATTTGTCCTTTATCACTTTGCGTCTGTCATTCTTCACTTTTACCCTGTACTTTTCAACCATTTTATTTACATTAGTTGATCAATATTTAGTAGCTAATGTTAGGCTTGTTTGTTTTTTATGGTGCTACAATATGGATACTATTCTAAGTGATATGGCGAGTATTATGTTGAATAACTCAGTAGTAATGGTCACAGATTATAAAATCGGATTAAGCGGAATCAAATTCACTAAAAAATATCACTTTCCTTGATATGATAGGTATTTTTTGTCATCAGGTGTTAAACAGTACCTAACATAAGCTAGTAGTATCTTGCCAACTACCCAGTCTACAAACTGTCTTTCAACTGAACTACTCCACATAAGTGAACGAATTGTCGTATGTCATTATTAACTTATCAACAGCTCACAATTATAAATTTCATTTTCTATCAGAATGAAACTAATTTTGCAAACAGGACGTACTTAATACAGTCTACTGGAAAAGTGTTTTCTTCATGTGTTTCCCTACTTACGGTTAAATGAACGATAAATGCCCGCAAGTATAAGAAATAATTTTTCATAGAATTTTAATCTACTAACAACTGATTTGAGTAAAATAAACTGATCTACTAAATTAATCAAGCAACCTAAGTTCTCGAATTTGATACCACGAATTTACCTCGATTAGAAATTCATTAAAAATTAAGAAGAATTAAAAAATGTTTCTTCATAATATGGGATTTTTCAGAGATGCAGATCCACGGTTCTACTGGAAATAAAGTCTAGGACATTCGAACCTTCAGAATTATGATCTTGTCGGCATCCAACGGTATGTCGAACTTGAATCAATTCGCTGTGTATCCATGTGGCGTCATCTGTCTCCATCTGCAGGTGACTGTCTCATACATGGTTGAACTCCACTGGTTTTGTCTTTTTACTAGAACTCCAGGAATTATCTCCAGAAGTTATTCATTGGTGAGTTGATAATAGTTAGCTACTCATTTAAGTTGACAATAGCTGAATAACTTCATCTTAAAGCATCTGTACCTACTATATCAATGCATTTAAGTCATTGATAAGTAATGTTTTGCACTCAAAGATACAACTTATATTTATAATAAGTTTTAGGGGAAAATGTTTAAAGATCCTAAATGTCCTAGCATTCTAGATTGTATATAAATACCTCAGAGATTGCAAGCACCAGGGTAAACTCACGTAATTTCTGCTGTCCACCCCATATCTTTAATAATTATGAGTTTACAAGAATTCTATTCCTCGAACGTCTATGCTTGATGACCCAAATCACGTTACTTGAGGATATTTAGTACAAAATCCCACTTTATTATTTACTAAGGTGGTTAGAACATGCCAACAAGGAGTACAGCTAATCTTTACGACAATAACGCCCCCTTATATATTCTAAGGTACATTACTCGGCTATTAACCTAACATGCTGACATTAGTCTATATAATCTGTAAATGTCCACCGATTAGGTTGAATGATAGTTGGGTAGTACATAACATCAATTTCATACCTTACTAACAGATGGAAGCAGATAAATTAGAATTTCGCATCAATTAGATTCAGCCATTTATCACGGGAACATAATCTATAAGATGTGAAATCAATTTGATTTGTGAATATTTTCAATCTTAATCTTTTGACAATCACGCCAAATTCTATTATTTTTTTCCTAAAAATGCATGCTACTTATAAGTAGTCTAAGTGTTTTACACCTTTTTTTTTCTCCTACGATCTACATAATCAAGGTAGTTTAATCAATCTAAAATAAGATGTGACTACATTATTTTTTTATACTATTCGTTAACACTTAGGGGAGATTTTATCTTTCGGATGTATTATCATTAAATGGGCATATATCCAATTTCGACTTTTTGTTGTATGTGTTTAGTTAGTTTCTAGAAATCTACAGTAGGTTACCAAAATAACCGCATAATGCAAAAATAGATTCATTTTTAGTCGATTATAAATTATATGGTATCAAGCCTATACATATTTCAGTAAACCAAATAACTTACAGTAATCAGATGAAACTAAGAATAGTTTTACTTTAATAAATGAATAAATCCCAGGTATCGATTCAACAAATCAGATCTTTGCATATCATAAATTTCTTCATCTGCTTATAGGCGTCTTTTGTTCCGTAAGTGTACAGACAAGTTATATACTCTGAAATCTTGTTTTTTGTTACAAAACTGATGCCAGTAAGAAAGTGATTAGTAACCAGTAAGCACTAAGTAGTTATTTCCTTTCAGTTTGTTCTTTATTCCATAACCATGTAAACTAATGTCTACATATTCGATAAGATACAGAAATCGTAAGTATCTTAACAAATACACTGAATGTAATTACCTAAATAAAAGTTTAAACTCAGCTATCATGTAACACAGTTGCGTCTGTTCATATGATGCTGCTGCAGTTAAATCGTTCTGTTTGATACTGTTCGAAATTACTGTACACTAACAGTGATTTCAAATCAATATTTGCTCCAAACAAAAATGAATTATTGTAGTACTAATTTGTAATTTCATCTAAATACTAGAGTGTATTACATAATGTTTAAGACTTCCTTAGTTACTATGTTGTATCAATAACATTATCTAATCAATGAAATGCAATGAGATTAGTAATAAACATGATAGTTAACTTATGTAATTAGGATAAGTTTGTATTTTCCCGTTGATTTGTAATGGACTGAAAATGGTCAGTCTCTGTCGCCATATGTGCATCCTGAGCGGATTGCCTCGATATAGCGTTATTACACAAGTTATATATTTAAGTTGGATTGTGACTGGCAAGCGGAGACTGATCAGTTTCAGTCCATTACAAATCAACGGAAAAATACAAGCCTATCCTAATTACATATATATGCCCGTTGCATAAGTGTGACTGTGACTGTCTGGACACAGTAGCCTAGAGGTGAACGCAGTGGCGTTTGGCACGAAACGGATTGAGTTCGAACCCCAGTGTGAACATCAACATTGGGATGCAGGTACATCCAGCCGATGAGTCCCAAACAGGACAAAACGCGCATCCTGTATTCCGCTTGCCAATCACAATCCAACTTAAATATGATAGTTAACTAATTGTACTTTCAGTGATTTATTAATATTGATTATGCAATCAAAAAAATGAGCAAAAAAAAACAAATTTGCTTCATTTAGTTTTTTTCATCAGGAATCTAACATGTAATTTAATGATTGAATATTTAATCACAACTAAGTAAATGGTGGTAGGTCAGTTAACAACACAGTTAGATAAATTTACTTCTAGTTACAAAATAATCATTTAGTAACTCTATAAAATGTAAAATTTTAGAAAGAAATTAAATATTCAGTTAAATAATCATAAAATAGAATGAAATAGTAATTGAAAAAGTAATTGACAGGGGGCCATTGTGTGGATATAGAGTAGGCATTCTCAGTTACAGACAAACACACACACACACAATTCCATCTAACATGCTGAATGGATCTAGGATGCGTCTTTAATTAACAGTGAAAGAAATATGAATACATCTTCATAGTCCTAAGCTTTGCATACATATTATTTCTAAGGATCGAAAGGAAGAATAACATTTATGCAAAACGGATACAATAATGACTAGGAACTGCGGGTATTGATACATAGTTAACTTATCATATTTCCTGAAAGCCAAACAATAGCATGAATTTCATGAGCTTAGTGGGAGGTTAGAGTATTGGAAACATGACAGTACTGGAACTAAATAATCGATTAAAATGTACTCAGAATGAATGAAATGTCTTTTTGAATAGCAGTTTCGAAGTTAGTTACTCTTCTTGAATTGTCCCATATTACAAAATAATAATGAAGATGAATTTATTCTAGTAGTAGAAGAATCTCATAGTTCCAGGAAGAATATCTTTGTGTTTAGAAGTGGGTGTGTATTTCAAGCAATCATGATTGTGGAATACAAAAGTTGCGTCTTATTCTAGGATTCATCAGCTTCATGCACCTGCAACTAAGTGGTTATGTTCATGCACAAACACGAACTCAATTCGTTTCCTGTCTAAGTCTATACCCTTAACCATTAGGCTACTGAGTTCAGACAGATAAGTTTCAGTCCCTATCAAATCAGTGAGCAGATTCCAATAGATTCAAATTCTTAAACAATCATGTAATATTTCAGCATTTTTTTTCGGTTACTCATAATATGGAATACATTAAATAACTCTTAAACTGTATGAATTTTATACTTTAAATATCTTTATAGATGAATATACCCCTGAAAGGCAAAGTGTATTCAACAAAACCAATTGAAGACAACGATTTAATAGTGGCATTATTCGAAGAAATTGAAATATCTGTTTTATGTGAATACTTTGAAGGTAGGTGTTGAATATATTCGACTACATTGTAAATCTAACAATTATGTCAGATTTTGTATATCAATGAATCACATAAACAGCGCCTTACTAACAACACCCAGTTAACACTGAACGCTTTGTCAAGAGGAATAATCGCGTTGAAACGGTACACAATCTCCTTACAACTTGAAGTTTCCTACAACTGATCGACTATAAATAGACATTTATTAAAATTGAGAAAATATTGGACAGTTATTTTATTCTACAATGGAACTTATTAATGACACATAGTAGGGTTGAATCCACAAACTATAGGCTTCGTGGAGAATCTTTACATTCTATCCAAACGATTACACTTTTACCGTCGGTTTATTCAAGTACTGGTGATTTTTGTACATTGACCAAGATAACTGAATCCCATTGAATGCAGCTTCTAACAATAAATTCCAAGAATTACTTTCTGATATTAGTCAGTATATGATGACTGTTATAATGGTGCTTTGTAAAAATTGGATAAACGGAAGTATAGTTCTTGATAGTTGCTGTGTACTCCACTCTGATTTTTAATGACTGTATAACAACGTCTAATCCGCAATGTGAAGTTTCATGTTCAGCGATCCCAGAAGTACTCACCTAACAACTATTCATGCCACATTCCCCACTCTTGATATACTTCTAAATATTAGTATACATATAAAAAGTTAGACTAAATCTTGAAAAAAACGACAACATGTCTAGACCTTCTCTTTGATGGAATAAACTACTGGAGCTGCAGTTGAAAACTTTAATTCCTGGAATAATCTACTTATGTTACCTACTTCCATAAAATGAGATAGTCGTTACTTCAGTTTCTTTTATGAGCACTTATTTCATAACAACCTTGCACTTGTTATGATGTATAAGACGTGAACCAGCCTCGTGATGAATGATAAAATGGAAAAAGTAAACTTTGCTGACGAAGTTGACCGACTGCCAATGAGCATGAAGAGTATTTCAGCTACTGATGAAGCATTTGTAGAGGAAACAGTAACATATTGTGGAAAATGATAAAAATAACTTGGGAACCCTACATAGTATACAAAGATTTTACCTTATTTGTGAGCCTTGATATGGTTTGTGTACATCAGCACCTTCGACTAAACCAACTCTTCTATGTGGCCAGTACACACACTCTAGAAACCCTACTAACATCAATTAACGTAGATGTCATAACTGACATCTGTATGATCCACAATGAAACCAATAGAGTTAGTTGTCGTGGTATTATTATATATCCAGCAAAAAAAGTTTCTGATCTGATTGTAATCCCCAACATCCGTTATACTATAAAGTAAATCCATTAAGAATGTCGGAAGATTATTCTACACACAAACAGAAGATACGGTTTTACAAATTAGTTCAATACTTTGTTAACCACTAACAATAACTTCGTCAGTAAAAACGTTTATCAATCAATCTAAAGAAAGTACTTTTAATTTAAACTTGCTGGTAACCTTGAGATCATTCATTTTGATTGATTTTACTAGGTGTGCCAGGAAAGTTTAGTTTCTCTATATTCAATGTTAACTTCTGATCAATCATTTGCCATTATTTGTGCATTCTGAGCAGATGGCCTCTGTTTAGTCTTTATTTAGATATTTCACCACATTTCATAAATCGCAATCAACGAACTCAAAGATGTACGCTTTGTTTTGTTTGGAACGCATTAGTTTGAACTGAATACATTTTGTAGTAAATGGTAAAAAGTTCTCCAGAAAGTTGTAGAGTTTAGACATAGTCATTAAGTTATCCATTGGGTGTTATGTAATTGGGATAAGTTTGTATTTTCCCGTTGATTTGTAATGGACTGAAACTGGTCAGTCTCCGCTTGCCAGTCACAATCCAACTTAAATATATAACAATGGGTATTATGTTTATATTACTTACTTACTTACTTACTTACTTACTTACTTACTTACTTACTTACTTACTTACTTACTTACTTACTTACTTACTTACTTATACTTACTTACTTACTTACTTACTTACTTACTTACTTACTTACTTACTTACTTACTTACTTACTTACTTACTTACTTACTTACTTACTTACTTACTTACTTACTTACTTACTTACTTACTTACTTACTTACTTACTTACTTACTTACTTACTTACTTACTTACTTACTTACTTACTTACTTACTTACTTACTTACTTACTTACTTACTTATACTTACTTACTTACTTACTTACTTACTTACTTACTTACTTACTTACTTACTTACTTACTTACTTACTTACTTACTTACTTACTTACTTACTTACTTACTTACTTACTTACTTACTTACTTACTTACTTACTTACTTACTTACTTACTTACTTACTTACTTACTTACTTACTTACTTACTTACTTTTACTTACTTACTTACTTACTTACTTACTTACTTACTTACTTACTTACTTACTTACTTACTTACTTACTTACTTACTTACTTACTTACTTACTTACTTACTTACTTACTTACTTACTTACTTACTTACTTACTTACTTACTTACTTACTTACTTACTTACTTACTTACTTACTTACTTACTTACTTTACTTACTTACTTACTTACTACTTACTTACTTACTTACTTACTTACTTACTTACTTACTTACTTACTTACTTACTTACTTACTTACTTACTTACTTACTTACTTACTTACTTACTTACTTACTTACTTACTTACTTACTTACTTACTTACTTACTTACTTATTTATGCCCTTACTCCTCGCTGAGGAGCATAGGCTGCTCACAAGGATTCTCCATTTAACTCCGTCCTGAGCTATCCTTTCCAATTGTTTCCAGTTGCTGTTCATCCTTTTAATGTCTGCTTCCAATTCTCGCCGCAGCGTGTTCTTTGGCCTTCCTCTTTTCCGTTTCCCAACAGGATCCCATGTTAATGCTTGTCTCGTGATGCAGTCTGATGGTTTCCGCAATGTATGTACTATCCATTACCAACGTCTTTCCCTAATTTCCTCTTCGGCTGGAAGTTAGTTTGTTCTCTCCCATAGTAGATTGTTGCTGATAGCTTCCGGCCAACGGACATTCAGTCTCTTGAGTAGACAGTTGTTTATAAATACTTGTACCCTTCTGATGATGTTTGTAGTAATTCTCCAGGTTTCAGCTCCATACAGCAGGACTGTCTTGACGTTCGAATTCAAGAGTCTGACTTTGAGATTAGTTGATATTTGTTTTGAGTCCCATATGTTTTTCAACTGTAGGAATGCTGCCTTGGCTTTGACAATCCTTGTCTTTACGTCTGCATTGGACCCCCCTTGTCCATCAATGATGCTCCCCACATATGTGAAAGTATCTACTTCTTCCAGAGTTTCTCCATCAAATTCACTTGGGTTGGTGCTCACTGTGTTGTATTTGAGAATCTCGCTCTTTCCCTTATGAATGTTCAGGCCTACTGATGCTGAAGTTGCTGCTACACTGGTTGTCTTTACTTGCATCTGTTTGTGTGTATGTGCTAAGAGAGCTAGATCAATAGTAAAGTCCAAATCATCGAGTTGCATCCTACTTGTCCACTGGATTTCGTGCCTCCCCACAGATGTGGGGGTCTTCATTATCCAGTCAACCACCAGGAGGAAGAGAAAAGATGAGAGAAGGCAACCTTGTCTGACTCCGGTCCTCACTGAAAATGCATTTGTCACTTGTCCTCCATGCACAATTTTGCACTGTGTTCCATCGTAAGAGTTCCGGATGATGTTGACGAGTTTCTCTGTTACGCCGTAGTGTCGAAGAAGTTTCCATAGTGTTCTCCTATCTACACTATCAAACGCTTTCTCGTAATCAATGAAGTTGATGTACAGTGGCGAGTTCCACTCAATTCATTGTTCAACGATGATTCGTAGTGTTGAGGTTTTGGTCTGTGCACGAATGATCCTTACGAAAACCAGCTTGTTGATCTCGAAGTTGATCCTCCACTGAATCTTTCATTCTGTTCAACAATACTCTGTTAAAGACTTTTCCTGGTACCGACAGTAGCATGATCCCTCTGCAGTTGTCACATTTGCTCAAATCTCCTTTCTTTGGTATCTTGATAAGATGTCCTTCTTTCCAGTCTGCCGGCACTTGTTCTTCCTCCCAGATCCTTTTGAAAAAATGTGGAGTATCTTTGCTGTTAGATCGATATCTGACTTGAGTACCTCAGCTGGTATATCATCAGGTCCTGCTGCTTTTCCACTCTTGATTTGTCTGATGGCCATCTTCATTTCTTCCATAGTTGGTGGAGTGATATCTATCGGGAAATCTGTAGGTGCTGCTTCGATGTCCAGTGGGTTTAGTTGAGCTGGCCTATTTAGAAGTTCCTTAAAGTGTTCTACCCACCTATTCTTTTGTTCTTGAATCTCAATGAGTGTCTTGCCTTCTTTGTTCTTGACCGGTCGCTCTGGCTTACCATGTTTATCTGCCAGTTTCTTCGTTGTGTCGTATAGCTGTTTCATATTTCCTTCTCTTGCAGTTTTCTCCGCTGTCGTTGCAAGGCCTTTGATGTATTTTCGTTTGTCGGCTCTTATGCTCTTCTTTACCTGTTTATTTGCTTCTGTGTATTCAGCTTGAGCCTTGATTTTCTCTGCTCCTGTTCGGCTGTTGTTGACTTCTATTTTCTTGTTCCTCCTTTGTTGAATTTTGCTCAGTGTCTCAGTGGAGATCCATTCCTTATAATGGTGCTTCTTGCGGCCTAGAACCTCCTGACACGTTGACGTTAGTGCTTCTTTGATTCCTTTGCAGTTGTCCTCCATAGTGGTTTCTTCTTCTATCGGTAGATCTTGTAAGGCTTGGAACTTGTTGTTGAGAGTTATATTGAATTTGTTGAGTTTGTCAGTGTCTCGGAGAAAGGCTGTATTGAACCGTTGTACTGCTGCTACTCCAGTTGTCCACTGCTTACTTAGCTTCAGTTTCATTTTAGCAACCACCAGGTGGTGGTCTGAAGCTATGTCAGCTCCCCTCCTGGTTCTTACATCTTCCATTGATCTTCTAAATATTTTATTGATACATATATGATCGATTTGATTCTCTGTAGTATGATCCGGTGAGACCCATGTGGCTTTGTGTATGCGTTTGTGGGAGAATATTGTACTACTTATAACCAATTTGTTGAAGGCACATAGGTTTGTAAATCTTTCACCATTGTCGTTTCTGTCTCCCAGTCCCTGTCGTCCCATGGTCTCTTCATATCCAGTGTTGTCTATTCCGACTTTGGAGTTACGGTCCCTCATTAGGATTGTCAGATCCTTTTCTCGACACTTTGCTATAATTAATTGTAGTCTATCATAAAACCGATCTTTGTCTTCGTCGTTGCCGTCGTTGGTTGGTGCATAGCATTGGTTAATATTCATTGTAATCCCTTTCTTCATTGTTTTGAAAGATGCTTTGATGATCCTGTGTCCATGTGGTTCCCATCCCACAAATGCATTACGTGCTTTTTAGGACAGCATCAAAGCAACTCCTTGGGTGTGAGGAGCATTTTCCTCTTCGTGGCCGGAGTATAGTAGCGTCTCTCCCGAAGCCAATGTTTTCTGTCCAGCTTGAGTCCAATGGGTTTCGCTGATTCCGAGAACTGTCAAGTTGTATGTCCTCATTTCTGCAGCTATTTGATTTGTCTTCCCTCTCTCCCACATTATTCGAACATTCCATGTACCTATAAAAATATTTGCTCTGGTTGTTAGAAGAGGGGCATCGGCCTCATGACTTCCGAAAAATTTCAGCTTTCATCATGAGGCGTCATAAACAATTCTTCTACTCCCAGGGCAGATTTTAAATGGTTTATCTTGTTTAATCTGGTTAGCATTTTTTAGCAAGCTTGGGTTTAACGGGATGGGGATGCTAACCCCATGCCCAACCCTGCTCCTTTACCCGGGCTTGGGACCGGCAGTAGCCCTATGAGTGCTACGGGCGGAGTTATGTTTATGTTAGTAATGTAATAAATATTAGCATAGATTTAAATTATCCCATTGTTGATAGCCTTTCCTTTCCTTATGAAATACGACTATCAAAAACCTGACACCCCTGGTAGGGAATCTAGGGCAAGCACAGCTTATAAGCCCTATACTAGAACTAAATAGCTGTTAAGTACATCTTAGTTTCCAATGTTACCCTGCTAACATTAATCTGTGACAAATTCAATTAACTAAACAAGATTTAATTTAAAATTGGTATGATTTCAAAGTAAATAACTAAGTTACTAATAGATTCCCAAAACATTTTCATAATCACTTCATTTAATAAAATTACACTAACACTTTGTAATGTATAATTCTAAAATCAATAGTAAATAACATAATTACTATGTGAATTTTTAATCTTAATTGATATGCTTTAATTTCAGATGAAATCAATTTAAATCATATGATTCTATTGAATATTACAGTCTCAGAAACTACACTATACATTCGTGTTCGATTACATATTGAACATGGTGATTGTACACATCAAACTATTTATACTAAGTAAGATTTCTATTAATAAAAATGTTGATATATAAATTAATAAATAGAATATGATTTTCATATGGTTGAAATTGTTCAGTAGATCATAGATAAATGTTATGTATTGCGGAAAAGTACACAGTGCTCTTGCTAAATGCCAATCAGGATATGGACACGTCTGCCCCACGATTATCAGTCCCCTCCCCAAGCTGGAATAGAGAAAAAAAACGATTTATAAGCCAAACAGACACAGTCTAATCCAACTTAATTCAGTCCAATTCCGGTCATATTGTATTTCAATCATGCCTTTATATATATATATATATACACACAAAACCAGTCCACACAACAAACTAACTAGGGACTTTACATTAATACGAAACAGAAGAGATTGTGGCAGTAAATAGAGGTAACTTGTACACAACTAATTAACTGTAGTCCATAGTAAGAGACAATATAATAACAGCAAATATACTAAACGAGAAGATAAGATAAGAGGGACGTAACAATAATAGTAATGTAATGTTCCCATTACTAACGACCAGAATAAATGAATAAGTCCTTTGAAACACAGTTCCGGAAGCTTTCCACCCTTCGTTAGTGGACCTACATAAAAATAAAGGTCTCACTTCAGTCACCTATTTAACAGTAAAACATGTGTACAATCTTCAAAGAATTATTTTACCTTGTATAAAGTGCTAAACGCTCCTGTAATTGAATACAGTAAGCTTGATAGAACCAATCAGGGTAAGCAAACGTTTACCCTGTGATTACTAGTCATCAAGAAAGAATGGAGATAACACGACAACTGAACCGACCACCAATTTATATACATACAAAATCCGATCAAGCTATTGATCAATAAAAAGAATAACATTTATGCAAAATGGAGGCAATAACGAATAGGAACTGAGAGTACTGATACATAGCTGACTGACTATAGTTCATGGATAACAAATGATATGACAACAGTTGATGAGTCTAGTGAAAGGTTAAGGTATTGAGAACAAGGCAATACTAAAAGCAAAATAATCGAATTAAATGTACTTAGAATAAATCAAATATCTTTTTGAAAAGTGGTTCCAAAGTTGTTTGCTCTTCTTGAATCGTCCGATATAATAGCTACTACTTAGACGATGTTACCAATCAGTTATTCGTTTCTTGAATTTGATTCATAGAACTAATTGTTCTCCGAATGCTCACTACTCTCTTGTTTTGCCTAGTTATCAATGCTAAGTCTCTGTGATATTTAGACTTAGTTTTATTCAGTAGTTGTAAGTGAAGTAATTTGAAAGAAACAATCAAGTACGTAGTAAAAATTTATATAAAGTCAGCTGATGAGTCACAAGTAGGACAGAATGATCCTCAAGAACTACATCCTTTTTCTTAAATAACCATATTCAGTGTATCTAATCAATAACATTCGACTAAGTCTATCAAGCAAGTCGTGATGGCTATCTTGAGCATCACTACTAAGAATCTACATTTAGATATAAATGTTATACTAACTATTGAGCTTGATAATTTCATAGTCAACAATAGTTTATGACCTCAGGTATATACATTTCAACAGATATTTTGGTGAAACTAAACTCTACCGACCACCTTGAAACACCTTGTAGCCAATGAGAATGTACTGGTAGATATAATCAATTTTTATTATGAGAAACGGTGAAATTTTATAAAAGAATTACACATTATACACTTGCAGTTCGATATAGGACATACTTGATATGTCCCTTTCTTAATGTTCGGTCGTGAATTCCAAGAACCCACCAGTAGTATTAAAGCAATTATTACTTATCCATTCGGTTTTTACAGATCTTCGTCTATTATATTTTCGCTTTCTAATGGCTGTTTCATCTATTTCAACGATTGTTTCGACGCCTCCTAGCAACAGATTTAGCCGTAACATGATTTCTGAGCATATATCTCTACAGTGCTGATACCATTGCACTTCTGATACTTCGCTTATATCTGTAGGAGACGATGTCAGCGTAACAGGCAACTGCATAACCCATAATACAACTAATATGCAGGTTTGCCTTAGTGTCAGTCTAGACTTGCTAAAAAAAACTGCCTATTCTTATTGATTTCTTTCACCAACAACCATTACAAAGAAAGATTACTCCATCTCGACTATCTGTGGATTGTACTTAAGCCTTATTGAGCCTACAATCACAAATCAACTCTCTACGAAGTAATCCGAGAGCTTGTGGATTATAAATGATAACGTTTTTTATTAAAAATTCTAAACGGCCAATCTAAAGTAAACATTTTTAACTTGAATGAGCGCGCAATCTTCAAACAAATACCTTGATTCTCATTAGCCATCTCAAGTTCGTTGTCAAAGTTTAGTTTCACCAATATCTTTTATTGTAAATAAATTAATAAGCTCTTCTAGAGACAGGTATTAGACTTAGTTGTTTGTGTTGGTTGTGACTGTTGGAATTCGGACATGCTAGGAGTAGACAGTCAATACAAATAACGACAGATAATCGTTGAGCTGTATTTCTTATTGATAGATGTTAGAATTCTACTATTGAACGCCAGCCCAGTGAGGGTGAGATGCTTAATCATTTGTAGTGACATCTGAAAGTATTGGTTTCGCTTCCATTGTGAAGAATCAAAAGTTCAGCACTAATGACGAGTCCTATACCATAGCGGATCAGTTGGCCAGTGCTCTTTGGTTTTCACTAGTAACCAGGCAACAACAACTGATGACAAGCATAAAGATTAAATTTAATACCTATCTCCACAAAACCACTTTCATGCACGAGTGTGCTACACTGATATAACCGTTAGTTACAAGTATTTTCATTATATTTTGCATTAGACTATTTAGAACTCATCAGTTGGATTTATCAAGTCGTATTGCTATTACATACCTTAAGCAAATTGATCAATTCCTGAATTCATGATGTTTAAATATCGCTTAAAATAAAAAGTACAATCAATCAGTAACATTCAAATGCTACAGCTCTACTCATCTGATGAGTTACAAATAGAACATAATAGTAATTCACTATTTCAATATTAGCTACACATGTATTACATTAACAGTAAAGAAATAAATCTATGGGTAATGAGACACCAACTAAATGGTTACAATGTATCTTATGCAATCAATAAAAGTAATTTAATGCTGATTATTCAATCAGTTCCTGTTTTTTAATTGCTGTAACAATAAATTCAAGTTAAACTGTATAGATATTAGATTAGTTACTAAGTGATTGATAATAACCCCCCCCCAGTTAGTCAGTTGCCTTTTTTAATCATCGATCCTTATTGTATTTCACTCTATTGGCAATGAAACAGATTACGTAATGAATATGTATGTTCAAATTACTATCTTTGATGATTAAGTTTTTCTTTTTTGTTAATTGGATGAATAATTTAGCAATTTGATCCATTTTTACAAATACTTTAAAACATGGATCATAGATCAAAATGTATTGAAAACAATCATGAAAATCAAAGAGACGCTGATTATGTAAATAGTTTGTTTCATTGAAGTAAAATAGTGCCTAACCAAATAGATACTTAATTAATTAGATAAATTCTAAAACAATTAAACTTCTAACACAAATATATGACTGGAGTCAGCCAATAAACTACAGATAATTGATCTGGACATTCAACAGAATCTGATAACAATGAAAAATACTAAACAATCTTAGTTTGATTATGTAATTTGCACTTATTGACTATAAATGATTAGTCATGAAAGAGATTCTTTGATATGGTTTCATGCCGAAAGTTCTCATTTATATGGTATATGAATAGCGATTCAATGAACTATAAACACTAAATAAATAATGATGTATTCATTAACATTAAACTACAATACTTTCTACTACTGAATTCATACAACTATCAAGTTATTGTTAGACTAAATGTCAATATTGAAATAGTCAGATAAGAATGGAAATACGACAACAGGGACTAGTTTATCGGAACCGTTCTATTTAGTATTAGGTAATTATGTATCCATATTAACAAACTCATACCTGATGAACAATCCAATGGATATATGGACCTAAAAGCTAAGTAGATGATGAGTTAACCATTCAACTAACTATTTCAGAATATGGTGATATAAACATATTCAGTGTGATTTCTACATATTAGGAAGGATCGATTTCCGCTAATCCTAATTAATATGTAAAGTACAGTACAATTTAAGTTACAAATTTATTTTTACTAATCTTTAGGTGGATAAATTACAGTGTTGGACTTGGTGTGAATAAACTTCGTTATACAATTGATTCATTAGTATACAAACAATTACATCTAACTCGACAGCATAAGAAAGTTCCTCAAATAACCGATACTGGTGTCAATTCTGTCAGATTCAATGTTGTCCGTTTACTATCAGATATTGTAGTTAATAAGAGTGAACTAAAGGTATGCATAATGGAACAGGTATGTACAACTTGTTATTACTATTTCTAAATACTAAACCCACTGTAACATAATGTACCTTTAAATAAAATTACATTGGCTTCACTTGTGAAACAGGTGATACATAACAAATTACCTGTCTAAGCATTCCTCCTCTAAGCATTCCTCATTAAATAAAAAATACTCGCTTAAAAATAGCAGTGATTGTAACTAGAAGTGACCAAGTTCCAATAAAGAGCTGTTTCATTCTGTTATGAGACACCACAGTAACAATATCCATCCTTAACTTCGTTACCAGTCGAACCATTACTGTCTGAATCTCTCAGTATGAGTGCTAAATTATCAAATTAAATACTAACTCAGCAATCTGGAAACTAAGTACTCTCCACACAATTTGAATGTTACACATCCAATTCACGAAAGGGTCATTGATAAATACTGCTAACAAGAAGTTACAGACCTGGATGAAACCAATGTTCAATCAATCTCCAATCAGTCTCCACTAATTTCTACACGTATTTCATTTAAATAGTTAATATTATCGTTCTAGTATGATAAGTCACTTTTTGGTTATTCTTAAAGTAAAAAATTTCTTATAATAGCTAAGTTGTTTTATAAACTAATTATCAAAATAGACTGATTGCCTTCCATCACTGTGATTTTTATGGATACGAGTAACTAACGTACTGCTGATGAATCTCACACTAAGACGAAATGGTTGTCGAGTGCTCCTTGGATTTCATTAGTGCCCTACCAACAGCAATCTGTGATAAACTGTGATAAACTAACTGACACTTAATACCAATCTTAACAAACCATCTCAATTCAATAACATTCTACAACCAAAAATATGTAACCGTTATATAGGCGAAAGAAAACCATGTGATCAAGTCACCATAATTAACGACAAATTAATCGATTTTTACAATCAATAAAATAAATGAAATACCTTATGTTTGATTGTCAATCATTAGAACTTTTATATTTTGATATAACTTTACTAAATATGAATGGTGTATGTAGGTATAATGGATACACATGGATAGATACAATGATTCACATTCTTCCTCCTTATCAACTGTATAGTCACATTCCATTGACATTTACACATACAAACACATAGGAAAGTATCTTACTCCAAAAGGAATCTAAGGTGGGCACTACTGTGGAGTCCCATATTAGGACAATACAGCTGTCTAGTCTTCTCTGATTTTAAATGACACCCTGCCAACATCAATGTGTGACGAATTCGATCAACTAACACTGAATACCAGTCTCCATCAACCATCTCAATTCACTTTCAGTCACAATGACTAAATGATTATAGGATTAGGAAATTACATTGTGACAATACTAAGTAGTTTTTATTCTTATTATTTTTCCCGCAGCTAAGAAACAGTCGACACCGTTGATAGCGTTTTAAATCTTTACTAAGTCTATTGTATTTAGAAGTTTTGATGATTATTCCACTTATTTTGTGTATGAGTGTTGTATATTAGTTTAACTCTCGGTAAGGAGTTCTCTCCAAGTATTTATAATTATCTTTAATGTTGTGGTATGAATATGCTAGAATAATGCAGCAGAAAATATAGTGTGAAGAACACAAATAGCTTTTGAGCATTTTTATCTTTACGTTATCTATTGAAATTGGTCAACCTAAGTTGTTAGATATTCATCGTGTTCATGGGTAGTATAGAAGTGTAATTAAAGTTGGATAGTAATTTGGCAACTGAAATCTAGGACACGTCTTTTGTCATATTTTGGTCTCATCAATCGCATGTAACTACAGTCGTGTTAATATTCATACAAGGACTCGAACGAAGTTAATTTGTGTCAAATGCTGTTACGTTTGCTATTAAGCTACTGATTTTTGGTAGGCATTCTGTCATAACCAGTACAATTTATATCATTTGGAACAATTTTTATCTTTCTGTAGTTTTAATTAACAGCACATTGAAAACAAGACAGAGTACTTCATTTCAAGGTACAGGATAGAGATAAGTGATCTGTAATGTTCTGTACTGTAATGGTGTATAGATTAGGAATTCAGTAGATACTGAGAATTCAAAAATATTCAAGCAATACCTACATATTAAGCTATAGTAAGTATCAAAAGTAATGAATTCCATAATTTTATGTTATACTTTAGCATTTGTCAAATCTCTATTACATTTTCTTCTTCTGTGGCTTTTTATATTCAAGAACTGCCTTCATTGGATAGATCGATCACGACCATGTGGATTACAGGAAGTTAAAAGCATATTTAAACCAAAAGACTATCCTTTAATAGATGAATGGAATAAATCAGGTGGTTGGTTAGTCTTCCAGGCGTATATACAAGACCTATGTAGTAAAAACTGTTCACCTCATCAATGTATAAACAGCAAAGGTAAGATTGGCTGAGGTTATTTTAATACTAAACAACACTTCAGAATGATTTTGGCTTTGGCAACTATACCCTTTACTAATTCTTTTTGATAAAAGTGTCTATGACATGATGAATTCACTGGTCATTCTACCTTTCTAAGTACTTTCTTTAAACATAACTTTTTAAGTTATTATATCTACTGATAACTAAGTACTAATCAAATGTCAGTCATTTTAATCCTTGGTCTTGGTAGAATGCTACTACTAGTGCTATCAATGTTACTATCAGTAGTCTTAGTAAGCACACTCCTCACCTTAGGTGCTTTATAGTTAGCAAAAGGAGGTGACTTCTAAGCATGGTTACGTGCGAACTGACTCTGATTATAATGTCGTTTCTTCAGTTTTAAGAGGACTATTCCTTCCAATGATATTTAGACAATTGTCACGGTGATGCCATCAATGGACTATTCGGGATGTGACTACCATTTTGTAGGGACAGTATCAAGAAATTTGGGGAATATTTAAAATAAATCTTAATATCTGATATCACTTGATTATGAAAGTAAAATGACTTAATGAAACAAAACTCAAGGTACTCCAAAATGATGATTAAAAATGCTATAGACCTTCTAGAAGCATACCATTCACATCAACCTGTAATCAATAAATACATTAACATAGATTCTGACTACAATCAATATGGTAACATTCGATCGATCAAGTAACCAGAGCTCAATAAAAGAGGCCAGTTAACAAAACCATATAGACATTTCAATCAGCTGACGAAAGTCTTTAAAGACGGTACTTCATAGAAAAAGAACATTTGAGTAAACTTACTGGAATAACTACACAAATCTATTTGACATTCAATAAACGCTAATAATATTATCGAAAATGACAATGAAAAATTTGCTATTAAAAAACTGAGCTCAAATTATATAACATAACTAAAAATGACTGTTCTACTCACTAATACTTAAAGGTGTAATGAGGATTAATTTCTTAACGTCAAAACAAACTGGTGAAAGTAGAGACTGCACTACTGGATCCCCCCTAGTAGTACAGATGGTTATATGTCCTCCATGTAACCTGAAGGCCCTAGGTTTGCTTCCCTGTGAAGAAATCAAGGGTGTGCACTGTTAAGTAATCTCACACTAGGACAAACCTTTTGTCCGGTACATCCTGGTTTTCCATGGTTCCCAACCAACAACAGTCTGTTATGATTACAGACAACTAGACTTAATGGTTAATTAATTTGGTATTCAAGTTTGAGTTATATGTAATGGAAATAAACTTATAGTGTTAATTTTATCAAGTGATATTTCATCATACGATGTTAACCTACACTAGTCACGTAGTTTTCTATATGTCTGACCTCAGTATAACTGATAATATGCGTATTAGATTTTACTAACGAAATATAAGTATACGCATATCGTTTTATATGTAACTACATGTGACAACAACAAGGAGTCGATCTACCAAACTGTCACCAGTTTATTTTAATTAATCTGTCGTGTAGGATCACTTCAATTAGTGTGGAGGAATAGTAAATGACTTATGCTTCTGATTTATATCCCTAAGCGATTGAAATACCACAAAGTTGTTTCTATGCTAGACTATTCAATGTAAACAGAATAAAAGGAAAAATGTTTACTCTCAAATACTCCCTAGATTTTCAGTTGTCTAATTACACTATATAAATTAAATTATCCTACGACACCAGCCCATCTCAATTCTCTTCACTATAACAATAACCACATATTTATTATTGGTTGATTATTTGCCTAGCCGAAGTCTTTGCCCACATATCACAAGTCGTTAAGAATTTGAAAAGACAAATCGTAAACTCATTCACAATTATACCATTTTAACATCAACCATCTACGACGAATATTAGCTAACGTCGAAAAGAGATCCATACATTTATTAATCACTGTGTAATGACCAATTTGATATTCATCAATTCTTTTATAATGCTAAGCTAACTATGTCGATCGAATTGTAATACTGTTACTAATTTGCATGACATGACAATACTGAGACTATTTTGGGATGGATGGTGGTTTGCGTGGAGGGGAGTAGTCGACAGGAAATCCTAGGCTAGGTTTCAAATTACTCGTAGCTCGCCAGCTAGGCGTGCCTACAAACTTTAAGAGAACTAATGTCCTTGTGGATTCGATTCCAAATCACCCAGTTTCATAGTAGGAGAAGGTTATGAGGTCTTTTCACTGAATCATATTGTCGATCTTTCCAACATCAATTAGTTTTGTTTGTTTTTCTCAAAATTTATGATGATTTGTATCTAGCTACTCATATTTCACAGTAGTATGTAGTATTTCGTTTCTATTTTATCTACAGTGAAAGTATTTATACTTTCACTAAAGAAAAATCTATTGATTCAACAATTACGTCATGGAAAATAACATTTATTCATTCAGTTGTGTTAATCCTAAGCTAAACAAATTTTAGCATTTGACAATTTACTAATACTGGTTATCAGAAAGACAATGTATCATCAGGTTTACCTAGTCACAGTTAACTTCGAAGAACCGTAAGCGATAACACTCTATTAGCTAAAGCAATCGACAGTCTTAGGTTTGTAGTAGGACTGAACAAATTTAGTTGTAGAAAGACTCGTCGTGTCGTAAGTCTTTGCTTCAAGAATAAAAACATACGCATCTTATTTTCAAAATTAATGTTGCATTTATTTAATTTATCTAATATGATGATTAGCAGTGAAACATAATAAGCACATCTCGTCCTGTCTATGACTTGTTAGATTGTTGTATGTAGTTCATATTAGAGTTTGTGCTAATACTGAAACTTAAAACCAGCATCGGTCGAGACTAACATCTTACGATTTAGGTAAATAAACAGACTGAATAAATCTACTTCCGATTACTAACAACGGTAAAAATCAGACATTTACATACATTCAACTTAAAATCGGTCGTAAATATTAATGACTGATTTGACTAATTAATTCATTAGATAACATGTTGCCAGTTCAAGTGATAGCTTTCTAATTCTAGAATATTAACACTAGAATATCATAGGTACATCCATCTGACAAGTCAAACATAGAATAAAATGTATGGCCTAGATCCCACTACTAGCCAAAACCTTTATTAAAATAGTTTATCTATCATTCTGAAGTATTAAAATAATATATGGTTAATCTATAATTTGCTAAGCGTCAAACAAGATGCTAGTAAAGAGATGTTAAGAAACCTAAAGAGAACAAAATGACTCTTCTGTTTTAATTTAACAGTTTTTAATGAATGTACACCTTTCATTTAACAAGGTATGTACACATATATGTAGTCCTGGTGCCAGTTTGTTAATACACTATCTAAGTGAACCACCTATATGATGCACATTCAATTCAGTATTGGGTTTATTAATACGTTATGCAGATGAACCGACAGTGTAGCTGTATTACCTGTATTGGATCGTCTTCTGACTGATTGTTTTTATGATGAATCTAAAGAATCAGATACTATAACCGTATATGATAATATGTAGATGTTACTTTCTGATTTTTCGTTAAAATTGGTAACCTAAGTGAGATTCTGAAAAGCTTCTATTACTGTTGTCAATCAATCAAGTTCATAGAGTAATGAGGGAAAATTAGGGAATTCTATTTTGCTAACACTTTAGTGAAAACATGGCTAGATAGTTCATCGCTATGTATATCCTCCCTTTTTGAGTGATACTTCAGATAATATCAGTCGGTAATGTACATCATTCTCTTGAAATTAACTTCCTTGGAAGGTAAATATCTTGATTATATGCCATGTAATAACTAAATGTAATTTCTTGTGATTTGATATTACTGAAAAATATTATACAAATCATTATATAACTCTTGGAGTACGGTTAGTACGGTGAGTACTGTAAGAGTGATGATGTGTTCACGATTCCTTCTTCTATTAATATTTTTCCATATTCAGTAAACCTTCCAGATTTATTATTATGGAGTGGTATGAAAATCTTTGCATTAGTATTTTCACCAGCTGATTTTGATTTGACCACCATTCGCATAACTGATTAGTACCTCAGTGATTTGAAGGTTAAGTTCTCACTCTAAGTCATACATTTCCTGTGTTAAATCCATCACAGGTGATTACAAAGAGTCACTTTCACTGACGAACACCACATTATGACGAAATAGCTGTTCAGTACTCACTCATTATATCTAGTCTTATAACTCAAGTTATTTAATTATGTGTAAATCATTTTACATAAAACTTTAATTTTTCCCACAAGTGAATTCATTCGAGTTAAATAATCATCGTAACTAAATGTCTTAAAGAATACTGAATTTACATTTGATTTCACAAACTGATTTGTGTTAGATAGTCATAGTAAACCAAGAAGCATATGTCAACTATTTCATCCATGTATGGGACTACAAATTAGTGCATATTCACGACTTTATTATAGAACCTTTGGCAGCATTTGATGGTTAATGTTCCTATATTCTGTTATATAATGATATATTACGTATCGTTAGCTAGTGACTTAGTAGGTTAGTAAATGAACATTGCTGACAAATCACATACTAGAACAAAATGATTATTCAGTACTTCTTAGTTTTCAATAATTATCTAATTAAGTTCAATTCGTAATATAATAGTTTATTGATTTTCACTTGATTGGTAACTATGAGATCAGCTTAACCAATAGCCAATATGTTAAAACTACATCCAAATCTACTACTTATTTACTGTTTATGGTTAAAACTAATAAAATTATAAAGGTTTATCAGTAGTATAAACGTTTCATAGATCATTATACGTTAATATACGTGGTCTCAGTGAATTCCATTGTAATGAATACATATTTGCACGTAACTTAATGATAGTTATTACACTTTTTTCATTTAGTGATAATTTCTAATCTTCACTGTTAACATACTTTACTAGTATACTGATACTAGTTTGAGTAATGAGTAACAATTTAATAAAGATAATTAGAAATAAAATATATACTTGTCTACGTGTATCATTGAAACTCATTATTACTTCTAAATATCTGATTAAATCAGTCAGTAATTACTTATCTTAAGATATAAAATATTCATTTGACACGTTTCAAGTGTGACTGAAGATTTTTAACAGAACCATCAATATATCTCCATATTGAATTGAGATGATTTTATGAAGGTTGGCATTAAGTTTAGTTGATTGGATTCATCATTGATTGTTAATGATCAGATACTACATGTGAGTTGTTTGATTCTAGTGTGAGACTCTTCAACAGTACTCACCCTTGATTCCGTCAAGGAATGCAACGGATACTCTTCAAGTTTCATGGTAAATGCCTAACTCACTACACTAATGAGCTAGCTGGAATTCGATGATGTAATTCCCACTTCCATCGATTTGCTATATAGATCAACGATCATGTGCTTAGACGGATGAATTCTTGAACTAAAAATCCTAAACTGTTAACTATGAAACCGTGAACAGAACAAAACCACCAGATCTGTATAAGTTTTATTATTTTTATAACCAAAGGCTCATTGATTTAATCTACTTTAGTTGTCAGTTACTCATAAAATGAGATTTAGACTTGTGTACGGACAAAATCCTGACATATCTCTTCTCTTGAAACTGGTATGACTGAAAACTATGGAACACTGGACAGCTATTTCGCCATTGTATGAGACTCATTAGCACATGCACACCCTCAATTCTGGAATCAAATTCATACTAGAACGAAACAACCATCCAGTGCTCCTTGGTTTTACACTGATCCTACTCAAACTTTATTGATTGTAACCAGAAGCGATCACTTTAACAAACAATTATATAAACATGTATTTAAATGGTGTTTTTCTCACTGTCAATGTTAAGGCATCTTATTAATCAGTATCTATTTCTATGTTGACTTCTTGATATATTTTAACTTATAAATTAAGTGAAGGCAATCTGTGGTTGAAACTAACCATTCATCATAAAATATCTTCTATCTGGTTATAGGTAATAGAAATCCAAACTTATAGTTATATAATTGTATGATACTAATTTGTACACATGGTAATAATTCTCATTTCTACATTTCATTCTTTATTATATTTCATTTAGAACTACAGATTACACATTCAGCATGGTTTATTCCATGTAGTAGTTGTAACCAAGCAAAATATGAAGTAAATTGTGATTGGTCTATTGCATTATGGTATGAACCTAACAATCAGCTCTATCCTTGTTTATACAATAAACGAATGATACAGAATGATCAACAACTACTTACAACATACTTAAAAGATCGTGTGGTAAGTAGTAATTAGTAGTGTTTATTATGTTTCCATTTTTACTATAAGGATGGGATTAACTGATAAACAATCCATTGTTCTCTCATCTCAAACGACATGAATACGATGCATGATGTTATAAATTCATCAGTTTTGGAGGTTCCTCTTGATTACATGAAAAATGTCTTTATCTAGTAGTCAGCTTGAAAATAAAGCTAAATTGATGAGTTGCCTTGATATACTATGAGCAAAAATATATAATCACGGGCAAACTGCCTGGACCCATTTTGTGAGTAGTTTTACATTACATTATCCTCATATTATCAACAATAGAAATTAGTTGGGTAAGATGAAGCATGCTATTATTAGAACCTATAATCATTAGCCATCACCTTTTATTGTAGGTGATAATTCTGTATCCCTTATCTCGTACCACTAAATATTCAATCACACAATTTCAGACCTTATGTTTGCTGTTTTAATTCTTATCCATCTGCAATCGGTTTGACCATAGAATTCCCACTACCAAGGTAAAATCACGTGTACCAGAATAAAATGTGTTATACTGTTCAACGAAACGGCAATAAAATCTCTCCAATAAAATGTTTCAGAAGCTGACAGATATGTTCTCATATCTGATGGGCAAAAGACTTAGAAATTATTTGGAATGAAGAGTTGAATGTTTGAAAATCCACTCAGTGGTTTTGTGTTATCATCAGTCTCCTAGAAATTACTTACCTATACCGTATGTAGAATACATATGCAGAGATATTTTTTTCTGAGTGAGTGCAAACTACAGCCTAAAAGTTTTAAACGGAGTTATAATTAAATTCATATTTAAATTACTTGACATAAATTCGCAGCAGTCAGAACAACAGTGAAAATCAGGAAGCACTGGATGTATGTTTTGTTTATGTGGAGGATTACTTCACAGTTCGTATCGAACGCACCCAACAAGAATCGAGTCCAAGGCTGTCTAGTTTTGTTCAAAAACTTGAACCTTTAGATTACTGAACCAGCATCTATTGGTTTGCATTTTTAAATTTAGCCATCTCGCAATATACTGTATGATTTTATTAATGTGAACAACATCAGAGATAACTTCATGTAACAGTAACCCAGTAGTTATTAAACAGGAGCTGAATCAATTTGTTTTAGCTGCCTTGTCTATAATCGGTTGTCTTCATTTTAGTCTTAGATTATTGTTGGTAGACTTTTCTACACCTAAAGTATAACCATATGATTATGTGAATGCCTCCGCATTAGTTCAATGACTGGATCTATGTGAATATGCTTAATGATTGCTAAGTGATATGACTGTTACACTTCTATAAATTCTCGAGAATTCTAGGAATTCATTCGAAAGAATATGTATGTTATCTACAATTCTGTAGCGACGTATTTCAAGATTCCAACCTGATTCCTCCAAGCTATCACTTACATATTAACTCGAGAATATCATACACAAGATACCTAATAATGAGTTAATAGTAATATCACTTAATTGTAGCATACTGTTTACTATATACAACATAAATCAATATAAACTCTCAGTAGTGTTTACCCATAGTTTTAAACAAATATTCATTCATTTATAATAAAATAACTTTTACTGTCTATCATTATAGTGAATTTTGTAAATGATTGATTTATGATATAATAGTCACATTGGATACTAAATGTAAATGTATGTAAGTGTGCATAAACTAAAAGGAGACTGTTGTAATTTCACATGTATTACTTCGTAGAATAAATAATAATAATGAAATGAGATCACATTGTATGATTTATGAAGATATGTTGAAGTTATCCGACTATAGTTAATGCTATAATATGTGGAAAGTTACAGATAAATAATATAGGCTATGTGTTCTATAATCGTATGAACTATAAGTCGTTCTTGCTTGTTTGCATCGAATTATAATCACACTCATCCCAACAATAATATAATTCCATTATCTTCATATATCACCGTATATTAAAGTAACTCATCAGTCAGTCATTTACAACGTAGAACTTCGTATGTTGCTATGCCCCAACTAGCAGATAGAGATGAAGTTGTCGGACTAAATCTCATAGTGGTAGTGGTGATGGCTTAGCCCAACTCTCTGTGACTTCATGGACCGAGGCCATCTCTTGGTTTGGTCGCCCCTAGTTCTTATCTATCTTACACCTACACCACACAGCATCGCTCGTCGAGGTAGACAGTGGTTTAGCATACTTAACACATTTCTTAACTACCTTAGATGATGAAGATTTACTATTTTATTAATCAGTTTACCATATTTACTTAGTGCTCTGTTCCAAACCCACGTATTGCTTACTCGATAGTCCCGGAACAATCATACGGAGACATCTCTGATCGTATACCAGAAGCGTACGTATATCCATTATCCTGAATGCCTAAGTTTCACAACCATAAACTAGGATGAATCATACACATCCACTATTTGTAGGATAAGTGTATAAACATAATGTCAGTGACACTGAATTATTAGACTTATATTTGAACGGAATGTAAATCGAGAAAGCAAATATTCAAGACAACTATCAACTATCAGTTGAATACAATGACTCTCTGAGTATACATACAACAGAGAAAGTGCAATAAATAGGCGAAGTTTATCAGAGCTACGTGATATGTACTGCTCAAATATATCACGTAGTTCTGATAAACATTGTCTTCATATTGGATTATCAAAAGTATAGTATACAAAATATTCTGTCAAGAGTCATCAACAGCTGCTACAATACTGATAATTATGAATACCACCATCGAAGTTTAAACTGATCTAGTACTAGTTATTACTTGTTAAAAAGAATTAACTAAAGCCTCAAAGGTACCATTTCTCCACCTTATTAGATTAGAACCTGTATCACCCTACTTTACATTCTCTTCAATAGTGTTGAAATAATTACATCAAATTTTTAGTGGAAAATTGTGATTCATCAATAGAATCAGTCGAAATGAGGATATGGTTGACCATAACTACGAAACAGTATTGAGAATCGCAATACGATTTGATTGTAAAACGATGTGAAAGTTTATCAGGGGTAGGAAACAAGAGTACATTACTATGATCATTAGCAGAGATATGTTTGTATAAACGTAAACAGATAAGACAATCAGTTTTCAGGGAACTATCAAAACTGTAGTTGGTTTGTTACCTAGAAAATTTAGGGCATTACAGCGAAAGTCATCTAAGTATAATAAGAGTCAAACACTTTGAAGGTATCTTCGGTTCTCCTTTTAAAGTACTCTCAAGTAAAATTTATTCTTCTCATGTCTGCCTACGATTCCCATCACAGTGTTCTTTAGTTTTCCTCTTTTCCTTTGACCTTAAGGATTCTTCAATGTGAAACATATTTATGTTATTTCATGCCGCATTGTGTATAATTCGTTCATTAAAAATGTCACAAAATTGTCATGATATTGAGACATATTTCAAAATAACAATGCTTCATTTATCATAGTATTTTCCATGTCATACGAACGGTGATTGAGAAACTAATGCCAAATCTCATCGGTTTCTTTTGATTCAATCAATCTGTCAATCAATCAATACCTGTTACCCCATGTGGAACATAGGCCTCCGACTTTCATTCTCCAACCAACTCTGTCCTGAGCCTCACTTTCCAGTTCTTCACAAGTGCTGTTCAATCGCTTCATGTCTGCCTCCGATTCCCTATAGAGTGTGTACTTATGACTTCTTCTTTTCCTTTGGCCTTCAGGATTCCAAGTTAGTGCTTGTCTTGTGACACAGTTTGATTATTACCCCAATTTGAGTCATGTCCACCTTTAGTGGCTTTTCTCAATATCCTCCTCGGCTGGAGGTGACTTTGTTTTCTGCCATCGAAGGTTGTTGTAAGTGGTGTCTGATCAACGGATCGGGAGTATCTTACGCAGACAGGTGATTACAAATACTTGTATCTGAAGGATACTTTCGTAGTTCTCGATACAAGTTTCAGCTCTATGCAACAGTACCGTCTTCACATTTGTATTGAAAATTTTGACTTTAATGTTGACTGAAAGTTGATTTGAGTTCAAGATGTTTTTCAGTTGTTGAAATGTCGCTCTTGCCTTTCCTATCCGCGCCTTCAAATCTCTACCAGACCCTCTTTGTTTATTGATGGTGCTTCCCAAGCGTGTGAAGGTTTCTACCTCTTCCAGAATTTCTCCGTCAGTTTAGTGTAATTGGGTTAGCGTCCGTTGTTTTATATTTGAAGATTTCGCTTTCCCCCTTTGTGTGTGTTAAGGGCTACTGCTGCAGAGGCTGCTGCCGCTACATTGATCGTCTTCATCTGTATATATTTTTGTGTGTGGGATAGAAGGGCTTGGTCATCTGCAAAGGCCAAGTCATCTAGTTACATGCATGTTGTCCACTGTTTTCCATGACTGTCTTGAGATGTTGCAGTTTTCATGATCCAGTCAACCACCAGCAAAAAGTGAAATGAAAAGAGTAAGCAGCCCTGTCTGACAAACGTATTTACCTTGAAAAAATTAGTGAGCTGACCTCCATGTACGATTTTACAGTGTAGGTCGTCATAAGAATGCCGTATTATATTGACTATCTTTTCGGGCACGCCACAGTGGCAAAGAAGACTCCATAATATTTTGTTATCTACGCCATCGAATGCTTTCTCATAGTTGGCGAATTTGGTGTAAAGTGATGAGTTCTATTCAATTTATTGTTCAATAATGTTCCGTAAAGTCGTGATTTGGTTAGTACACAATCAATCCTTGCAGAATGCAGCCTATTGGTCTCTAAGTCTGCATCTAAATTGGTAATCACAAATTAAGCAACTCAGATTGTTTATTCATAGTTGATAAAACAACTAATCATCTCAATAGTTCATCATACCACTAAGTATAGTACTAAAAGATTTCACAGAAACATGCCAATCACTTTGTCGTCAATCCTGATATTGCACTCAAAAATTGAGATTAGCTTACAGTATTTGGTATATCACAATCTTTTCTAGGTATATTTTGTATGTTAGTATCATTTAATGTAGCATATAATTACTTGATCTATTGAAGTAATGTCAGAACATGGTTCCCATTTTAGATAAAAATCTGATTTCTATGTGATGATATAAAGTTTCGAGGTCGCCTATTTGATATGAAAACGTTAACTATGCAAAAGTCAAAGCTTTCTGAACTCATTCAAGAAATAGTTTATACATTCAAAATGTTAACTGTTGAGACGTCAAATAGTAATGACGAGGACATACAACCAATTAATTTATATGACTTTGTGTGTACCAAATTACAGGAACCAATAACAAATACGCCAGTTTAGTAGATCCCTAAAAAAACAACCGGACATCCATTCAGTCCCCGGTTGTAAGTGGGGAAGAGCACAAGCCGATTAGCCGACCGGACACACAAAAGTAAGTGTAGTTCACAAATGGAAAATGACATACTGACAGTCAATAGGTCAAATGGGAGGAAAGAGCAAGAAAAATATATTAATAATACAAATGAAACGTTAACATGCTACTAAAGTAATTGGAATAGTCTTCCGAAACCCAGTTATTATTCTTGAATCGCTTGATGTAGCGATGATAGTAAGCTGAATAATATTTCATTTTGTGAATAAGTAAACGTCGTTACTATCGCTACTTTTGTAAGTAGAACGACAAATTTCTTTCTTTGCGTAAGATTGATATTTTACTGAAATAATTCATATGTCATCAGAGTAAGATCCTAAAACTTTTACATGAATTATGAACATTATAGACGTTAAATAAACTCTTATATTATTATGTTAATGAGTATAGTTACACTGGAAACTGTGACTATTGGTTTTAAACGTGAGTAGAAATGTGATCATAACAGTTTAATTTCATCTAAGTGACAGATTATTGATAAAACAGAAATAAATGTTATACATCCCAGAAATAAACACAGAAATCGTGTTAAACATTTAAACCAAATTGTATAATTCTGTGTAATTGTAGGCTGTTTGCAATTGATATGATACTTTCAAACAGATTAATAAATTGATCCTGATCTTCAAATATTATGCTTCTTGCTTGATTTCAATTTTTTAAAGGAATGAGTATTTGACAACACGAATTGGTATGAGTTAGACAATTGTTAAGACACAGAACACCTGTTCTGTTGTAGTGTAGAACTCTGCAGTAGAACGCGACTAAAATCTTGCCGGAGAATGCAGGTCATAACACTCGGGTTTCATGATGACCACTTAATCGTTCTACTAATGAATCAACTATTTATATATTGTGAAAATAGATGATATTTTTAACTCAGGCTAATGGTTTCGGTTATCTAGAGTTCATTAAGCTGTATTGTTTAGTCGTAAACGATTAATCATCAATCTGGACGACTTCTGACTAACGAAATTCAAACGCAACGCTTCTGGTTCTTCTTCAACCACACCAAGAGAGTATATCGTTATGATTCTATAATGTAAGGTTTCAAATAAATTCCTTTTATAATGTATAGGTACAAAACTAAGGAAGTTTGTGTATTGTCCTATCCATGTGGTTTATATCCAAATCATCATTAATATCTAAATGATGTTATATCTGCCTCAGAAATCGCTATTTTCTTTTATTATTTATCATTTCTTCAATCTATGAATACACATATACATGTTTAAGTTAGATTGTAACTGGCAAGTGAAATCTAAGAAGCGCGTTTCGTCCAATTTAGGACTCATCGGCTGGATGTACTTGCAACCCCGATGTTGATGTTCACACTGGGAACACTGGAAACAGAGACTGACCAGTTTCAGTCTATTACAAATCTACGAGAATCATACAAACTTATTCTAATTATATATTTATATATTTGTATATGTACTTTTTTTTATTTTAGCTTCTATTTTTAGGTGATTCAACTTTACGCGGTTTAATGTATTCATTATTATTTCGTTTAAATAAAACATTATTCAATGTATACGAAACACATAAACAAATTACATTAATTCATAGTGGTACAAAATTAACACGATTTACTTATTTCCCTAATTATGATTTGAATTCAATTAATACACAATCAATAAATCATCATTCATTTATTGATTTATTAAAATCACTTTTTATGTAAGTGAAACTTAGTTTATTTATTTATCTATTTGTTTGTTTGTTTGTTTGTTTCTACCTACCATTTTGTTTAAATTTTAAATCTTGAACATTGAACAAAAAACGGAAAATCATTCATTAATCAATTCAAACAATCAAGAATTACAATTCTATATATTTCTTTTTGCTGTTTTTACTTTAATCAAAAATAATTACGTAATATAAAAAATATGAAAAAAAGTTGAATTTATGTTGTTATGATACAAAATTAAAAAAAAATGATTGATATCAAACGTTAATTGGATGTGCCTAGTTGATTACTGGACGTTTACCTTGTGTTTATTTAGTGTAATTTTGGAGATAGAACACAAGACAACGGACCAACTGGACAGAAACCTGGCTACATAGTCAACCAACTACGTAACTATCATTAATACAAAATAAGTGCAATAGTGAATGGGAACTGGAGTACGTATACACAATTGATAAACCATAGTTCATCAATGAGAAATGATATGCTAACAGTTGATGTGTCAAATGAGAGGATAGAGCAAGGGGGGTGGGAACTAAATGATAATAAGAATAAATTGTTCACCTTGAATATAATCAAAAATACTGAAATAGTCTACAGATAAATAACTCTCGAAGATAATCAATCTTCTTAATGTGCCCGGTATATCAAATTTGCATACCTTTTAAAAAATAAGCATAAACTTATACATACATACATTCATTCATTCATTCATTTAGATTGTGTAGATTCATTTATTATATTTAAGTGAAACTATGCAACATACCTTTAATTTGTTTGAGGACAATTATTGTTAAATTTAAGGATGACGATGATGATGATGTTGATGAATAAGTTGCTAACGATTTAATTGTCATTTCAATAAATTTTTTTTATTATTCTTTTATCATTGTAAAGAATTTCAGTTATTCATGTCATTTAATCATGTTGATTGTAATTGTTTATAGTGTGCTTATATGCTAAGGATATCATATTCATATGTTGTGTACAACTACGTATGTGTATGTGTGTGAGTAGAGATACTCTGTCTCTATATCTCTTTCACTAACACACACACACACACACACATAAACATGTACATCTATTACCTCATACAGTTCCCCTTTCTTTTGTGTTTCTTTCTGTGTTTATGACAGATTTAGACAAACATTCAATGAAGCTTTATTATTTGTGGGTGGTGTTAGATGGCTAAATTCTTATCATTTAAATGTAATACATAATTTTATCAATAACCAGTAAGTTGTATTATTTTTTTATACACATTTAATCAACTAACTGTTGTCATAAATATAGTGAAATCAATAGTAACTTGAATAATCAATTATTGAAAATGGTACTTCTAGGTAATGAGTCTCAATTAGGACGAAACATGCCAACTGAATTCCATCTGCCAGTCACAATCCAACTTAAACAATACTTCTGATTTATCACCGTATCAAGGCGATCCGCTCATGATGCACACATAACAATAAATACTTGTCAATTTCATTTTATGAGAAATCAACTGGAAGATATAAATGCATTTTAGTTATATATGCATACCCGGTACATAAGTGTCACGGTCTAGACTCAGTAGCCAATTTGCGAACGCTGTGGAGTTTGGCACGAATCGAACTGTGTTCGAGTCTTGGTATAACCATCAATAATGAGATGCAGGTACATCCAGATGACACGCTACAAATAGGACGAAGATCACTACCTTGATTCCATCAGTCACAATCTAACAGAAAATGTTTTAATTTGTATATCTTAGTCTTTTGCAAATTTTTCTGAGCATTTCAATAAAATGTGTAGATTATTCGAATTGTTTACCAAACGGCTTACATTCAAAAGGAAATAACAACTTAAGTGATGATACATCTCTTGGATATTGGATATGAGACTGATATCTTGATAGCTTTCAAAGTGAATAATAAAAAGCCACTTTACAGTTTGTTCATATTTAATGAAGTTCTTACGTTATCCAACATCAAAAAAACTTAATTCATGAATCTAAATAGAAATAGTTATTCCCCTTTTTCCCCCCCTCTGACTTAGTAACGTAATTCTCAGATCTAATATTTTTTTACACATTCAGGCGTCTTCGTTTCACCAATTTCTTTCTTGATCAAGCTTTACTCATTTATTTTATTTACATTATCATCATTAACCGTAACTCGTCACGTAATCACTTGTTTCTAGTTCCTTTACCTCATGTCACTATCACTATACTTGAATATTCATCGACATGTAGGTATATATTTTTCCAACAGTTTACTGTATTTTATTACTAAAGTTTGTCTACGACTTTGCTTAAACTTTTATCAAATGTAATGAGACTACCACATCTATTCCTAACTAGCTTCATTACATGATACTTTATTTTATAGTTTCATTTCTAATGTTTTACAGTGGTTATCAGCTGATGAGAACCTAACAAAATAAAATAAATTCATGTTAATCTGTTCACATTTTACATTATCTCTGTTCGTATTAATAAAAAGAACCAAGTGTACAAAAAATACGTTGCTTATGAGTAGCATTGAATGATTGTTGCTCTACACTACAACTTGATTGAAATTGGAATTCTACTATTGAATATTTGCTTACCATTGTTAATGATTTAACGACTAGATCAGCACTAGAGGTTCTTGATTTTAGTTTCTTAGTGGAGTCAAGAGTAAATACGCCTAAGAAGCCTTATTCAAAGATGAAATAGTTATTCAGTGTCCCCCCCCACTGTTTCCAATGACATTCAACCAAAATCAATATTCGATGAATATAAATTATAAAATACATAACTATTTAAGCAATAAAAATGTGCTATCTATAAAACAACGTGAAATCGTGAGAAATGTAAAATTATTGACTGGCCACCGAGTAACCAAATTCACATCTTTCATAGTTTAATTGTCCATTAATGCTGTAGGATTATTCGTCTATTTGTTCCACCCTATCTAGAGTTACTTTTGCATCTCAGCCGTCAGTTGCAATTCACCTTTAAGTAAACTTGTAATGGAATACTGTGTTAAGGCAATCCGCTTGTGATGCATATGTGACAGTAGACATTGGTCAATTACAGTCCTCAACATAATAATAGAAATAGAAGTATCAATATTAATCAATATTATGTCCGTTCAGTTAATAATCTGCTGAGTTGCATTAATATGTCCACCAGACTAAATGATTTAGTTAAATCATGTCTGGCCATTGGCCGATCAAAACAGACAAAACAAAACTATAGAACTAGGTTTAAGCTATTCAGTTCTCGTCAACATGTAATACCTCTAGTGTCAAAGAGGTTGAGTACTTCAAACCCATCACCTACATTTACAATATGACTAATAAAACTTTAAATGTAAATCATTCTCTACTAAATATTATCACGTAAATTGAGTATTTGTTGATCTTATGACACAATGGTTCTGCTGTTATCCGACACTCAGTGGGTTAAGTAGTCGTAAATAAAGTAGCATTATACAAAAATCGGTGTAAAAGCATGTGATAAAAAGTTCGTAGTTTATAAATTACGAAAATATGTCCATTTCAGGAATGCTCACAACTAAACATTAGCTAATAACAGAGATCACTCGCAACGTTTCCGATGTGCATTAAGTGTGTCTAACTTGCATGTGCACTCAGTTTAGTGTGTAATTACTATGTATTGAAGTTCAATTCTTACTACCCTATCTATTATCCAGGAATATACCTAATACAATGCAGACTAACATTATGGATACAAAGTGAATACAATACAAATGAGTGTTGTGGAGGTTGATGAATTTGTAGTCTACATCGCTAACTGAAAGTATTCAGACAATTAATAGAAACTAGAATGTATTGCACAACTATGCACATACGTCTTAACTAGAGATTGAACCATTCAGATATGACATCCAGACTGATTCGATTTCTTGGTTACCTATTAACTGATTACTGATAGATTGAAAACTATGTCATGTCACATGTTTAAAAGAAATTTTCAATCACTGTATTATTTCTTTGATATTTTATCGATTATTTTACAGAAAAGTGTTTCGTTCCATCAAAGTGTTTATTAAAGATTATTCTGCTGGTTTTCATACTCCTATCGATGGATTACCGTTTATAAACTGGGTAAGTTACTTTTCCCATTGACTAATTACCAATTTAGTATTTATCTAATACCTCAAGTTAATTGAGTTCTGTTGATCAGTGGTTACACTTTGGTCACCGACCTTAGTAATTTAGTACATTCGACATTAGGACATAATAATAATAGCTTTATTCAATAGTATGTTTAGTACAATATGAATATTTAGCAGACAGTGTCCCAACAAGTTACTCTAGTACCAAATGAGCATACGATTGGATTTCCACCAGTTCGTGTTCAAGAAAGTAACAACACCACCACCACACTTTTACTCGATGACAGAACTATCCTGATGAAAAATAGGTCATGTAGCCTTGATTCTTGAACTGTGATGAAACCACAGTTACGATCAAATATCCGTTCTAAAATGCAACACCCACTTTTGTGGTTTTAAATCTAACATAGACATTAGTTCTCCAAACAAAATTTGGCGTATATCTTGTTAACGTTGATCACTTAACACACAACTTAAACTTACTATTACTTGTCGATTACCTACAACAAACAAACCTTTAATTGCAGAATATCAGTATGACTACGTTGATGTTTCATGTATAATATGTTTTATTAAATAGGGATTCAGTTATTAGTCCGCAACTAGTTTACTGATATATATATATATATATATATATATATATATATATATATATATAAGATATACCAAACATTAACTAGATTATACAAGCAGTAGACTAGGTACAATCCTTCAGGTAGATGATTGTCAAATAGTAAACCTTAGTTATGCTTTTGAAGTTCAACATCCTTTATCGATATGTGGTTTATCATCTACTAAGTATAAGTGCATGTACTGATTTTCAAGCCATGATTTTAAGTTTAAAAAATGACAACAATATTTGGTTCTTAAAAATGAGGTCAACATAGTGGTAACTTTGTTTGGAACCACTAGGTTACCAATTATCCGTTTCCATGATGACGTAGGTACGAAATAAGTCGACATTCTTGCCTATTCGTTTAACACTAAATACAGTAGACTGATACTCAAAGTTAGTTAGCTTATCAGCTATACTGTCAACTAGGTGTGAGTCATTTGTTTAACGGTGCCATTATATCGATTACTATAAGTTTGCTGCTATTCCCCTCCAACAATTTGTCGGCTACAATACACTCCGATTAAAATTTACCAGCATTTTCAAATATATCACTGATTCCAATTTACTAAAAAAATTATAGATATGTAAAATGAAATCTCATATCAGAAACGTTTTTAATATATGATGCTGTCGACTTTTGAAGCGCTACACTACCGGTCAACAATCGCTAAGTAACTTGGAAAACTAGCATTGACCAGCTGTTTCATTATAGTATGTAAGTCATAAATATTGTACCTACATGACTCCACTTAAGATTCAAAGCAACAAAACCTTGAACCAATCGGTCTCGCCCTCGAAGACCACTAATCGTTGACATTTCTAGCCTTTAATAATGTAAGTCATCATGTGCCTACTGATAACTAACTGTGACCATTAATTCCTAGAGTGGGAAGCCTTGACCGACACAGTACAGTCGTATCAGCTATAAGATTGATATCACCACTGCTAATAGATGATAGTCATGCACAATTCTAAATCGACCGAAGTTAGGAAAGTTAGTTAGTGGATGTCAGTTCAGTGGTGCGAGGGTTCACCTCTCACTTGGATTTAAATACCGTGGGTCCAGTTTATGTTGTCGTGAATGTTTACTACCGTTGATTCTCTTAGTGATAAAAAACGGCCGTTTGGTGTCCCATGATTTTGACCTGTTTTTGAATCAATATAATGCATATAAAATACTAGTTAAAATGTTCGGTAATTGGTAAGTAATTAGGTAGCGAAATCACACGATATAGTGACAGAACACTAAGCAATCAATAGCGTAAGGTGAATTAGTTTGGCTGTTTGTAATTATCACACATCGAAGTCGGTTGAGCACCACTGAAAACCAAGGAACGCTGGAAAGCTATTTAGTCCTAGTTAGCGACTCCTCAATAGTGTAAACCATCAATTCAATCAAAGAATTAAACCTAGGGCACTCAGGTTGCATGGTAAACGTATAGCTATCCATACTACTAGACCGGTTAGTGTCCAATCATAGAATTTCCGCTTCCATTAATTTGTGATACAATACATTGCTTATTCAATGTCATTTTCCCGATAAGTTTGAACTCAATCTGTGATGATTATAAACAAAGAATCAAGAGTTTATTCATTAGAGTATAACTTCATTTTAATGTATTCCTAAATATCTTCTATACATCTACATTTCTACTACAGATGAAACGAATGAAAGAGTATAAAAGAAATGAAGAATTAATTAAATTAGTAAAACAATACAATTGGACAATTATACCAACCCATCAAATCACTTGGACTAGACTTAATCATTTTCATGCTTATGCAAGATGTTCATGTCATTTTTATCATGTTGTAAAACAATCAACACATTTGAATATAACATCAAGTACATACTCTCCAATTGGTAATACTACTGCTACTACTACTACTACTACTAATAATAATAATAATAATAATAATAATAATAATAATAATAATAATAATAATGCGTTTGTCTATTATATTGTTGGACAAATACATTGGATTACATCAAGAATTATGGAAACAACGATATTACGTAATATGCATTGGTAACTGGGCAGTTGCAATCTTTGATGTCGACTACATTACGTTATTAGGATTTGTATTCACAAACTGTATTTACTAAACTTTTATTATATAAAATAACAGTATTCCTTGAATTAGTGGAGCTATTCATAGACTGAATAACGAATAATATGCCATTTCCTATATTCTAGTTATTGTAATTTTACTGTAGGCCTATTATCTGTTTCTGTATAGAAATACCTTTAATTTGCATTTATTCTTTTCAAATGGTCTTTCAGGTAATATATGAAAGTAGTTGAGTAGTTATTCACTAGCTTGATTAATTAGCATTCGCGTAGTTTGGTCAAGCTTAATTAGTTTGAATTCTATTGACTACTTATCAATATGTGTTGGATAGTTAGCTAGGTATGGTATGCATGTATTCGTTCACTAATTGAAGGAAACGATCTTGAGACTAGAGATAAACCGTCTATATGATGGAGAGGTCAGCTAAGTAATTATGGACAAAATGTCTAGCAAGATCTAGATTACCCTTACTATCTCTACATGTTTCATGTGTCATTTAATTAATCACACTTCCCAGACATTATGTTGTCGACTGTATCTGTGAATTATGATTCTATTGAAGGGTGAAAACGGCCACCAAAACACCCTGATTATATACATTTCGATTACAAGACATCTTTAATCTTCAGATGATTGACATTTTCTGCTAGACTTTAACATGTAATACGTTATCTAAGGCATTACAACTTTAAGTCATTGATTATCTTCTGAAAATGTTATTTCAGTACTACATTAACATCGTCGATATCTGTTAGTCAGTAGTATTGATTATAATATATGTTAGATATCCAAGAGATCATTGATTGTTTCAACTGTACTGTTCATTTTGAACGTACTGTCAGTCGATCAGCGAGTCAAGTAGAATGAATCCGTCAACAAGCGTATTACAGTGGTGTAAACTAACAGAATTAGTTTTAAGTAGTTTAGTCAAACCGTGACTATGTTCAGTGTTTCCAATATTCAACAAGTATGTTGGATTTTTCCCTACATTCAACAACTGATTAGTGTATAATGTGCTGGATTCAATTTAAAAGATTGGCGAAGTCTACAAATGACTTCTATGAACGTACCGGCAATTCATGGTTTCTATGTACTGCATGCAGTGAATGTTATGAACTGAGATGTATTCTTTAAACTTACATTCTAAAACGTGATTTTTAGTCCTAGAATCAACGGAAAAATTATCGATAAGCAAAAAGTAACGATTCAGATAACTTCATTAGTTCATTATATAAAATAAACCGGATAAACTACTCTTTTCAGTTTTTATAAGTAATTGTTATGGCTTTTATGAATTAGGTTGAATTTTAGCAGATAAGTGTGACTCAGAATGCTCGTTTTTATCTAATTTAGATTACTTAGCTGAATATATCTGCATCCTACAGTTGATGTTCACACTGGAACTTGAACTCACTTAGTTTCCTCTTGAAAGACACTGCATTCACCACTAGTTTACTGGGTCCAGGTATCTGAGCTTGTGCATTGCGTATATAAATGTAAGTTGAAGGTATTTGTATCTTTCCGTTAATTTGTTATGGATTCAAGTTAGTCAGTCGCTGATGCTATGTACAAATCCTAAGAGAATTGCCGCTGTGCAGCGTTATTTCGCAAGTAGGAATAAAGTTGGACTGTGACTGGCAACCGGAAGATCCAAATACCTTCAAATCATGTATGCATGGCCGTTGCACAATTGTAGATAACTGAATTTAGTAACCTAGTTTTAAATACGGCGGCGCCTAATACAAATATAACTGGGTTCAAATTCAAGTGTGAACATCAAAATTGGGCTTTATATATGTCAATCTAATTACTTCAAAATAGGTTGATATACGCTTCCTGGATTCTACTTGCCAACCAATATCCAACCTTACTGAAAGAATAATTCTTATTCAGTCATAAACATTGTAATTAACCTCAAAATATCTTTGAAATCAATAGAAACTTGCTATGTTGTTAGATACATTGAACCAATACAAAATGTCTCAAATATTTGGTCATGTTAACGTACATTTTTTATACTTACTAAATGATATGTATATATATACTTTAGTTAAGATGGTTATTTTGTGGAGATTAGTTATTTATTTGATTGAATATGTCACAGATTGATGTTGGTAGAATACCACTGAAAACCAGGGAGGACTGGACAGCTGTTTCGTTCTAGTGTGGAACTCCTCAGCAATGGTCACCTCAGGTTCAGCTCCAGTGGATTCAGGTTGACGGCGAACGCCTAACCATCTACACCACTGGGTCGGCATCCAATGGTAGAATTCCCACTTCTATCAGTTTGTGATATATAGCACGACGATCATCCACTGACATTGGTGATAACTGTTTCACACCCGACAATTCTGAGGAGTTCCATACTGAAACGAAACAGCTGTCCAGTGCTTCCTGGTTTTCAATGGTACCCTGCCAACATCAATCTATGACATATCCAATCAAATATATATATATTTATATGTATAATCTATATAGCTCCTTAGTAACCATAGTCTAACTTTAAGTATACTTATGAACAACCACTGTCTGTATAAAAGCTATTCTCATAAGATTTGCACATAGCAACAGTGAATGATCAACTTCAACTCATAACAAACCAACTAGAAGATAATATATACTCTACAATTATGATTTGTACTTATCATCATCATTATGAATTGATGATAATAATTACTGAAATTTTATTGAAACATTTTCGTGCATAACAACAAAATATAGTTGTAAATTTATAGAGAAAAAAGAAGCGAAGAGAAAAGTAAAGAAAAGAAAAACATTAATTCACAATGTTTATATTCATGTGGATATGAATGAGAAATAATAATAATAATAATAATAATAATAATAATAGCCACTTATAAAATGATTATTTGAAAATGACGCGTGATTTTGTTTTCGTGTTTTTACTTTTTTTTCTCAATATTGTTTTCTTTATTATTTTTTTTAAATATTCAATGTAGGTAGATGATGTATTATAATTTAATGATGTTAAAATTAATAATAAAAAACATAAAGAAAGAAAAAAAACAAGTTAAAAGAATAAAGAAACGTGAAAAAAAATTAAGTGAAGATATTGATTGTTTACTTTAAATTAAACCCAAAATGAAACAATAAAGAAAAAAGTTAAAAAATAAAAATGAAAATGAAAAAAAGAAGAAAAAAATGATATAAAACATTGAAGAGATAATCAACATAAATTGAATTTAATGATTAAAGAGTACAATTGTTATAAGTAAATATAAGTAGTAGTTGCATTTAAATGATAAATTGTATTATATATAAATAGTAATCCATTGAATATGTTCATTCTATATGATTCATAAATAATGAGGTATATGTATATGTATATATATATATACATATATATGTTTGCATATATTAATTAATAAGATTATACATGATGTACATTATATAAAATACGAAATGACAGTTATCCTCTTAATTAAGAAGAGGTTAAACAAACCCATTCTTTAATAGGTAAAGGTGTATATTATATAAATGTATATGTAGGTTTCACTAGGGTAATATGATTAAGTTCGTACTTTTATAATAATAGTCAATCATGGATAATGTACGAACACATGAAATCAATAAGTTCCTATAATGGTCTCAATGAAAATAAATCGTTGATGTGCATAAAGTTAATGGTGATATTTTTGTTTTACACTGGTCAATGAATTTCATGCAATAGCAGGTAATTACGAAGTTCATCCACCATAATTACTCCATCTCCTATGAAAAAATCAGATATAAAGGAATAAGGTGGAATTAAAAAAGAAAATTATGAAGTGTATTATGTAATTAACTTATTTTTAATATTAATCATATTAAACTCATGTGGTTTGTGGAGATCGATATTGAGTGTTAATTGATTAAATTTGTTACAGGTTGATGTTGGTTGGGTAGCAGTGAATAACAAGGAGCACCAAAATGGCTGCTTCTTACTAGTACTGAAATTCTCATTATCGAGTTCCTTAGCTTCCACCCCAAGAGCTCCAGGTTGATGAGTGCTTAACCCTCTCCACTGTTGAACTAGTATCCAGTGGTAGAGTTCCCACTTCCATCAGTTTGTAATACAGCGTGACCAACATCCATGTCCATATTAGATATAATATTAATTAATGGAACTTATTATAAAATATACTAGGAATGTGCAGCTTAGCATTATTGATGAGTCATATAGACAGATAGATATTTGGTTTGACTACATTCTCTGAACTGGGTGGTTTAACTGGAGAGCTTTCACTGGCTCTCTGGACGACCCCATCATTACTCACAAAGGTGAACTATGAGATTTTCATCACATGTGATTAACACTACCCTGTCGACTTTGAATATGACCAGTTATTACTGACAATAGTTCTTCTATTTTTTGCACACTTATTCCCTATTAACCTGGTTGATGATATTGTAGTCGTTTATTAGTTGATAAATTGCATCTGTTTCAATATTCTTTCAGATCATCGATTGACCCAAATATCATGCTATTAAAAATCCTCCACTTTACTTTAGATTTTCTACATCTAAAGTCACTACGTTTATTCAATCAAACTTATGTCCATAATTGTCCATAAGTACTGATATAAGAGAAGACAAGTAGTGGCATTTAATGACCAGTTGATATTCATATAGAAAATGAAGAGGTTATCAGCTTTGTTGGATGTGTGATTACCACAGTTGGGGCAGGTCATTTTGTACATTAAGTTTCGTTTGTCTTCTTTTGTTATCTTGTCTTTCTTGTTTGCAAAAAATTGATTGAAGTGAACTTGTTAGCTTGTATCTGATATTTTTCTCCTAGCAACCTCGGCAATTTGGTTGTGATTTCAGATATGCCTTTGATATATAGTAAAATGATCCGTTTGTTGGCCATCTTTAAAGAAATATTTTGATGAAGTTACTTGGATAGTCGTACTTTTGGCAGACAGTCAGTAGGAATTTTTCTGTTTCTTCGTGTGGTAGATGTGCTGGAGTGTAATTCCACACTTTGTGGTTGAGTTTGCATGCAGTCGAGTTTGTGAATTGTTGGATTGTTACAGTTGCAATTAAGAATTTGGCCGATGTGAGTTGGTTTCTGGATAGCTTGAGTCACCAGTTTTCCATTATTATTCTCTTAATAACAATAAATCCTTGACTAAGGCTATTACTACCCGATTTGTTCATGGCTAGCTTTTTGAACAGAACTACAGCAACGACAATCAGTTGAAAACGTTTGTATAGGAGGTACGTCAATGATACACTTAAAATGTGTGCTAAAAATTCCAACGATCAGATTACTCATGAATCATCTATGAGTAGTTATTCGTCACTAGCATTTACAATGGGACTAGAATGCAATTTACAGTTATCATTCCCCGATGTTTTACAGATCAACAAAAATAACTGTTCACCACAGAGGTGAACAGAATAGGATAATTAAGTTTCTTGGATAGAGAATACATCTTTCTGCAACTCGTTTTCATAGGCGGTGTTAAACCTAAGAAATCTACATTCATGAACTTTTGACATCCATTCCTAAGACTATAATAACACAATTACTCCAAAGTAATCAGATGAAGAGGGTAGTAATAAGTGTAAAGTAAGATTTCTCACAAATGTGTCCTTCATTGTGAAAATTTCAGATTATGAAGGAAAGAAGGCATACTAGTAACCAGTGAAGTAATTTCTCCCATATACACTATACTCTTTTCCGTCAGAATAACAGTAACATAAGTAGTTAGTTATCCAACTGTTGGTGTTAATACCACAAAATATGTTATATAATAGTGGTTTTGAAACAGAATAAAAGATAAAAGTGATGCTTAGATATGCACCACTAGCCTGGAAACATACTTATCACACTGTTCTGTATCGGATATTGTAGCATGATTCGTAATTATATATTCGCATGTGCTTCCACAACGTTGATGTGCAAAGTGGCATGGATCAATATACTGCATTAATGGAAGCTAACTTGTAATGGTGACGATATTGTTAATTTTTTGACATTCTCATCTTTAAACACGTTCTACAGTATTGGGACTACATTTATTTTAATATCTGTTTTCAAGAAACCACCTCACTTCAACTATAGTATTCGCTGACTAGTGTCCAACACCAAAGGTTCCTGAAGTTTTAGTGGGAGTGGTAGTGTTCCAGTATAAAAAAAATCAAACAATTATCACCAGTGAAAGTGAATGGTAAACACTGTTTTGAAAATGTTTATGACCAATAAAAATAATGACGTAGGCATGAAAGATTTGTGCACTGCAGCAACTTTAGTAATTTGATAGTTCAAACATTATTACAATCTATATAAGTCATAAGTATTTACTTTAGTCAAGTGAATTCAGACCGTAGCCAATGAACATTGCAGTTACAAAACATTATAAAACTCTCCTTCTTGATACTGTTACTTTGAGGACAATAGTTGCCCATATGCAATAGTTTCTACTTAATACTAATACTACCACTCTAATACGAATAATAATTTGACCGTAACTATCTTACTATAAGTATAAATTACAAAACGTTTAGTTACCCGGCTTAATATACCATTCTAAACAACATCTTCATAGAGACGACAATAGATATAAATTATAACTTTTATTCTTCAAATAACTACATCATAATGATTTCATTTTCTATAACTGATAACTTGAATGATGAAATACATTTGTTCATCAAGAAATTTCAATATTATAAATAAACAAATTTCACAACCACCACTGTAAAAATATGTACATTAAAGCAAAGAAATGATCAGTCACGTGTATCACTAAGAAGAACGATGAAATATTAAGTGAATGAAGAACAAAGTTACTGCCAAACGACTGCATTAGTAGACTATCATATTTGAGGTCAATTCTCATACTGAATTGATAACCAAAAAGTTAGTGTTTATAGGATATTGTAAAGTTTATTAAATCTATATTTCACACCACAGATTAACTTTAATCAGACATTTATAATACACTAAGAAGTAGTAGATAACTGCCACCCCCCATCTTTATTAATCATTTACACAGAGGGTTATTCTTAAGAAGTTTTATCTTAATAAGAATAAAAATATCAATTAACTAACTAGTTTACAACAATTGTCTAGTAGACATTACTTCATAATATCAAACTTTTTTGTATCTAATCACCAAATACATATAAATTAGGATGGTTATTTTTGTGGAGATTGGTTATTTTATTTGACTGGATATATCACAGATTGATGTTGGCAGGGTAACATTGACAACAAAGGAGCACTGGACAGCTGTTTCGTTCTAGTGTGGAACTCCTCATCAGTGCGCACCCCAGATTCCGCATCAGGGACTTCAGGTTGACACGAACGCTTAAGCATCTACACCACTGGGTCGGCATCCAATGGTAGAATTCCCAATTCCATCAATTTGTGATATATATAGCACGACGATCATCCATTCTAATTGGTGGTAGACCATTGGATGCCGACCCAGTGGTGTAGATGGTTAGACGTTCGCGTCAACCTGAAGCCCCTGGTGCGGAATCTGGGGTGCGCACTGATGAGGAGTTCCACACTAAAACGAAACAGCTGTCTAGTGCTCCCTTGTTGTCAATGATACCCTGCCAACATCATTCTGTAATATATCCAATCAAACATATAAATTAGTAATATATATGTAAGCATAAAAGAAAAAGAAAACAAAATTTTTCTCATCATTACAATTACTTCATTTATATTATAATGAAAATTGTCAACTAATTAATCAGACTAAATTTTTACATACCAACTGTTAGTCTAACCATAGATCATAGATTTAAATGCTTTCTCTTTTTATTTTGTTTTTCATTTATTCTCATTAAATATTGTGTCAATTTGAATTTTTCTAAATGACCTTGCCGATAAAAATAAAAATTTTATTTTATTTTAATATATGTAGGTTGCACTAATTTCATAGACATTGATCAATTGAGTTAAATGAAGAGAGAATAACAGAAATCAATTAATTAAGATAAGCTTGTATTTTCCGGTTGATTTGTAATGGACTGAAACTGGTCAGTCTCTGTTGACATATGTGCATCCTGAGTGGATTGCCTCGATATAGCGACATTACACAAGTTATATATTTAAGTTGGATTGTGACTGGCAAACGGAATCTAGGATGCGCGTTTTGTCCTATTTGGGACTTATCGGCTGGATGTATCTGCATCTCAATGTTGATGTTCACATTGGGATTTGAACTCAGTCCGCTTCGTGTCAAACACCACCGCGTTCACCAATAGGCTACTGTGTCTAATTAACTTAACAAAAATCTTTAATGACGTAAGCATATAAAATAGACAAGTTTCAAATAGGATGTAACACTTGTACTAGATTGCATTTACCAGCTACAATCTAACTTTAATTGTTTGGTTTAGATTTGAAATTACAAATTGATCTAGGATATATAATCATTTAATACTAGGAAGCATTAGACAGTTGGTGCATTCTAGAAGTGGACTCTTCAGAAGTGTGTAACCATAATCCCGTCCAGAGTTCTAGTGAATACTTAGGTAATGGGGTTAATTTCTTGTTGGATGTGAGACAGTTATCCATGACAACGAACATAGTAGCCATAATATCTAATGAATCTGTGTAAATTATAATCAACAGTCCTTAAATTCCTGCTCAGTGATCTAATGTTTGAGCGTTAGTCGATGAACCTACAAATCCTGGTTTTGATCTTGCGACAAGATCGTGAACTTTCAGTGCGCAGAACTTTGACATAAGGACGAAACTGCTGTGTCAAGTGCTTATTGGCTGTTAGTAGTTGTTTAATTCAGACCATTTCGTGGTATAAAAGTAAAATTAAAGGCTGAATTTATGTTTCATACTAAAAAAGTATGAATAACGACTTTAGAACATGAAGTTCATAATAAGCATTTGAAGATCTAAATAATCCATTTGGTTACGTAATAGAATAACTGAATAAACAGTAGGTATCAATTAAGTTTGACATGAGTTGTGTTCAGTTAACTTGAAGAATGATTAATAAATTATTCTTAATTTGGATTGTGACTGGCAAGTGGAATACATGATGTGCGTTTCGGCTTATTTGGGACTCGTCAGCCGGATGTAGCTGCATCGTAATGTTGATGTTCACTCCAGGATTTGAACTCAGTCTGTTTCGTGCCAAACGTCACCGAGTTTATTACTAGACTTGTGATTCATCGCTCTATCAAGGCGATCCGCTCAGGATGCACATATAGTAACAGAAACTGACAGGTTTCAGTCCATAATAAATCAATGGGAAGATACAAACTTGTCCTAGTTAAACGAAGGAAGTTTATGTTCTTCTACTTCTAGCTAACTAATACGTAAACCATAAAATGAACATGTGCTACTTAACTCAACCTGCTCTATGTAAATACACTAGCTGGATTGTACTTATACAACCAGTCCTGTTGGATAAACTACCAGTGAAATAGATCACCTGATTTTTTATGCATCATTCTTCAATGTTGTTGAAGGAACAAGTGACAACTACAAGAAAAAAACTCTAATCTCATACATTTAGTTGACATTCGATCATCCTATTGATACAAATCTAATATACTAAGTTCTCTATAGGATACCATCAAACTTACTCTAAGCTACCATGATGTATTACTTACATACAGTAGAAAGCCATAAACATACATTTAAATAAACTAACTCTACATTCACAAAAGAATCCTAGTGTGAATATCAACATTGGGATGCAGGTACATCCAGCCGATGAGTCCCAAATAGGACACTTCCACTTGCCAGTCACAATCCAACTTATATAATCCACAAAAGAAGTTTATTCTTCTAGTAAATTTTGCATTTTGGTATTTCACATAACTTCTAAATGATTCTTAAGTTTTTTCTTTTTTTAGAAAAAACTTTTTTCTCTATTTTAACTTTATTCTTATTTATTCATCAGATTGTTTTAATTTCTATCCATATCACATTATACAAATCAGTTTTTGAATAACATTCTTTTGCTTGGTTTTCTATTAAATCACCTGATAAACAATAAGAATATTCCTATCTATCAATTACAATATTACGTATAGTCATTATATCAAGCACAAATACTCTCATGTTATAAGTCTGCAAAATACGTCAATTCCATTATAAGGATAATTTTGACGTAAAACTTTTTTCATAGAATTTTTATCACATCTTATTACAGATTAATTTGAAGTGAAGTAAACAATAAAAGCAGAATAGTACTTTGTACTAAGTTTAGAGAGTTCTTCAATAATTTGTCTGCAACTTAGAATGTTCACATTTAACGATAGTAGAGTTAACAATTAGATTGCGTTGTGCTGGATAACTAATGAAGGTTGATTATCTTCAAAAACTATGTTTTAGACAGTGTACTCATTTCATTTCTATAATTGTTACGTTCCCCTTGCCCGGTCCTCTCGTTTAGTATATTTGCTCTTAGAATGTTGTTTATTACTATGAACTACGGTTAATTAATTGTGTACAACCTCCCCCCCCCATTCACTGCCACTCTTTCCTTTATTCCGTATCAATGTTAGATTTGTGATTGGTTTATCGTGTGGTCTGGTTTTATGTATATATAAAGGCTTGATTAAAATACAATATACGATCTCCGTTTTCCGATTCTCAATTCTGGTTCTTCTATTATCGGCCTGGGGGGGGGGGTGAGTGGGCATAGGACAGTCGCGCATTATCAACTAGACACATCTTGATTAACGTTCGCTACAACCAACTAAATCCTCCCTCCTTCCTCTTCTTTTTTTACGCCATAACAATAATGAATTGAAAGTGAGTGTTTCCTATCATTCTATTTTCAAAAGTATACCGATATGCCTTCTAATCTCTGCTATACTCAATTGTTTGTCTCAATCTTAACATGGTTGTGCTCTTATTGGTTATGACTTTCCATCAGAACATTTAGAGCTACCTCATCAAATTGTTTATAAGTAAATACTTGACTATTATTAGTATAGAGAGGCTGTGAAAATTGTTGAATGCAAGGTATCACGATAGAGATTGACTTTAGATAATAATTTAGTGACAGAGAATGAGTCGGAATAAAATTTTTCATTTAAAATCAGGAGATCATTAGGTAATCGTGTGTTATAAACAAGGATATTATCGGAAATATGTACATATATACTAGTTATTACAGGATCTAACAAAAGACTCTTAGAGTCTTAGGTCTGTTGAAATTCAATCGCTTATAAATTCAGTTTACTATGAGGCTTATTATATCTAACCGGTAAATTTCTGTTAATTAAGTGTTGTGGAGATTGGTGTATATGAAGTGACAGGTGTTAAACATCTATCAAAAACAATAATAGACTGGTGAGTGTGTGACTATTTAGCATGGTTTATCCACGACTTCACCAAAGAATCGAGGTTACCATCTCCAGATTTTACGGTTGGTGCTTAACTGCCGAATCATTCAGCAAATCCAGTCAACTGGCTATACATGTCCCAATGCCATTCACTAATAACTGTGGGAACCTGTATTATACTTAATATGATCGGAATCTACTGGTCATATCTCTTCACTAAAGCTCTAGTAATTAACTCTTAAAACTATCGATTATTAGCTAATACTGACAATCATTAAATAAACTAATGTTAAATCACAGATTTTTATTTCTTAAAGTTACATAATTAACCCTAGAACTATGAAAAGACCATCAAGATGTAAACTTTTGACTTTTGTCTATTTGGTTCAAATATCACATGCTCAACCATTTTCTAACTACACTATATTCCCTGATTTATCGTAGTTCTGATTTGGTTATGAATATGCACTACTAAAGAGTTTCATACTTGGCCAATATAGCTTTACAGCGCATTCAGTTTTTCAGTGGTCATCTAATCGAGGTTGATTCATGATGTGAAAATTTATCAAATATCACAGTAACTAATCATAGTACTATTTCACTGAGAACAGACCATGAATAAAACTGCTCTCACTATCATCACTATGAAATGTAATAATATGAGATGTAAAGTCGTTGTATACCTTAAAAATTAGATGTGACTTACAGTAGTTAATTCGTCGAATTTATTTAAAAGTGCGTTCAGCTGAAACTGTTGTCAATAGTCTTGTTCGATGTCAGATTTTATATACTAGCGTATTTAGTTTCTAACCTATATTTACTTATTGATTACAACTTCTAGAGTATATGGATTACGGAAGGATATCACTTTTAGGAGAATGTGAGATCAAAATATCTCTGATAGAATTACTGAAGAAGATATAGACAGATAAACTTTTCAAAATTGGTGGCCTACATCATGAAGGAAGTCGCCAGTAAACAAAAGGTATACCGTACTTACCATCACATAGTAACTTATTAGATGGTATCTCTTTATAATTTTACTAAACCAAATAATAGTTACCATTTCCTCGTTGCTAATACTCAAGACCATACACATTTACTCTTTGATGTCATAAATGTATCCTAAGAAGATTAATTAGATATCTGGTATATGGTTAGTAGTAAAATGTAGTTCACGCCGTTTGTTCTATTATTTACTCGTTTCCTGGATCTATATGCTATACTTCATTGTTCATATTCTTATCAACCCATGAATCCAACGATTGCTTTTGTTATGTGTTGAAAAAAATACGCAATGCCATTGATAATAGCCACTCAGTATATGGACACGTCTGCCCCGCGACTACTAGTACCCAAAGCCGGAATAGAGAAAACAGCGATTTATGAGCCAAACACACACAATCTAATCCAATCCAACTCAGTCGTATTGTATTTCAATCATGCCTTTATATGTACACAAAATTACACCACACAACAAACCAATTAGAGATTTTAGACTAATACGGAACAGAAGAGATTGTGGCATTGAATAGGGGGGGGGCGACTTGTACACAACTGATTAACTGTAGTCCATAGTAAGAGACAATATAATAACAGCAAATATACTAAACGGGAGGACAGAGTAAGAGAAACGTAACAATTATAGAAATGTAATTTTACATTATTCACGATCAGAATAAATGAATTAGTGCTCTAAAACACAGTTCTGGAAGTTTTTCACCTTTCTTTAATGGTCCGACATAACATCTTTTGCTTTAAACATCAATATATTATACACTAAGAAAGTAAAAACGTTAATTTATTCAACAGGTATACTGATATTAAGAGAGCCTCATGCATTTGATATAAATTATGTGTAGGATTTGGTGCTAAACAGAAATACATAGTTTATTACATAAGGTATTGTATTACATTTTAATGCAAGTCAATCTGTTGAGCACAAATATATTACTTTATTTATTTCAGTATACTGATAAACATAAAAATTTCTTAAATTGCAACAATTCACTTTCATCATATACATATAACTTACTTCCTGAATTCTCATACAAATTAATGTTAGATATACATTAGCCTACTCATTAATGTAAGTTAATTAATACTTGAAATAGCATTATTACATCATACTAAAATAGGTAATACTTTACATTAATTAAAAAGTTGTCTACAGAAATTTTAAAAAAATCTTAAAAGAAACAACAATGCTGTAAATGACAATATGCATTCTTAATACACTAAAAGTGTATTTCATGTAGTTTTGGCAGGTAAAGTAAAACATGATCTGATAGTATCTAGTGCTTTTTGGTTTTCATTGGTACCTTATCAATATCAATCTATGCCGAATTCATTGAATTGTAGAGAATTTTACATGAAATGAGACATTTTATGATTCAGATGAATCTTATTGATTGTGTGGTATATATTTGATCATAGATATTTAAACTGTAAAATTTTTATTATCATATTAAACTATACTATTAACTAATACTTCATATAGAGGTGAATAACGTAGTCGTACTACAAATATTAACTCAGTTTGCTCTAATGACAATAGATGTAAATGATAGTCTTCATCGACTTTATTTCATCTTGTTTCATCTTGTTTATATCTCATGTATAGAGTGGTAACTACAATTTTGATGATATGTTCCCTGATATGTCTACATGTATTGCTTCAAGAAACTAATTAGTATTTATGAAAATTTCTTTAATTCCACATATGTGCGCATACCCAGTTGGATTCGTATTCATAAGTGTATGTTTCCAGTGATAGGCATCATATTACTTATTATCATTTAACAGCTGTATTATGATTATGTTTTGCCGATGCATGCAAGGGAATCTACTTTGTCGAACAAAGTATTCGACGTAATTAGTAAGATATGTTACTACAGCTTTCGACCTACATTAATTAGGCTAAAATTATACTGGTGGATTTGGTCAATTTTAACTTCAAAGGGTTACAAAGTTGTTGTACTCAACTAAACAAGGTAATCAATAAGAGTACGAAGATAAATAATACTGATAAATCTTCTGATGACAGTCATTCGTCAGAATAAGCTAATTTAGTATTCATACACAGCTAACGTCTTCGTGAAATAAACATCAATGGTGTAATATAGAATTACAGCTGTGCTACACAATTAAACCACCTTTTTCAAGGGATATGACTTAATCAAATCCCACAACTATCTCAAAACTCATGACGCTATATGAGTATGAATCTCGAGTCGCCAAATTACCAAAATGATCATTCCATTATTTAGAATAGAGAACCATTTGAATTGGGTCAATTAATCACTCAAGGTCTGTTACCCTTTGTGGAATATAAACCATTGACCACCATTCTCCAGCCATTTCTGTCCTGGGCACTCCTTCCTAATTCTTCTCAAGTACTGTACACTCTTTCTATGTCTGAATCCAATTCCTAATCCAATGTGTTCGTTGGTCTTCCTATTTTACTTCAGCTTTAGGGATTCCAAGTCAGTGCTTGTCTTGTGACGCAGTTTGGTGATTTCTTCAATGTCTGTCCTATCCATTCCCAGCGTCTTTCCCTAATTTCTTCCTTGGCTGAAAGTTGGTTTGTTATCTGTCACTATAGGTTGTTATTGATAATGTTTGACCAACGGAGATGAGTAGATCTATGCACTTAAGTGTCAGGAACTCATATAAACCCAGGTTATAAAATATTTAATTGAACTAAAAATGAAGTTTAATAAAGTATAAATCTTTGTAAGATTTAGTGAAGCATACATAACATAATACTTAGTAAATCAACCTGATATCGTAGAATCCACATCATAAACTTTAAAATAGATAGTCCTATTATAAGGTGGAAACATCACAGAAATAATCAGGAAAAATACATAATAAACTGTCTAAATTGCTAGAAACACTACAGAAAAAAACTTGGAAGCCCACTTTTCATAAGCATCCATAAACAGAGACTACCTAAACAAAGACATGATTTGTTGCCACTCATACCAATACATATAGACAACTATGCACATAAATTCGACTGAAACAAATGTTGAAGCTTTAAATCAAGATAATTATAAGGATTTCAATAGATTTTTAGATATATAACGTTTAGTCTAACCTGCAACCAATAAACACATTTACATAGATCCTTTCTATCAACTTAAATGATGGGAAATTAAATAAACAAAAGAGACAATAGAAATACAAATGCAAAAAAACATCAATTAAATCACCCTCCTTATCACCCACTCACCCCTTAGATATAAACAAATCATATTGATTTCATTAGCGCATATAGTAATCAAAATGCTCACTTCTAAGTAAAGTAATCATGTGGAATAATGAAAACTTTACAATTTTACCAAAAAAAGTACTAACATAACTGATTACTTTCAAAGCAGAATTTAGCATACGTAACAGTAATGATTGACTTACTCCATTCTAATTAGTACTTAGAATGTAATTTAATTATTTGATGAATAACAGAAAGCATTCTATGTATCTATGCTTACTTACATACGTATGTAGCATGTGTACATAGCTATGCAAATGAAGTAGAGTTATATCAATTTAAGGGTGGAAAGGATTAAATATTATTAGATTTTCTCACTTTATAATAATCTCAGTTATGTAATAAACAGTAGTAGTGCATCAATTAGAATCATATTTAAATATAGTTACTTAATCTATGTGAAAATTAGAATTATGGTAGCAATCAATTAGATAGTATGCTATATATTTAAGTTTGATCGTGACTGGCAAACGGAATCCAAGATGCGCGTTTCATACTATTTGGGACTCATCGGCTGGATGTACCTGCATCCCAATGTTGATGTTCACAATGGGATTCGAAACCAGTCTGTTTCGTGTAGAACGCCACCACGTTCACCACTAGACTATTGTGTCCAGACAGTCACACTTGTCCAACGGGGATATATATATATATAAGTAGGATAAGCCTGTATTTTCCCGGCACGAAGAGGACTCAGTTCGAATTCCAATGCGAACGTCAACATTGGGATGCAGGTACATCCAGCCGATGAGTCCCAAATAGGACAAAACGCGCATCCTAGATTCCGTTTGCCAGTCACAATCCAACTTAAATATATAACTTGTGTAATATCGCTATATCGAGGCAATCCACTCAGGATGCACATGTGGCAACAGAAACTGACCAGTTTCAGTCCATTACAAATCAACCGGAAAATACAAACTTATCCTAATTACATAGATAGTATGCTGTTTTTCTATGTATAAAACTTGTGTTTATTAATAGTGATCTATAAAAACAAGTAGATAGAAACATAAAAGAAATTTAATACACATAGAAATATGGTTTAAGAGGTTTGTCAACAACACTTTTAATATCCAGAATATCATTAGATCCTTTTATTAGTTGCCACCCTTCAATAGAATTTACAGTTCTACAATGAGTACAACTGAAAACTACATTTCTTAAATTTTCCATTTACTAAGAAAAAGATGGTTCTCTACAGTGATCAGCTTGTTAGAGGCCAACATGGAGGATACGACTGATTAACTTTCATAGTTGGGTTACGCAACTTACGATACCGTAAAATCGCTTCAGCGGATTGCACAAATAATGAGCTAAACTTTCTGAAACCCATCTTTTTAAAAAAATGGATACTCGACACCTTTAATTGAGAAGAATATGAAACAGAAGCAGTTCTCACAGACAAAATGGATTGTTCTATAGAAAGCATTACATATAAACCGTGTGCTTGAAGGAGATGTTATAAGTGATATAATTAAAATCTTTTGCAGTGGTTTATTCGAAAAACGTTTTCAGCAGCAAATATTGATAAAGCGTTTCAGAAGCTGCCAAATTATATGCTTCCAGTTAAAGCACAAGCTGATCCATCTAGTTAATTTCATGTGATTCTACCAGTTTACTTGTTCATGTGGAGCTAGTTACGTAGATCGTTCATCAGGGTTAATTCTTCGTCAGATTCGACAATAACTCTCAGCATTATTAAACAAAGAACTGTAGATTAATAACACCTACTTTGAAACACACAGCAGATCCAGGGAATTCAGTCTCAGATTCATCGTTTGACAAATATACCAAGATACCCAGATCTAAATCTACTTCTCATTGTAGAAGCTTCAGCTAACCACAATTTGGAGCCTGATTTATGCATACAGAAATCAATTCATGAGATCATCTATTTTATTGTATCTTTAGATTAAAGTTCACTTTATCTAACTTGTTTCTCTACTTGTACCATTTTCATTTCTTCATATATCATTTCTACTCCTAATTTTAGCATTCACGGTCACCAGTACTACTGTTACTATAAAATCAATTATTGTTATTACTACTATTATTCATCATCTTATTATTATAAAGACTGTCTTTGAGTAGTTACGTTTCTAATTTGTTGTACAGTTTACAATGTTACGAGATTCTTAGATAAGTGTTATGCCTTGATTATATATCCCTCCAATTAACATCCTGTTTCATAAACAGATTGCCTAAAATTGAAAAACTAGTTCTTTGTATTATTATATACATCCACAGTCTTAATGATTTACCGATTCCTTTAAGTCGACACAACAATAATAAAAATAGTAAGATTAGCTATTTGTTTTACGTAACTGCACAAGTTCATGTAGTTGTACACTAGCATATTGATGTGGTGTTACATATTGAAAACAAAACATAATTATCAGCTAACCAGTAACTAACTTTTGAAGGTTCTAATGTGAAAACTTGACCAATGATGTTCCACCATGTTGAGTGTGAGACAGTTACCCATCAACGGAAATGGATAAGATCGCGAAAATCAATCGCGAATTGACTGAGTCAGAAATATTAACTGATGAACATTGGTTTGGATGTGTAACTGTTAGGAGTTCGTCTCGCAGCCTGCATGTCATGGTCTTGAGTTTCTGATGGAGCCGTAGATGACCACTTCTAAAGAGTCCCTTACTAGGACGAAACAACTGTCCAGTGCTACCTTGTTCTTAATAGTCATCTAACTTAAACCAATTCGTAATATCACAATAACATGTAAATGCTTCAGTTGTTGGTATATGATATCACGGTTTTTTATTATATTAAAGAAGCTTGACGAATACAGTGGGATTCATGCATATTTTGTAAAATTGATAACAAATATTGTGACAGAAACTTAGAAAATAAAATGTTTTCATGACTGAAGATCGATGATGAATCACCAAACAGATCTTTGATGCTAATATGCGGATTCTCAGTAGTACATATTATAGCTCAACCAAGGTTTAAAATCTCATCATGGCAAGTGTTCTCAACCAGCAGCACAATGAATCTACATTATACGGCTAACATTTGTAACTTCAGTCAATTTGTGACCTTATTAAATTCACTTACAAAGTTACTTTTGTACTATTGACATTAGTGAACTCTACTGATCATGTTTTATTATGAGACCTACACAATTACTTTTTTAAGCCAAACACTAGTCATTGTATATTTATCAGTTCTTTAAGTGAAACATCGAATTCAATAATCTTCAAAACACCAAAACATCATTATATGATAAACAGTGATGTATACTGGTTATTTCCAAATTACCCTTGAAACACTTTAATATTAGATCGAATAAACAACTAATACCAGTCATCATTTTGATTAATTGAAATGAATGAAGCAAACCATAAAAATTACATATTTGTGAATATAAACATGTTGTATAGCTTAGTGTAAGTTGATACACTTAAGGGTTAACTGTTATATCCGGTGGTTCAAGAAAGGCAATTAAATTTCCAAACAGTATTTCCGAATACTGTTTCATTTGTCATGAGTGTATGTAAATCGATTATTTTATTCCCATTTTCGTTTTGTTTTTATCGTTCTAATCTCCCATTAGACTCATAAACGATTATCGTATATTTTGTCATTTAGGAACTGTAATCAGCTGATCATGTATCTATCCCCTCAGTTCCAGCCATTATTGCATCCGTTTTGTATAAATGTCATTATCTCTATTAGTGCTATGCATGATCAGTTTTTGTATGTGAAAAAAGGTTGAATGAAATATAATGTGAATGGTTTAGTTGTCTTGTGTTCTTCGTTTCGGTTTTGGTGATTAGTAGTCACAGGACTGAAGTAGGTGTGAACTGATTAGTACTATCAACGTTACTGTTCTTCACATATTGCTATGGCCTGATTTTTTTAAGATATAATAATAAGAAGCTTAAAAAAATAATTACAGAAACAGAGTACTAAATGTAAATAACTTCTAAGGTGTTTAATATACTACTAACAAATGATTGACTTAAATTCTGTCTAATAAATGAATATCAGTATTAATGATTATTAAGTTATATAATAATCGCAAATTTGGTAAACATTGTAGATATGTGTAGTACATAAAAGGCCGGTAATAGTTAACCCGTTACTAATACCTAATTCAAGTACACATTCACATATAGACAAGCACATATTATAATGTGAATGAACTAATTAATGTGATACAATCATCTGATCTAGAAGTAAGAATCTGACCTCCTGAAAAACGTCTGATGCTTTTCATGAGAAAATTAAGTGAAAATACTATGAATTAAGTTTTAATCAGCATACTGAATGACTCCAGTTATACTTAGTTGGTTATATTCGTCAAGAATACAAATAATTAAACTTAATATCTTTCTCTATAAAACTATGTATATTAATAATCTATACTCTTGGCATTATAAAAACACTAATCTAATATGATATTGGAATAAAACAGTATCAAAACAATATCAAAAGTGATCTGAGCTAAGTACTCTGTAAAAATCAATGGCCGATTTCTCATAGTAGTATACACCCATTTCTCTACAGAACTTCATGGGAAACACTTGATAGTAGCTCATTAATCTAAAGACTTACCTCTCTTTGAGTAGATTAAGTATCTTAAAATTGATACTCGTTGAGGACGTGGGTGGATATCACAGCTATTTTCCATAAAATAAAACAGATGTTTAGCACTTCTTGGTGATATCAAATTCACATTCATCAATGTATTCTGAATGTTATCAGATCTTATTGAATTATTTTTGTTAAAATTTAAAGTTACAGATATTTAGTACATAAATTTACAAGTTAGACATAAAGTTTGTTGACTATCACCTTAGTTTCTATTGGGTTTCTCTTTAATGACGTCACTTATTGATAGAAAAATTACCTTTAGACTATGTACATCACCATAAAAACATGTAAATAGTTAATTTAAAAAAATAAACAAATAAGAAAAAAAATTCTTGAGTTTTGGCTATCAATTAAATTGAGAATAAATTTTTTCATCTAGTTGTACCTACATTTGATGTTTATGCCTAGATTTAAATCAAACTGTCACAATGTGTTAGTCACTAAGCTACTGATAATAATCAGTCACTAAGCTTATTCAGTAGTAAAAGTTTGTTATTTCTTTAACTGATGATATAATACAGCATCAAAGCACAATTTACACTTGTATCTCATAATCAGTATTCTTTTTCTTAAATAGTTGTATTTTACGCTAACATTATCTAAAGTCAGTTGATACAAATAATAAAATCCTAAAACTCTTTATTGTATCTACCATGGTAACAGTCATATATAGTATAAACAATAATAACATTTAAACAGTGAATCAACACCACTATTCTACATATTCTGAATTAAACTTGTGTGGTCAAATTTCATGTTATCATTCTCACATGAGTTACTGTCATTATTTAAGTAAAACAAATAATACTTTCTTACTTTGATTTAATTATAGTATACACTATGATAATGTAAATTATTGATAAGACAATAAGTAACAGTGATATTTCTGTTCGTGAAATGAATACATCCAGTCTAAATGAATAAAGTGAACTATCAAGATTCTCTGTGGTAAAGAAGGAAAACTCATAGAATAATCACTAAATAGTCTTTTTTCAAGTGCGTCAATCAATTTAATGAAAGCCATGAAGGCTAAAAGAATGAGGTAATTCTAAGATTAATCTTGACTTTATTATAGTGATATAAACGAGGATTGTATTTAAACAACTTGATTTTTTCATTCATTCACTTATTGTCCGATTAATAGTTGATGAATTCGACTTGAGACAATTACCGGAGTATATTTTAACTCTAGTAGAATAACTCTAAAGTGAACAGCCTGACTTCGAAGAATATTCATTGTTGAATAATCCAAATATAAACAGAATGTGTGTAACACCATAAATAAAGCTTAAATGTCTACAGTTTGTATATTTAGTAAACTAAGAGGTGTTCGAATACTTCGTTTCAACTGTCGCTAAAAGCATACTAAATACAACTTTGAAAGTCATGAGTCTCGATTAGATGGGTTTCATCTTAATGATAAATGAATATAATCTTCTCCTAATGTAATCAGTTTGTTTAACACATTATTAACAAGAAGTGGTTTTGTACAAATGGATAAATTTTTACAGTTGACCACTTCTATATTCATGTTTTATCTAGGTGTGTCAATGAACAATATCTCCCTCATCCCATAACATCGGTCTAGTCACAAGAGAAGCAACAATGATTACATTAAAACTGCCCCCTGGTAGAATATACTGTCATTACAGCCATCAATACAATGGATTCATCTTTTAAAGTCATCTATATAATCAACAGTAACCTACTAAAGGACTACGTCACACAAACAGCAAAACTTATCCAATGTACAATATCATAAAAGTGTAAGAAACGAAATAAATGTTGGTTGAATGAAATTAGTGTAGGAACAGTTTATCTATTAAGCTTCCTGTATTCACTATGTAAGTTACACTGGCTAAGGTACAACATACGAGCGAACAAACGCAATACTGGAAATATGTAAGCTCAGCTTATGAAGAAACCAATCAGCATTCTGGCTCACTAACCACTTTGTGTTAGTGAGAATATAGTATTTATAATTGAGGAATTTAATGGAAAAAAACAGTGCTATTACATTTTAATAGTCAGTAAACTGATCATAGTTTTGTGGTAGGGCTTTTACTGTTAAGCGACAGAAATGAGAATAAAGTGATTTACTTATGTAAACAACAATCTGTTTGAGTATTCTCCGAAGAATTTGAAATGAGGACTAATTACAATATGCCTACCTCCAGAAATTCTACGTAACAGTAAAAGATTTATTCACGGACAGATGAACGCCATACTGGTTGCAATCATAAACCATATATACATGTGGTTTTCACTATAAATCTCGTTTTATTAAGGGTTTCTATGGAATAGGCATAATATAATGACATTATTCGATTGACAATGCAGAAACCTAATCCTAGATAACAATGTCAGTCGGGTTACTACCCTAAGTGTAACTCTAAATGCTGACTTTATAACTATTTCATAACCATAAAAACTGTTTCAAACTTGCATTAAGTTTTTGCCAATATCATCCAACGATTTGTTCTATCTTGCATTACATTTTTCTCAGTCTTACAGCACTGATGAACTAAAGTCCAGAAATAAGATTAGGACTGAAGGATGTAAACAGCATTTATGGTTTAGTAAAGAGGTTCTAGTTATAACCGAAATTTCTAAAACGCATTATTAATACTGATCCATATAATATATACTGCTTCCTGAACTAAGTTTCAACAGTGCTGTGAGATTGAGAAAAAAGAAGATGACATTTGGAACACTTAATATAAGATGGGTTAAAGATTTCAATTAAACTGTGTAACATGAAAGACTTTGGGCACTTCTGCCAAGCCCTACACTTTTCATACATTCTCCCCAATGTTCTACATTAAATTTAGCACCAATATTTTGGCTTACTAGGTTAGTTTTAGTTTCGGTTTAATTAGACAGAAGACAATAGGAATCTTTCAGTTAATCCAACTTCACTTTAAATATTCTCACAGATGGAGTTACGACTACGTGATAAGATCGAGGGATTCCGCCTGTCAATTATTCTTACTACAAAACCGATATCTTACTCTGAAGCCAAACATTAAATCAGACTTTTAATCTTAAAAGCCTCATTTTAACTAGAATTACTAATCTTCAGCCTCAATACTATTGATAATTGTGATGAATTGTCTATGGAATGCATATTTAGTTCAAATTCTAGAAAACATTGAAGCTAATAACGTGTTTCTTATTGATTAACTGGGAAAATTTCCACGGCTATTTCTGTATTTTGTTTACTCGTTCTATACTATACTCTAGACATTATATCTAGTTTGTTTGGTTGTCTTTTAATTCATTTAACGGATGGATATTTCATATTATTGTGTAACATAGTGAACAGCCTTAGCCAAAAAACCATATGACATTGTAACTTAAAGAGAGAAAGCAAAGGATAAATGTAGTCGTTTTGTGAAAGGGATAACATTAAACTTTACACTATTCAGTGTACAATAACATCAGTTAAGGTTGATCGAATTCGTCAGTAATTGATATTTGTAGGGTACCGTTAGGAATCAAGGAGCACTGGAAATCATTTAGGTCCTAGCTCAAAACGCCTAAGTAATGCACATCCTAGATTCCACCCTAGGGTCTTTAGGTTGCCAAACGTCTACCCTCTCCCCCCAACCTGCTTCGCTGGGCCAGCATCCAATGGTAGAATTTCCATTTTCATCAACTTGTTATATTGTGCAAAAATCATACGGTGTTAATAATGATAACTGACCCACTCCCTACAAGTCGCGCTATATTACAAATTGATGGCAGTGGGAATTCTATCATTGGAAAATGGCCCAGTGGTGCTGACGGTTAGGTGTCTGTCAACCTGAGGCCCATGCGTTGGAATCTAGGTTGTACACTATTTACGAGTTTCATACTAGGACCTCAATATCTGTCCAGTACTCCTTGGTTTTTAACAGTACCATGACAACATTAATCTGCAACCAATTCAATTAACTGATACCAATCTCCACAAACCATCTCAATTTAATATCAATTACAGTATAATATTAAATTCCAACTTTAAGTTTCATAATGAAAGAATAACCAGTGTAATTATATGTGAAATTAAAATCTGTATATTTTCAGCATTTATAATGTCACAAAGTACATTGTATGTATATCTCGCTCCGCCCCCCCTCTCCTCTCCGCTTATACAATATGAAATAGATAACTAATTGATAATACAATGAGAGTATTATAGTCACTTATCTTAACACAAGTATAATGATGACATCATAGAAACAACATAAACAAATGATGAAAAGTTTCATCATTTAACAATAATTTCAAATATTTTGAAGTTTATTTCTTTTATGCATTTTCATAGTGTATTAACAAATACTACAGTTCTTTAATTCATGATAATTTTCCTATCCATTTCTATTAAGTATCAATGTATAGTAATGTAGTCACAATTACAAGTGATTCATTATTATATGTTCTATGTATTAGAATGGTAGGTACTTAAAAGTAATCAGTAACAGGAAATCTCACTTGATATTTGTTTAGCGCTAGTTACTACTTAATTACTACATAATATAACTACAATCTGGAGAGAATTGATACTGCTTATGCGATTCGAGCTTATGTCCACTATGACTAACTTTTATCCAACTTATTCATCAATATCCAATTAAGAATTTTATGATTTATATAACATAAATCTTTAGAAATAACCTGAATATATTCAAAGCTGAATGCCATGATGTAAAGAAGATTATTTCATTTTGGAATAATTTGTATGTGAATTAGTTCTTCTAAGAGTATTAAAATAAACTGATTGATTGTAAATGGACTAATAAAAAACCGGGAGAACTAGGAAGCTAAAAACAGCTGCTACTCATTGGTATCTAACCGCCTCAGCAGTACGCTCACTGTAAAGCCTAAAGTTCTTAAATTTGATACCTCTCGAGGACATACATCCAAAAATCTAAGGAGTTTTATACTAAGACGAAATATCTCTTCTATGTTTTGCGGCTTTTAATGTTTGTCTAACTAAGGTTAATTCTTGATATTAAATTCAGTAACCCTCAAGATCTCTCTTAATTCTAAATGGGTAACGAAAGGCGTAATTTGTGAACAGAGGCTTCACTTCAATACGTCTAACATCGGTAGAAGAAACAAAACGTCTTTGCAGTACATGTAAGTAGAAATAATTCAGGTGAGGTTTATATTTAACAGATCAAAATATGATGCATTGTGTTTACTAAAAGATACTGTTTAGACGAAGTAATTCCTTGTATTTTTTCAATTTCTAAGAATTTCTCTGGCCTAACAAACTCTATGTCGATTTTTCATTGAAGTTCACAGTAGTGTGATAAAAACTGGTTATCTGTGGAATCCAAAGTACTCTCCTAAAACTTTATGAGTCACAAAATTGAATTTAACTTTGAAATAAAATTTAGTCCTCATTAGCCGTTAAATCTAGTAATGCCAATAGAATTATTGTGGCTGAATAACATACCAAATATTTCTGTTTCATAAACATCAGACTCGTTGTTTATATAGGCTACGGATTAATGTTGGTTGGGTACCACTGAAAGCCAACGATCACTAGACAGTTGTTTTGTCCAAGCACAAGATCTGTCCACAGTGTGTACTTTCGATTCAGCTAAGGAATAAAAATTGGGGCCTTCAGGTCTAAAGAAGAACTATTAATCATCATTAAGACTAGACCAGCCGGGGTCCAATTGTATATTTCCCACTTACATCAATTTGTGATATAACGCAACATTCGGAGGCAAAACAGTTCTCGCTGATGACATTAACTGATAGTCACATTGTATCGCGAATCGATGAAAGTGAGAATCCTACCAATGGACCCCAACCGGTGCAGCGGTGCAGTTAGTTACGCACTAACCAGGTGACCTGTAGGTGATGGATTCTATCCCCTGGTAGAATAAAAGGTTTATACTGCTGAGGAATCCCCAACTAGGACGAAACAAAGGTTCAGTACTTCTTGGTTTTCACCTGTACCCAACTGATCTGACCAATAGGAACAAATAAACCACTTAAATTCAAAACCATATTAGGAGTGTTATAAAATCAACTATCACAACCATCTGATGATCAGCAGAAATGTAACAAAAAGTCAAAATTTTGATCAGATTAACTTACTGTTATGATCCAATTCATCAAAAAATTCATCAATACCAGCAACTAATCGTTGATTAGCTAAATTATTAAATTTTTGAATGATTTTATCATGATTGTTTGATCCATATAAATGTAATCCATGATCTTGAGGATAATAACCTACAATGGAGAATGACATTGATTTGTTTTAATTCTTTGACTAAACAAATTAATTTTCAACTTTTGAAATAATTAACATTCGAAGGAATTTTAAAATTTATCGACAGTGTTCAACAACGGAATCAAGAACAGGTATTTTGTCATATCTGATATTCATCAGATGGATGTACCTAAATATATCAAAGTGTTATTGTGCATACTGTTAATTGAATTCAGCTCGTATAATTTCAAGTTTCTAAGGTTGTTGAATCCACCGAACCTCGAACTTGTTTAATAGATACGATATTGGGATGGTTATTTTTGTGGAGATTGGCTATTTTATTTAATTGAATATATCACAGACTGATGTTGGCAGGGTACCATTGAAAACCAGGGAACACTGGACAGCTGGACAGCTATCATAAATTGATGGAATTGAGAATTCTACCATCATATGCTGACCCACTGGTGCAGATGGTTACGCGTTCGTGTCAACCTGAAGCCCCTGGTGCATAATTTGGGGTGCATACTGCTGGGCAGTTCCACACTAGAACGAAACAGCTGTCCAGTGCTCCCTGGTTTTCGATGTTACCCTGCCAACATCAATCTGTGATATATTCAGTCAGATACGATATTCACTATAAACACCCATACTGTACATTATTTATCTATTTCCCCCCAAGAAGGCAACACTAGCTACATAAGATCTGCTCACTTCTTAATATCAACCACCAAATAATTCAAATTCATACTATTAATCTATTCTTTCAGAATCGTGACTCTATTGTATATATCATGTACATTTCAAGACAATCAATATTACTATTGCCATGGTATTATTCATTCACTGATATGTGAATTAATTTGTTAACTTTTGTTTCGACGTCAACTGATTTATAATGTATTACAATCATTCGTTAAGTTAACTATGACTTCGTTGAAGCTGTAGCTTAGTGGTAAATGTCTTTCACATACTAAGCTGTATGATCGAGTTCTACTCTATCAGCTTGAAAATGAATAACTATAGAAAAATATTATTGACCTTTTTATTTAAAATATGACCCTAAACCACGTACACGATTTTGTACATAGTAAATTCTGTTCTTGCCTAACAATTGACCCTTATCAGGTCATCAGTTCTATGAAATGTTCACACTTGGATTGGGTTGATGTTTTCACCTTTCATATCATAATACACAACAGTGATGATGAATCAAAACGAGAAATAAAAGCAACTGTCCAGTGCTCCTTGGTTTTCAATGGTACCCTTCAAACATCAATCTTTGACATATTCAGTCAAACAGAGAAATAAAAGGTAGAAAAACGCAAGCTATATAAAAAGATACAGAATGAACTTATCTCGGCAGTCACTAGAAATTCCAACTCTAGTCTCCTAAAATATATCTACTTTAATTAAAATTAGTGTAGAAATCCTAACCGTAAAGTATTGTATCTAAACTATTTAAAACGAAGATAAAAATCCTAGATATCGTGATGAACTTCAGACATCTAATCTTTTCGTCCCATACATTAATTTACTGTACCCTATATAACAAGCTCAAATTAATAATATTCTGTTTAGTAAATTATGTTCCTTAACAGCTTCATTTAAATGAAGGCAGATATATCAGTTAAATATTAACAAAGTGGTATTATAATATCACTTAATTAGAACTAATATCAGCTTACTAGTGACTAACTCCTCGAGGTAGCTCATGAAGCTCTAGTGAGACTATGTGACTAGCGGACTTCATCCTTGTCGAGCGTGCGGTACTTACCCACTTATGACAGTGGATGAGGTTGTGCGAAGGTATCACTGATTGACTAAATTAGAAATATCGGCAGTTGGAAGCCGTTGGCGGCTTGCTTGAAATCTTGGGCTACCACTTTTTACTGAATATCTCAATAAGTTACTTTCATGTATTGTCTTAACTGCTCAATTATGTTTCAAAATCGCACTGTGTACTCACGCACCATTAAAAAATGTTTACAACCTACCATTAGTAATTCAGTTAGATCTAAACGAAGATATTATGGTGTCTGGCAACATGTTTTAAAAAGGAACAGTGTTCATCAAACGTCTACTCCTGAAATTTTTAGTCTTAACTATAGATCTCTTATTGGAAAATTTGACCACTTACAATTTCTCTTTAGTCTTAACATATACCGTAACTGTGGTCTAATCACAGTTCAAGAATCATAGCTACGTGACCTATTTTTCATCAGGATAATTCTGTCATCAAGTAAAAGTGTGGTGGTAGTGTTGCTACTTTAGTAAATACGAACTGGTGTAAATTCAATAGTATGTGTACACGGTGAAAAACTTGTTGAGACACTGTATGCTAAAAATTCATATTGTACTAAACATACTATTGAATAAAGCTATTATTATTAGTTTAGTGATTTAATGGTAAAGCGTTCGTCCCCCAGAGTCAGATGGTTCTGAGTTTGGTTCTTGACAGGGTTGTAAATAAACACTACTGAAGGGCCCCATACTGGGACGAAACAGCCTTCCAGTACTTCTTAGTGATCAGTGGTTGCTTAATTCAGACCAATTCGAGATATCAAAATGTTATTAACCAAATTGAAATCTAGAACAGCCCATGTCAGTTAAAATAATGTATATAGTATCGTTCAGAAGCATTTTGGGTGTGGTAGTTACTTACTAATGGTATTGAATAAGATTGTACGATATCACAAATTAGATGGCATCAGAATAAAAGCAAAAAGTCCAGAAAGAATGGATATGATATCTGGAGGTAATGTAGACAAGTATTAACACTGAGAATTGTAATGTTAGAACAAGACGGTTGCCTTTAGCTTACTCAATTTCAAAGATTGTCATAAAGAAGATCATGACAATACTTACTTAATTGCAAAATTTCACACGAAGTAAAGTTAAGGAAGAAAATGTGTCAAGCCATGCCGTTGTACCTTACATAAAAACCGATAGAAGAAAAGTCTATGAGATTAAAATCAGAATACTGAAGAAACAATAGCAGTTACAGTGAAAAGCTTAACTTAAGTAATGTACTTCAGAAAGTGAATCTTCGATAAGTGCATAAAGTGCGTGGAAATGAATATAAGTTATCAGTTGGAAAACTAAAAGTATTCAACGAAGAAAGTATCCTATTCGATGATATCATTTACAAGTAAGATGGGTGATGTTTATAATTAAATGAGAGATTGAATATATTTATTTAATACATAAAGCTTAGACTTAAATATAAGGATTACTGAAACCACTGTAACATTCAAACCCCTGAGATTTGTCCCTATTTAGCTACTTCATTTTACTTTATAGATAATTTTGAGAGAGGCTCTTGAAGCCGAAACGTAATCATTATTTAATAAGTATTTATTAATGTAGTTGATAACAAAACTCAGTAGTCGTCTCGTCTTTCATATTTGATTATTTGTACACATAGAATAACAGTAGTAATAATATTAGCTATATTCAATAGTATATTTAGTACATTATGTATTTTCAGGATACACTGTCTCAACAAGTTACTCTCTTACCATATAAGTCCGTATTCACAAAAGTAACAACATCATCGTCACATTTTTTCTTATTGATAGAACATTCCTTACGGAAAATCTGAAAACATATTAGCAAATCGAATTATCATCGTAAAGGTCATGTAGTCAAGATTTTTGAACTGTGACTAAATCACAGTAACGAAATGTGCTTAGACTCTACAGTGTAGACTCAATAAGAAATCTACAGTTGAGACTAAGAATTTCAAGAGTAGATATCTGATGAATATTGATCCCTTTTTAACGCTTGGTGTCTTCGCTTAGATTTCACACGATAGGTCACAGACATTTTCTAAAGACGCCAGAGTACACAATGCGATTATGTGACATAATTGAGCAATTAAACAAAACCAAAGATGTAAAAGTAACTTAAGATATTTATAGAAATTGTAGCCTAAGATTTCAAACAGACAGCTGTAAGTATTCCGCTCATTAGTTTCAAAATATATTTATTATTTATATTGATATAGTCATAAAGAAAGAAAGTATTACTTAGCTGTCTGGGGATCGAACTCTAACTCTTCTGGTTTAATTTTGAACGATTAAACCACCTGCACCACTTATGTTACATTCAGTGACATCCGGCAATAATAACTGTCTTATTCTTAACATGTATAAACTCCAGTAGTCACTAATTCTTACAAGAACTTCACGAATATTTTGAAATTAGTTAATGATGAACTGATTATCATAATTAACTTAATGTGATTTTATGCCCATTAACAATTTTTACTT
>CM068307.1:37740517-38095517 GCA_034768735.1 Schistosoma mekongi | reverse complement strand
CGTTGTAACTGACTGACTGGTTGACTTTAGTTAATTGAATACGTCTGGTTACATTGACATTAGACTATTTTGAGAAATAGAATTAGTTAGCCTTCAGTTCATTTTACTGCAAAGGTATACTTATCAGAGATTAAAAATTCTTAAAAATACAATCATCATGGATAAACAAATAACCGTATCGAGTGTTACGGGCATCATTTATATAATCGAGCCAGCCTACATTTATTAGCTACTATAGTACAGTGAACCATACAAAACTCAAAGAACCCTCAGTTTTGCACAAGAACATATCAATAGAGGCTTGCTAAAATACGAATTCAAACGAGGCGATGTTATTGCAGCAACAGACGAAATTCATGAAATATAAAACCATATCCAAAGCATCATCATTTGTTCCTATCAGAAGTGTTGCATCTTCAACTGATGGCATTAACGACAATATAGTAGTATTCATCTATGATTCTGATGCAGATGCAACTTTTAACACTTGGCTTAGGAGATAAGAGGAACCTTTAAAACTTGATTATACTGCTCAAGAAGATTCTCGGAAAATTTGTTTGGAACTCTAAAGCCTGACCCAGAAGAACTAGATAAATAAATAATGAATTCCAAAATTTAACTATTAATATTTTCGTTCAATATTTGTGACTCAAATTCTGATTCATGGAATTTTAATGTTAGACTGCTGAATAAAATATTCGAAAAGCTCTAAATGATCTAAGTTTAGTACTTGTTACCTCGAAGCATTCCCATAATCTTGAAAGAGCCGATATTTTCTGTCGAATTCATGCAACCATCACACAGTATCATATTCAAAGATGTTATTATTAAGTTATTGGAATCACGACTGTAAAATGTAGTTATTTACATTAATCGATCAAGTAATGATAACCACTATCGTTTGTCTATTAGTAGTTACATTCTACTGATAAATGTACTCTATTTTAGCCATTAGTCTAAGTGGTATTGTATTCATGGTCTTTAGTTGTTAGGTGGTTGGTAGTAATCGACAGGAAATCTTTCTATACAATTGTCAAAAGGGCATACTAGCAACCTCCAAACAATGTATGCTATCAGTAGTATTCAAACTAGCATCACTCAGTATCATAAACATGTCACGAATCAATTATCTCACCGTTGACGATTATCTTCCGTGGAAATTAATTATTTACACAACCCCACCCCCAATTGAAACCATTCCATAAAACTGATAGATGTTTTGAATTATAATTTCCATAAACATTGAACCATTCTTCAGAAAGAGTGCACTATAAAACATGTAACTCTGAAGTACTTATTAAGAAATCAAGCCAAGTAAACCCTCATAAAGGAGTCTACTGAAATTACCATTTTATGCATCATGAAAGACCGAATTGTTAGTCTATGTAGAACGTAGAAGGCGTCTTCCGTTTAATTATTATTAAATCAAATTACGGTTAATCTGTATAAAGTTATGGATATGTGATTATTAACCAGATATATCCGTAACCTACAGAATACCAATGTTGTGTTAAAGGTTAGAACTAACACCACTAAACAAATGGTCACTTATTAGTAATATATTATTCACTTCATAACAAAGTCAATAGGTCCTTATCAAGTACACTAATTACCGTACTTCTGAGTACCATTAGCTTAATTGTCTCTTACTTTAATGACTGATAGGAATCTACATATGACCTTAACCAGGGTAAATGTAATAATGATATTTCGGTAGTAATAGATAATGGTGTACAGTACAATATCTAAATAAGTCACAACATACCCTTAGTTTGCATATTTGTCAGAATGATGACTGTTAAAAATTAAAATATTTTGCTTCTTGGTCTCTTGATATCTGCGTTTCACTAATTTTCATTTGAATCTCATTAAACTATAGCTAATTCAATCACTTCCGTGATAAGGACTGGTATTCGATGACTAGTTGAATAAGGTCCTTAATGTAAGACGATACACCTCAGTCAGTTAGTCTAGTGACTTTCAGACCCAGAATTAGCTCTCTTTGATATTGGCGATGATGAAGATTTCCGAACTTAAACGGATCGTGCCATCAAGTGATTTTAATGGATAACATCAGTATGTAGTTTGGTTACTTCATTAAAGCTAGTATTACAGTCGTAAAATATAGGCTCGAAAGTTACTGAATCCATATAAGCAACTAACACTAATCAGATCATGAGGTATTGATATTTATAATGATGAGGCGATTTTGAAAAGATATGGAATCCGACAGTATTGTGCATCCAAGAGGACATATCCAGAATCATCAAGCTTTCAGATGGATGCTTAATTTCTGAACATTGCTTTTAACGCCTAGTGAAATGTAACCAAGTTTTACGAAAGTATTTGTTGACTGGATATAGTTGAGTAACTCTGATGGGTCATGCTGTACTTTGTGGTTTCCAATGCTTGTCACTTTGTCATAAAGCTCATCTATTTAATACGTGTGCAAAGTTGATAACAGTAAAATAATCTCAATCCACAAAATGATCTGACTATGATGAACAACTGATATGTTATAATTAGTCAACCATTTCAGTGTTTATTATCAAACTACACCAGATGTCTAGAGTAAAATCGCCTAGTTATATAATAAAGAGTGAATTGTAACAATTACTACTCTATTAATATTTAAGTTGGATTGTGACTGACAAGAGGAATCCAGGACACGCATTTTGTTCTATTTGGGACTCATCGGCTGGATGTACCTTCATCCCACTGTTGATGTTCACACTGAGATTTGAACTCAATCCGCTTCGTGCCAAAAGCCAACGCGTTCACCACTAGGCTACTGTGTTAAGACAGCCACACTTGTGTACTATCGCTTCAGTCTATTACAAATCAACGGAAAGATACAAGCTTATTCTAATTACTACTCTATTGCCTAATATCTGTTGTCCATTTGATTTATCAATCTTGATCTATTTCTAGAAACAGGAATCGATAACAATTAATATAGCTTAATTGTACTTGAATTTTTGAGATAGCTAATGGTCTAATGACTACACTGATTGAACATAATAAGTTGAACACTTCTACTTCCTCATTTTCAAAACAATGAATGTTGATATCACACAAATTACCACTTTTGTGAGGGGTATCTTCAATCTTAAGGGGCATGATACTATCTGTGAGAATCATACCTACATTACGCTGCTTCACAGTCTTGGATTATTAGATCATTGAAATAAAATCATCATGATATTTACTAAGTCCGTTAATTCTGTAGCGTTGAATTACTCAGCAATATAGATAGTTGCAGGAAATCAGGAAAATACGTTGGAAATGAATAGGATATACAATTCGGAAATCATTAGACTGCTTCAAAAGACAGGTATTAACATGGAATCCTGTTGGGAAACGGAAAGGAGCTAAGTTAAAGAACACTGCATCGAGAATTGGAATCAGATATTAAAAGGATAAACAGAAACTGGGAATAACTAAAAAGGATTTCTCAGGACAGAGTTCAGTGGTGAATACTGGTGAGCAGTTTGTGCTCTTCTGTGAGGGGTAACGGACGTATGTAAGCGAGTAAGTAGATAGTTGCATCAAATGATATTTGTCATGTGGTATATTAAGAAATAAGAATCTAAAATTGAAATGAAACAGCTCAATGAGTACGTTAAGCCTGTATGATAAGAGTTAGTGCTACAAGAAAAGTTCTAGCAATTCAAAGATGAATACAATTTCATAACAGTTACAAATTAAGCCAGCAAGTTACAACTGAATTATTTAATTGATTACTTCAAAGTATTCACTAACTAATGATAATAAATGGGTATTTTTGAAGGCAAACTGACCTGCGTTAGATAACTATCAAAATTTAGAAAGTACTGAACCAATATTTTGTTCTGCTATATGACTCCTCAGCACCAATAAGCAATTATATCAAACCCAGAACCTTTAAATTTATCGGTGAATTTTAAACCCTATAAACGTTAACTGTGGTGTGAAGTTTCTATGTTCGATAGCTAATAATGAAGCTAGTGTTTACTCTTGATAAGTTTAGCAATATGATGAAATATTTTCCTACTGTTTGGTAGTTTATTTCGGTCTTATAATTCAGACCAATTTGTAATATTCAACTCAAATTAATGTTTAATTACTTATAAAATTTACGCATATTAACATTTAATTTTAATTATATAAGTTGGATTGTGACTGGCAAGTGGAATCCAGGATGCGCATTTCGTCCTATTTGGGACTCATTGGTTGGATGTACCTGCATCCCAATGTTGATGTTCACAATCGGATTCGAACTCAGTCCGTTTCGTGTAGAACGTCACCTTGTTCACCACTAGACTACTACAAGTTCATCCTAATTTAATTCTAATGTTCGTATGTGTCACAAATTGACCTCGATTGGGTACCGCCGAAGCACTTGGAAGGTGTTTCGTCCCACTGCGAATTCCTAATACCGTCAAGTAATCAAACTCGGGAAATTCAGATCTCGTAGTGAAATGTTATCCATCTGAACAATTGGGCTTATGTCCAATCATATCATTCCCACCATAATCAATTTTTGTTATACTTGGACAAATTATTATTCTATTTAGGCTGAAGTTTACCATAATGCTTAAGCTTACTGTATTAAGCAGTTTGGGTCACTTTTTTAGTTCATTTAACGCAAGAATGCTCTAAGTTAAAGTGTAATCACATTTCACATATCCAGATTCACTATATTCAACTTCTTCATTCTGCAAATTTGACTGAGCCACATTAAATACATTTAAACTAGATAGTTGACGATAACTTTAGTATCTAAAATTTACCCAGTAAATGAATAGAACTACCGAGTTCGACATTCAACACGAATCAGTGACTGTAATTAACGTTGTTCATGCCAGTAATTTATATTCCTTCAGGTGAATTATCCAATTAATTAACATGCAGCTGTAAAACTATTCAAAAGGCTTAATAATGTAATTAAAGTTTAAAAAGAAGCAGATTTTATTTAAATAACACCGATACTAGTAGTGTAGATTGTGTTAGGACTAGTAATATTCTAAGTCAACTAATTTATCATACCGAAGTACTTACGCTTACGTTTTACCACAATAGTGTAAGTATATTATGTGACATCTTGAATGATAATAGATCATGTCTAATGTAACAGTTATTCATTATTCTAAGGTGTTTTAATCTCTTTCTGTTGGAAAATTTATGGGTTAATACTGACAGAATTCAGCATTGTTTCTTCGTCTTATTAAGAAGTGTTAGGTAAAATCTACCTACATCTTAAGCAGGAACACTTACAAATAAACACTATATTTGTTAGGTAACTTTATGATTATCTTACCATATTAGCTTGCAGTAAATCTGTTGATATTTTGAACAATAAGTTTGAGTTTAATTATGAGCATTACTAGTAAAATAGAAGTAAAATCCAACTGACGAGTCTCAGATAAGACGAAATGTATGCTTTGAGTTTCATCAGTGAACAGAACTCTCACACAGAACACACTCAATGCTGCAGGTTAAGTATTAAAATTTTAATATATTTAGCATGTTGATATGTATTAGCCCTACTTAACCGATATCTATTTGTGGCATTATTTGAGTGTAAAAGACCAACAGAGGAATAATTAATTCGTAAAACGACTTATTTACAGAGTGAGATGTTAACATGGATCAACAGTGCGTCACATTAAGCATACTGCACCTTAGCATTAATCTGTTCATGTTATCGATATGATAGATACATACAATTAGAAAGACTTTTGCAGCAGATCATTACTTACTCTACTCATTATCCGATTGATTAGCTACTTATTTACATTATGTGAAATAGTCAGAGAATTAGTCATACAAATGTTAACCTTAATGGTCATTATTAGTCTAAAGATTCATCAATATGATACTAATAAATCAAAGGTTACTATTAGACATGTACTTGTTCGTGTATTCATTCATTGACAATCGTTGTATTAATAACGTTTAATACTACTTAACAGGTTTCAGTGTATGATCTGGACGTCAAAGAGCTTTGTTCTGCTAGCTCAGAAGTTAAATTTACATTCTTTTTAATTGAACAGTTTAGTATAATCAGAGAAAAAAGAGATACAAAACTAGTGTGGATTATACGTTAGCAAGTTGAATGTTAAACTCTATCTGAAATCCAAATATTGTGAGTTTCATCCATGTCAAAATCATGAATTAGTTTTACTGATTAGTCATAAATTATGAAGGACAGCTTCTGAAATGATCTTCGGTTTCTAAAACTACTTTTGACTGTAATCAAGCGATACAAAGACAGATTTACATATTTAAGTGTTTAGTAAAGATACCCCGCCAAAGATAAATGAACTTATCTATTCACTATAACTTTGACAATTTTTTTGGAAGGAAGGGTTTCGTTTGTACATGGGTGATTATATATTCACGTTAAAACGCACAGCAACAAGCTTAGTCACTCAATATTAATATTAGTGGTTAAAGTGTCAATACTACTGTCAACAACTGACACTTAAATAAGGGTTTATTACGCCATTGCATTTGGTCTTTCATTATACATTTCTAATGTATGTACTTTAAGGTGAGATTTATCTATTCATATCACTGCTGAAGAGTTCCACACTAGAACGAAACAGCTGTCCAGTGCTCCCTGGTTTTCAATAGTACCCTGACAACATCAATCTGTGATATATTCAATCAAATAAACAGTATTTTGTTGAACAACTTAGTTGTTAGTAACTTCTTTAATATGAAGTTATTTTGTCCCAATCTAAGTTTCTTCAACAATTTATCCTAAAGATACTAGTCAATACAACTAGGTCTTTTCATTGTTGAATCAAATACTGAATTGTTACTGTACACAATGCAATTTGTTTACCAATACACCTTTTAATATGTTATGCAAAACTAATCATATCAAATCTGTTCCCTGGTATCAGTATGATCATATTATGATTTACATCAATGAACAAGTATAATCATTGGTTGTTTTGTGTAAGTAAACGTAAACAGTTTAAGTTTTTCCGCTTACATAACTTTATGATACTCCATTTCCTGGTCATTGTTCAGTGAATCTTATTGTTTATTCTCTTTATGGAAAATGAATACAGTTAAATGTTACATCATCTTCAAAGTTATTAGTAGCATGTACAATTGGATTATTTTAGCACAGAAAAATTATAAGAGAATGAATTAGGGCATTAGATATACATTTAACTTGTATTCAATAAAATAAGAATGATATAGCTTGTAGAATATTATAATTGTATAGTACTTCGTCTCTCTTAGTCAGTTTCAAGTAATTCAAAGAGTTTAACGATGCTTTGAAATTGTTTGTGTCATCGTCATCATGTTGTTTAACACTTCACTGTTGTTATATGCACATTTTGAATAGATCCATTCGATATCGAATTAATTCACAACTATTAAAGAAGTTGGATTGAGATTGATAAGTGGAGTTCATAAGACATATTTTATCGTATTTGCTATTCGTCCACTGTATGTAAATCAATCTCTTTATTGATTTATAAATACTGATTAATCAAAATCCTAAACAATATTAATGGGAAGATAAGAACAATCTCATTTTATTTATACGTCGCCTCGTCGCATGAATATGGCCGTCTTGACTTAATACTTTAGTGGTAAACGATACGTCTTTCACTACGAATGAATAAAGTTCTGGTCACTGTCTAAACATCAACATTCGAATTTGGAAAATATGTTCGTCTGATAAATCCTAAATAAGACGAAAAGTATATTACATATTCTATTTGTTAGCGTTAATAGTAGCTTCAGAATATTGTTAAGTAACGTATCAATTGATTAATAGTGAATATCGTATTGTAAAATAGAAACTAGATTAAAATGAATGAATGGTAATCATGATTTATCTGTTGAAGACTAAAATTAATCGATTATCGCTGTTTACTTTAGTTACCAAGTCAGAGTTTAAATAAATAATCTTTCCGCAGTTGAAAATCGAGTTTTAACCTTGTGAATAGTATAGCTCCATTGAATTTCATAACATTCAGGTAACATGCTAATCAACTATGAAGGATACTTTCACAATTGAATCGAACTACTATCACAGTTATTTAAATAAATACTTATGTAGGACTTTGTTAATCATTATAATCTATTTTTGTTTTTGAGTAGTCCTACTAACCTAACTAACAAAAGCATGGTTCTTTACCATCATAATTAATCTAATGTTTTCTCTACAATTAATATCCCTCATTTATAAAAGTACACGTTTATTTACTTGACATGCCTGACGCTTAATGTTGATGAGGCATTGGTAATATTATCAGTTAACTCAACAGAAGTGAGGTAGAGTTCGAACTTTTGAGACTACATTCTAAAATATGTGAATTATGATTAGCAATTGAATCATGAGAATCCATTTCAAACTACTCGAAACTTGTCTACAACATTCCAAAGTTGTAGTCCACACTGATACACATAGTATGTGTCTGGTGCCTTATAGACCAACTTGTTATCTCCTGAACTGTTGGAATGACATAGTCATCAACTTGTTCAATACATAGGTTGTTTTCATTATGCTGCTGTTCATATTCAGGAATGAATTCGATGAGTAAAAGAGAATGAAATGTGTGTTTAGGATTCGGCACCTAGTCACGAAACTGTATACTTTATAATGTGATATAAAATGATGACATCAGTAAACATAAGCCAACATTGAAGGATTTATTACTGTGACTGACCAACTTGTTAGAAATTCTAGACTTCAAAGATGGTTTATTTCACTTTTCTGTCACCAGTTCTTATTTACAAAATATATACTGATCAGGTTAAGGAAGGCTAATACTCTGTTAACACCATGATGACATAAATACAGTATAACACAAAGACTTGTCTTTTAGTCATGAAATCATTACGTACTGAATATAATAGTTATGTTTAACACAGTAGTGTGTGCATATGTTCTAAGACGACAGAATAAAGTAAGGATAGATTATTGTGATGATATCCTCAATGTAAAATAGTCCTAGAATAATGCAATTATTCTATGCGTTTGCCATAATTAATTGAGGAAACTGTAGTCCAAAATAAATAGCATCTATTCAATGTCGCTATGAATGCTTGGTGTATATAAATAATTACTATAAACCAATTCAACTTAACTATGACAATCAAGTCACTGGCTATGCACTTGAAGATACTCTTAAAGTTCCACTGATAATTCATGATTGGTTAAGTTTAGTTACATCGTTAGTAGCATAAGCGTCATTCCACATCAAAACTAATTGAAGTAGGATTATTACTATTATACTTTGGGCGACCTAATGGTGCAGACTGACAAACATTTAACATGAGACATGAATGTTATCGTTTCTATTCCAGATCAGTGGTTTACCCTACCACTTAATTGTCGGATACCAGAACAAAATGGCTATCCAATTTTCTATGATTTTCACCGACGCTAATGAAATCAAAATCTGACGGATTCAGACAATAAATCTGAAGATAACTAGTCTTAATAATAAGTGTATGTAAATATGGTAGATTCATGAATCTATGCATCCCCATTAGTACAACTAGATTAATTTAAATTAAAAGAGTTTTGAAATGTTATTATGAATCTGAATTTCTTACTGACTTTACTTAATCATCAGTTAAACTCTTCTAAATAAGATGATATGGTAATAGTCAAATAACAAGAATAATGAAAAGCAACAGATATGTGAACGATGAATGAACTTCAGTAGTAAGTAGAATAACTACAAGTAGGCCGGACGACGGTTCTACAATATGGAAGTTGACCTCATTACATAATATGCTAAACATCAATTAAATAATGGCAGTTTTATACAGGGAATAGTTTTAATTATTTGTCACAGACTGATGTTTGTACACCATTGATAACCAGAGAGTACTGAACAGGTATTCCATTTTAGAATGGGATTCATTACCTAACTGCACAAAACCACTTCAGTATAATTTACACATTTTGTAATGTTTAAAATTAACTGAACTGTGTATTTAGCTGTTCGGAGAATGCAAAGATAGACCCGGATGAATTCACTGTGACCAGTAAACTTTATCGTTCTTGATTTGTTTAAATTTCTCAAAATGTCTTAAGTTATTGATCAGCCTAAACGCCAAGTTGTTATGGACTAACGGATGATAATCGATTGTAATTTACCACAGTTTTATAGTGTTCTTATAGCAAAGACCGAAATTTTCACTGATATGCTTCTCCGTCTTAATGTCCGAAAATATTTCACAGCATAGGAACCATCTGTTACAGATTACATAAAACTTAGTTAAAATATGATAACTCATGTCTTGACTGGCTAAGACGTATCGTCGCATAATCTTCTTAATGCAGAAATGAGACAGTTACCATCAATCTAGTTGGAATGTCATTGTATCTAATTGTAAACCTACCAAAGTTAGAAATGTTTAATATTAAAACCCAGTCTAATAGTCTAATGGTTAGGCATATGGTGTAAAACATAAAAGTCCTGGAATCAATTTCTGGTGGATCGCTAGCTCCTATATATGAGTCTCAGATTAAAATGTAACAACTGCCCACTGTGCTCTACTTTTTAAAAGTACTTCAAGTAGTTATTTCCCTCCCCCCTCACCTTGTTTTTATGCTGATCATTTTGACATAGAAAGTAAGTGTTCTAAGTAAATGTTTTTCGAAGTTTAAACTATTTGGTTCGAGTTCAGTAGTTATTGTTCCTAATTCAAATTCATTTGTAACATTGTAACATTACCATCCAATTCCATTTTTACAAATATATTCTATTCATATGTCTTATATTCAATTGGCGCCCAAATTTTGTGAAACTATTCGTTCTTCTTTAGACAAAAATTCCTATAAAACAACCCCATTTTTTGATGATTTGGTTGACTACTCAAGAAATGACATGTTAGTGAAATTTCGTGAACTGAAGCAATCTAATAATGTAAACCATTGAATTTTAGAACAGTACTTTCAGTTACATACCTAAAAGATTCAATCCATGACAAGGATGTGTACAAACTACAAATCAATTTCAATACCATTACATTTCTTTATCATAAACTAATATTCCTTTTTACTAAAGTTGAAGGCCTTTAAAATATTGTCATAGTAAAGGTTAAATGTTAGCTTCGAACTCTATAAAAGATCTATAATGAAAAATCTTAAACGATGTTATAAAAATAGTCACCTATCAATTGTTAACAGGTATTCAATGATTCTGAAGTAGATTCTAGTACTTATTAAAGATACTGACTACAAACATACAACAAAATAAACTTCTTTTAACCTCAGTCAACTTACTAGGTATGTAGTGTAAAGGTGGCTCAGCAGGTTGATTGTAATAATTATGTCCTAATTGATAGTCAGTATCCAGTAAACGTTCAGATTGTCGACGTAATAATTCCATTTGATATTGATGAATTAAATGAGATAACTGTAAATCAGAAATGTCTTGAAAATATGGCAATTGATTACGTTTATTATTACTATTATCCATATTGCTATTTGGAATGTTAAACTGTGAGTAACTATTCATACTGGATGGTTTTTGATGTTGTTGTTGTTGTTGTTGATGTGAATACGTTGGTTTGTTCTCTAAAGGTATATTATTTTGGAAAGAAGGGACAGGAAACCAACTCGATGGATTGTCACGATTCATATAAGCTGTGTAACTATCATATAAATCATGACGTTGATTCAGATTATTCTGATGATGATTATTTCTACTCCATGTATTTTCTTGGTGAGGATACTGTTGAGCGTTCATATCGTACATGGTTTCTTGATCAGGCATATAAATTGATCCATGATAATTATTCCTCTTTGAATAAGGACTATAAGGTGAGTGTGGAATCTGTTGCTGTTGTTGTTGTATAGGAGCCTTAGAAGGTCCAAGATTTACTCTTCTATAGCCAAGTCGTTCATTCAATTCTTTATCAGACAAAGACTGTATTGATGATGGCAGAGGTTGTTTTCCACTAAATGGTCCCATATTTCTATTCACATTACTAGATTGAGACAATGTAGGGCCATAAATCATCTGTGAATCAGACAAATCGGCAATGTCATCAACATCACCATTATAATTTAATTCTTTTGTGGTTCAAATTCATCACGATTTACTCTTTGATAATGTTGTCTCTGTTGCGAACCTTGATCATACGTCTCATCTGACTGAAAACCATTCATTTGATCAAAGTTACCATAATTATCTTTATAAAATGAAGATGACGACGATGATGATGATGATAATGAAGACGATCTTAGTTTATTCACTTCATCTGTCTTTTGACCTTTAAATCCTAGGTCATACGGTGGCATAACTACCTTTGGGTCATACGGTGGCATAACTACCTTTGGTGTTCTTTGGGGTGATGAGTGTACTGATTTTGAAGATGAAGGATGTAAATCTAAATGACCAAATCTACGTTCATTTGCACCTGTAATCGGTTTACCCTCAACATAAGTAAATCCATACAGTTCAGTAAAGATTAATATTCCAAGGTATAAACTGAATAATCTATTCATTCCATGACATAAAGATTTATAATGTATACGCCTTGTTGATGCAGCAATTATGCACGTTACTTTCGTATTGAAATTGCATTTTGTAGTATAATTCTGTAAGTAATTGAATGAACCAATGCATTGTGTAAGCAATATAGCTTTAAAATTACCAATACTACTGCTAATACTGTTTGCCAAAAATATTAGTATATCCTTTTGATAGCATAAAAGTATTTTGTAGACCTGATATAATAACTTCCATATACTGCAAAAAATAACAAATAGTATCCATGATGAAAATGATAATAATGTTGGCGATGAAGTCAAAGAAGAAGGGGAAACAATCGAATACGATAATTGTAGATAATTTTCAAACACATAACATGAATTAGTGAAATGACAGAAAATACCTACTAGTAAGGATAGTATTAGTAGTAGTAATAGTAACGCATATGATAAACTTAAAACAATTGACAACAATAGTAATGATGAATTTGATAGTGTCCACTGGGAATTGAACATGAATTAGTTCAATAGGATCTTACTTGTTTCTTTTTTTTTATTTATTTGTATGTTCTATCAGTTGATTACGTAAGTATAAAGATGAAATAATTATTGAACTGATTATAATTGAAGTATTGATTTCTATTGATTTTACTTTATCTATTGAAATCACTAATATAAGTAAACAACAAAACAAAACGAACAATTCAAAGTATACACGTAACTAAATGAAATATTACATCGTTTTCATAGAAGAAGAATAATAATAAGAAGTTGAATGATTCAATTCAATTTTATCCATATTCCCATGCACAATGTATTAGAAAGTAGATTTCAATAGAATTTGATAATGTATACATTACCCTTCTCTCCTATGTTGTCAGTATTGTTAGCTTTGTCGTTGATGTTTATATTGTTACAAACAGAAATGTCAGTATTATTGTACCAGTGTTGAAGATGATACTTCTGTTTCTGCTACTCCTATTGCTGCTACTGTTGAAATGATAATAGTCTACTGAGTTTCAAATAATGATATCACACAACACCAATGAAATAATAGAATTTCTTTATATTATTCTCCAATTATTCTTATCATATATTAAATAATTAAATATCATATAAATAAGTAACGTTTTAATTTATATTAAGCAGAGATTTTTAAAATTCATAGTTTTCATGTATTCAGATTAGTAAAACAAAATAAAATAAATTTTTCAAATTAAAAATAAAAATAGTATTTATGTTGGTCATTTTGTCCAAAAAAATATGAATACATTTTCTTGTGCTTACATAATTTATAATAATTTATATGCTTACAAAATGTATGTTAGTTAACTAATGTGTTTATCTATTTCAATAATAATTGAATGTATACATGTTCAATGTTCAATAATCCATTTCAAGTGAATAAACAAACGAATGCGCACATTTAAATATACATTGATACACTTTAATAAGTATATAAATTTATGATTTCTTGTTGGATAGTAATATATAGAAATATATATACATATATACATATATAATGATAACAATGTACTAATAGGTTTTCAATGTGTAGGCGATTAGCTCATATGTTAGTACTGATGAGATTAGTAATAAGAAAAATGCAAATAAACAAATTAATTATCCAATCATTATTTGTGCTATTTAGTTTCAGTCATTTGAGTAGTTACAATGTTGTACATAGTGATATAATAAGTCATATGATAGATCATATTACAGTCGCTGTGTTGTGTGTGTGTGTGTGTGTGTATTAATGTGCTTGTCTAAAAGGTGTATATTTAACCAAGTACAAAATATTTTATGTGGGAAAAACACGAAGTCATAATCTATACAATTTTGATCTTAGAAACTATTTATGATTATTGTTTTTTTCTTATCTGATACAATAGAACTATTATTATGTATCCATCTTGAGTTAGATATTATAAACAGCGACCATCCATTTACATCATCGGATATGTTTATTGGCTGTATGAACTTAGTTTGTTAATGTATAAATACAAGTGGAAATTTTACGATTGGATGCCTATTCACTGGTACACAGCAATAAACGGAAACCCCTGGGCAGAATATGAAGTATGCACTACTAAAGAGTTCCACACTTAAACGAAACAGCTGTCTAGTGCTTCCTAAATTTCAATGGTACCCTGTCAACATCAATCTGTGACGAATTCAATCAATTAAAGCTTAATACAAATCTCCACAAACCACCTTAGTTCAATTAATAAATTAGGTTTGAGTCACGAAAATGTACCTGAAAACTGATGGTGAAATATAGCCAGGTACACTTGGTTAAAACAGTTCAAGTAGAATGCAAAACATGCAATCTGATTGTTATTCTTAGCCAAATACCAAATATACTTCAAACTGTTCATAATCAATATGTATATTTAAAAGTAAATTACAAACCAGTTGTTATTGTTCTAAAATTTTTCAGATTTGGTATATGGCTACGATGTTACGTAATGTTTTTCATGAAGATACATTACCAAGATCTGTTATAATGAATTTTCCATTTCCAATGATAACACCAATCTCAGACTTAAAATGACTGACCTCCAATTATCACGATTAGCCGATCTTTATGAGTGTCTGATGCTTTCACATGCATTGTAATCTTTAGTCAATCAATCAATCAATGCCTGTTACCCCAAGTGGAGCATAGAACGTCCACCAGCATTCTCCAACCAACTCTGTTCTGGGCTTTCCTTGCCAGCTCTTCTCAAGTGCTCTTCATGTCTGCCTCCAATTCCAGGTACAATGTGTTCCTAGGTCTTCCTCTGTTTCTTTGGCCTTTATGATTTCAAGTCAGTGCTTGTCTTGTGACACAGTTTGATGGTTTCCTCAATGTGTATCCAATCCACCTCCAGCGTCTTTTTCTAATCTCTTCCTCGGCTGGAAGTTGGTTAGTTCTCTGCCACAGAAGGTTGTTGTTGATGGTATCTGGCCAACGAATCCGAAGAATCTTGAGCAGACAGTTGTTAATAAATACTTGTATCTACTGAAGTATACTTTTCGTAGTTCTCCTTGCAAGTTTCAGTTCCATACAACAGGACTGTCTTCACATTTGTATTGAAAACTTTGACTTTAATATTGACTGAAAGTTGGTTTGAGTTCCAGAGTTGTAATCTTTAGATTATCATCAAATAATAGTCACATTTCTCATATAATTATTCTCATTATATTAAACAATAACATTGTTTGTAGTTGGTTTCTTTCATGGATATGTTCCGATCTTCTTATAGTTTAACATACAATTAAATAACCTTCAAAACTGTGAAATGATCAAATTTCTTTCTATGTATTTAAATGATACTAGATTCATCTGAAGTCGATTATTCTTGAACCAAAACTACCCACGAAGTGGTACGATTCAATGTTCTTATTAAACTCTAAAAATTTTCACATACGTTCTTTTGTCAGCTTACATTACATCATGAAAATTTAAATACCTCTTTATTAATCGTTTCAATACGAGAATTCCGTCTTTCTTAAAGACATCTCTCATATGCATAACACCATATATTCACGTAATGCAACTAAAGATTAAGAATACATGTTGTACTAAAAATATATGACGTCTGGAAGAATGACGCTATCGTCATCAATTTTCCAGTTAATATGTCACATTAAATATCCTCCTCTACACATACACACACTTGAAAATTACCTTGACGATTTATCTATAATCAAACAAGAGTACCATAGAACTAATTAGATATGAACTCATCAATCGGGCGACAGGTGCAGTCGATATTAATGGATAGAGTCTTCTTTATAATAAAAAGTGGATGAGATTGAAACCACTGAATTATAATTCATTGGCCTGATGATAAAGCTGTCGCGGTGGAGCCTAAAAGTCCTGATTTCTCTACCTAGATAATTCTTGAACTACCAGTGCACAAAAGTAACATGCCAAATCGATATAGTTGTTTAATACTCCTCAGTTTTCAATAATCATTAACTTGAATTTAGCCAATGAAGTAAACTGCAATATATCACTTCCTAAAAAGGCTAAATCATTCTTAAACTAATTAATATTGTGCATGTACCACAGGTCATATTTAAATGTTAGCCATAGCGAAATCCGAAATCAAATCCAGTGTTACGTAGATATCCGAAATGCATAACGATAGTGATACAAGTAGGTTACTTTGGTTGAATTTGTAAATTAGTTTGCGTTTAGTCCTCAACCTTGGTAATTACGCTTAACTTATTCTGGCATCAAACGTATGAAGGAAGTCGATAGAGTACTTGGAACAGGGTTTATTAAAGTAGCTCTAGTAAGCAATAAATCCAATTGATGTTTGGTATATTGAAACGCAGTTTAAGTTTATTCACAACTCTTTCAATAATGTAATTGAGAGTGGTTCAGATTTTTAAATGTTAATTTGATATCATGAATTAATTTAAACTAGACAATAGTTCGCCACCAGGAAGCTCACTAGTGACTAACTTCTCGAAATAATTCCTGAAGCTATAGTCGGAAGACATGACCGTTGGAGTTAAATCATGCCGGGTGTGAGGTAGTTACTCGCTTATAGCACTGTATGAGGTCGAAAAAAACATACTACGAATTGACTGAGCTTAAAATACCAACCGTTGGAATCTGGCTCACTGTTCTAGTGGTAAAGCGTTCCTTGTGGATCCAGATTGTTCTGAGTCCAGTCCGTGATATCGTCGTGGATGCGCATTTCTAGAGTCTCAAACTAGTACAAGACAATTATCATGTAATTCTTGGTTGTCAATAGTTACCCAATTAGGACCAATCTGTTATATCAAACCGACTTTCAAAACTCCTATTGCGCATACTGTTTCTAACACTTTCGATCATTTCATTCACTTAATTATATATAATTGTATAATAGTGAGTAATTTCCATCAGAGAAATTGCCTCAGGCATTTCAAGCTGCCTGCAAATTTCTTCTATGAATATATTTAGTTCAGATGAACACCACCAACTGATAGGAAATATAAATATAATGGAAGTAAGAACTTGGAACGAAATATCTAAAATTCAGAACTTATTCAGTAAATGAATGAAAATGTAACCAAAAGAGTTGAGTAATTCACAGTTAGTAACCTAAGTAACTTAATGTGTTATAAGTTATTTATTTATCTAAACCACAAGCTTCATTTCATTTCTGAATACATGTCATTACAGTTTTATAAAAATATTTCATATTGACGTATTACGTAACTCTTTCCACATCTATTAGTCTTTATCTAATTTATATGACGTTTTAAGGAATACTTAGTTACATTTTCTTTTATTGTTGCTATATTTACTCATTTATTGTCATTAACAAGCATTATAATTCATTTCGTGATCGTACAACTTTGAAAATGAATTCAATGTGAAGAGCACTTTTCATTGTCAATCAATGTCTGTAACCGCTTGTGAAGTATAGGCTGCCGTCCAGCATTCTTCTTCAACCAACTCTGTCTTCGGTTCTCCTTTAAAATTACTCTCAAATACAATTCATTTTTCTCATGTCTGCCTCCAATTCCCATCACAGTGTTCTTTACTTTCCCTCTTTTCCTTTGACCTTAAGGATTCTTCAATGTGAATCATATTTATGTTATTTCATGCCGCATTGTGTATATTTCGTTCATTAAAAATGTCACAAAATTGTCATGATATTGAAACATATTTCAAAATAACAATGCTTCATTTATCATAGTATTTTCCATGTCATACGAACGGTGATTGAGAAACTAATGCCAAATCTCATCGGTTTCTTTTGATTCAATCAATCTGTCAATCAATCAATACCTGTTACCCCATGTGGAACATAGGCCTCCGACTTTCATTCTCCAACCAACTCTGTCCTGAGCCTCACTTTCCAGTTCTTTACAAGTGCTGTTCATTCTTTTCATGTCTGCCCCCAATTCCCGACAGAGTGTGTACTTATGACTCCTTCCTTTCCTTTTGCCTTTAGGATTCCAAGTAAGTGCTTGTCTTGTGACACAGTTTGATTATTACCTCAATTTGTGTCATGTCCACCTTTAGCGGCTTTTCTCAATATTCTCCTCGGCTGGAGGTGACTTTGTTTTCTGCCATCGAAGGTTGTTGTAAGTGGTGTCTGATCAACGGATCGGAAGTATCTTACGTAGATAGCTGATTATAAATACTTGTATCTGAAGGATACTTTCGTAGTTCTCCAAGTTCCAGCTCCATGCAGCAGAACCGTCTTCATATTTGTATTGAAAATTTTGACTTTAATGTTGACTGAAAGTTGATTTGAGTTCAAGATGTTTTTCAGTTGTTGAAATGTTACTCTTGCCTTTCCGACTCGCGCCTTCAAATCTGTACCAGACCCTCTTTGTTTATTGATGGTGCGCCCCAAACGTGTGAAGGTTTCTACATCTCCCAGAATTTCCCCGTCAGTTTAGTGTAATTGGGTTAGCGTCCGTTGTTTTGTATTTGATAATGTCGCTTTTCCCTTTTTGTGTGTCAAGGACTACTGCTGCAGGGGCTGCTGCTACACTGGTCGTCTTCACCTGCATATATTGTTGTGTGTAAGATAGAAGGGCTTGGTCATCTGCAAAGTCCAAGTCATCTAGTTACACGCATGTTGTCCACTGTTTTCTTAGATTGCCTTGATATGTTGCAGTTTTCATGATCCAGTCACCTACCAGCAGAAAGAGGAAGAGCAAGAGTAAGCGGCTTTGTCAGACACCGGTTTTCACTTCAAACGAATCTGTGAACTCCTTTTGACAAAATAAAAATAATTGCATAATTTAACGTTTCGCGTTTAATCAGAAAATACTTCGTATTCTGGAGAATCCAAGGCAACATACGTGTGAAAATTTGGAAGGGAGAAGAGTGAAAGAGAAGTGTAAGCCACGACTTATAGGCATATTAGGTGAACTTACTGTTAGCACTAAAAGCATCAGATTAAAATAAGGAATAACTCAAATGTAAACCAATGACAATTTGATAATGGAAACTGGAAATCTGAAGAGATTTGGAACCCAATATATGTATATATATACCCTACTCTATTATATTCTAAGTTAAGTTGATGAATTGTACAATATATATTCCAGGAAGTTATGTGTTGAATGTAAATTGATCCATTTGTATTATTTGAAACAACATTTATTTATCATTTAATTTACTGTTGTTACTAATGCTCTGTAAAAAGTTGTTTAAATTGATGAAATACATAAATAAATCCAGAGTGTGGTAACTACATAATGATGAATCAAGTTCTCTGTATCAGTATGATTACAATGTAGAGTGAATATGTAACACTAACTATGCATAAAAAGTTTAACACCCACATTAATTCGAATGATTTCGTAATGCGCACTTTCAAAAAAAAAACAAAAATACGACGAATGAGTTGTCAGTAGTATGATTAGATAGGTTATAACTTCCTACGCATTTGTATTCATAACCAATATACCTTCCAGTTCATTGAAGACATGAATATACGTAACAAAACTTATGGTCTCACTTAATTCCCTCCTACTATTGTCTCTCTTATTGAAACAATCTGCTTTAACTGTTATTTGTGATTGGTAAAATTCATCTTTAGCAAATTACATACTTGCTTACTTACGCCCGTTATTCCTCACTGAGGAGCATAGGCCGCTTACCAAGATTCTCCACTGAACTTTGTCTTCGGCAATCCTTTCCACCTGTTTCCAGTTGCTGTTCATCCTCTTAATATCTGCTTCCAATTCTCGACGAAGTGTGTTCTTTGGCCTTCCTCTTTTCCGTTTCCCAACAGCATTCCATGTTAATGCTTGTCTCGTGATGTAGTTTGATGGTTTGCGTAATGTATGTCCTATCCATTTCCAACGTCTTTTCCTAATTTCCTCTTCGGCTGGAAGTTGGTTTGTCCTCTCCCATAGTAAGCTGTTGCTGATGGTTTCCGGCTAATGGACGTTCAGTATTTTGCGTAAGGAGTTGTTTATAAATACTTGTACCCTTCTGATGATGTTTGCAGTAATTCTCCAAGTTTCAGCCCCATACAGCAGAACTGTCTTCACATTCGAATTGAAGAGTCTGACTTTGAGGTTAGTTGATAGTTGTTTAGCAAATTACTTACCTTCAATGTTTTGATTTATTGACAATAGAATTGAATACCACTACAGTACTTCTTAGATCTTTTACTAGTAAAATCCTTTATTGGTTAGTTGAAACTAACCATCAACATTTTTTATTTGCATAGGTGTATATAAATAATATGTTTCTATTATCTGTGATTTTACATTTGATCTGTATAATATTTTTGCTTTCCTTTATGAAACTCTACAAAGATCCATTTAGTAAAAGCTCACATGATATGGTCAACTGACAGGTTTTTACTGCTGGATCCTTATCAGTAAGAATAAAAATTAGATTATATCTCTCACTTCAAGAATCTAATTATAGAGGATGCCATTCTACTAAGATTTACTGGCATGGATTTACTAAGATAATTTTCAGAAAAAAAGAAGCAACTCCATATAAATATTAGATTCACTAATCGAAATCTTGATGAAAAAGTTATTGAAGACCATAAAAATTAACTCATTTGTAATGAATTCAAAGACTGTGTTATTTGCCTGACCTCTGTTTATTAAAAACTCAAAAGACAAGCTATTGTATGTGACCTCATCAGCTAACTTCGCAATTTTCATGATTCTCTGATTTAAAAGAGTTTAAATGCACTATCCCGCCTAGTTGAGCAAAGACAATGTTGGTTTTACTTGAAATGCAATAAGTGGACATCTTGTGACCACTTGCCAACAGATCCGGAGAGAGTCATTTTACATAGTAGTCTATTTACTGAACATCAACCTATCAAGAACAGTATGTATTTACCTCTAAGATGATATCGCTTCACACATGAATAAACCGGGAATCGGTGTGCTAAAGAAACCTATTCAGCTAATCAATTTACAATGGATCTAGTTAGGAAATTTTGAAGTTAAATTATCAGTAGTAACTAACCGACATCAGATTGTGAAAATAATTACACGAAATCATCATATATTTTAATTACAAATATTAACCGATAGAAACCGGCTCACTGGTCTAATAGCAAGGCGTTCGTTGTGGTGCCATAAGGTTCCAAGTTTCGTCGCAGGTGTGGTGGTGAATGCGCACTACTGGAACGAGACAGCTTTCCGATACTTCTTGGTTGTCATTGGTTGTCTAATTCAAACAAAATCGCTTTATCAAATTAACATTCAACAACCTCTCCAACACTCAATGGCTATCATATTTTGTTACTGTTAATTCATTTGTTTTTCTGAAAATTTCACTTATCTTTCTCCGATTCATATTTCTCTCTACATTATTAATCAATCAATCAATGCCTGTTACTCCAAGTGGAGCATAGACCGCCCACCAGCATTCTCCAGCCAACTCTGTCCTGGGCTTTCCGTTCTAGCTCTTCCCAAGTGCTGTTCATTCTCTTCATGTCTGTTTCCAATTCCCGACGCAATGTGTTCTTGGGCCTTCCTCTGTTTCTGTGGCCTTTAGGATTCCAAGTCAGTGCTTGTCTTGTGACACAGTTTGATGGTTTCCTCAGTGTGTGTCCAATCCATCTCCAGCGTCTTTTCCTAATTTCTTCCTCAACTGGAAGTTGATTAGTTCTCTGCCACAACAGGTTGTTGTTTATGGTATCTGGCCAACAGATCCGAAGAATCCTACGCAGGCAGTTGTTTATAAATACTTGTAACTTCTGTAGGGTACTTTTTGTAGTTCTCCAAGTTTCAGCTCCATACAACAGGACTGTCTTCACATTTGTGTTGAAAATTTTGACTTTTATATTGACTGACAGTTGGTTTGAGTTCCAGATGTTTTTCAGCTGTAAAAATGCTGCCCGTGCCTTACCAATCCGCGCCTTCACATCCGAATCAGACCCTCCGTGTTTGTCGATGATGCTGCCCAAATATGTAAAGGTTTCAACGTCTTCCAGAATTTCTCCGTCAAGTGTAATTGGGTTAGAGTTTGTTGTTTTGTATCGGAGGATCTTGCTTTTCCCTTTGTGTATGTTGAGGCCTACTGCTGCTGAGGCTGCTGCTATATTGTTGGTCTTCTTCTGCATTTGATGATGTGTGTGAGAAAGAAGAGCTAGGTCATCTGCAAAGTCCAAGTCATCTAGTTTCGTCGATGTTGTCCATTGTATTCCGAGAGTGCCTTCAGATGTTGCAGTCTTCATGATCCAGTCGATGACCAGTAGGAAGAGGAAGGGCGAGAGTAAGCAGCCTTGTTCAACACCGGTCTTCACTTCGAATGAATCTGTGAGCTGACCTCCATGCACGATTTTACAATGTAGTCCGTCGTAAGAATTTCGTATGATGTTGACTATCTTCTCGGGTACGCCGTAATGTCGTAGAAGGCTCCATAATATTCTCCTATCCACGTTGTCGAATGCCTTTTCATAGTCGATGAAGTTGATGTAAAGTGGTGAATTCCATTCAATTGATTGTTCAACAATGAACCGTAGAGTGGCGATTTGATCGGTACATGATCGATCTTTACGGAATCCAGCCTGTTGATCTCGGAGTTGGCCGTCGACTGGGCCCTTTAATCTGTTCAATAACACTCTGTTGAAGACCTTTCCTGGTACTGAAAGTAGAGTAATGCCTCTGTAGTTCTCACAATTGCTGAGATCGCCTTTCTTTGGTATCTTGATGAGGTACCCTTCTTTCCAGTCTGCTGGAACTTGTTCTTCCTCCCAAATCTTCCTGAAGAGAGTGTGGAGTATCTTTGAAGTTGCTTCTATATCTGTCTTCAGTGCCTCTGCTGGTATGTTGTCTGGTCCTGCTGACTTGCCACTCTTGAGCTGTCTGATGGCCATTTTGATTTCTTCGTCTGTTGGTGGGTCTGTGCTTATAGGGAGATCCGTGGCTGCTGCTTCGATGACTGGTGGGTTCAGTGGGGCTGGTCTATTCAAGAGTCCTTGGAAGTGCTCTACCCACCTGTTTCGTTGTTCATCCACTTCAGTGATTGGTTTGCCAGCCTTGTTCTTGATTGGCCGTTCTGGCTTGTTGAATTTCCCAGCTAACTTCTTCGTTGTATCATATAAGAACCTCATATTTCCTTCTCTTGCAGCTTTTTCCGCTGTCATTGCTAGGTCCTCAACAAACTTCCGTTTATCCAACCTGATGCTCCTCTTCACTTGCTTGTTGACTTCGGTGTATTCGGCCTGTGCCTTGGCTTTCTCTGCTCTTGTCCGACTGTTATTGATCGCTGTCTTTCTGTTCCTCCTTTCTTGGATCTTGTCCAGAGTTCTAACAGAAATCCACTCTTTTTGGTGTTGTTTCTTGAGACCCAAAACCTCCTGACATGTTGAGGTTATTGTTTCCTTAATCTCTTTCCAGTTGTCTTCCATATTAGTTCCACCTTTTTCTAGTAGACCATGAAATGCCTGGAACTTGTTGCTGAGAATTAATTTGAATTCGTTGCGTTTGTTAGTATCCCGGAGAAGGGCTGTATTAAACTTGTGTAATACTGCTGCTCCAGTTGTCCAGTGCTTCCTCAGCTTCAGTTTCATTTTAGTTACCACCAAATGGTGATCTGAAGCTATGTCGGCTCCTCTCCTTGCTCTTACGTCTTCCATGGTCCTTCTAAACCTCTTATTGATGCAGATGTGGTCGATTTGGTTCTCCGTGATGTGGTCCGGTGAAATCCATGTAATTTTGTGTATACGTTTGTGAGAGAAAATGGTGCCACCTATAATCATTTTGTTGAAGGCACATAAGTTCACGAACCTCTCACCGTTATCATTCCTTTCTCCCACTCCATGTTGTCCCATGATGTCTTCATACCCGGTGTTATCTACTCCGACCTTGGCGTTGAAGTCGCCCATTAGAATAGTCAGGTCCTTGGCTGAACATTTCTCGATGATTGACTGCAGCCTCGCATAGAACTGGTCTTTGTCGTCTTCGTGGCTGTCGTTGGTGGGTGCGTAGCACTGGATGACATTCATTGCAATCCCTTCCTTCTTCGTCTTGAAGGATGCTGTGATGATCCTAGGTCCATGAGGTTCCCATCTTATAAGAGACTTCCATGCATCTTGGGATAACACCAATGCTACTCCTTGTGTGTGTGGGGCGTATTCTTCTTCGTGGCCGGAGTATAAAAGCACATTTCCCGAGGATAACCGTTGCTGTCCAGCTTGCACCCAATGTGTTTCGCTTATTCCAAGTATCTTCAGGTTGTATCTTTTCATTTCTTCAGCTATTTGCATGGTCCTCCCTGTTTCCCACAGCGTGCGGACATTCCACGTACCTATACTAATGGTTGCTCTGGTTGTCAGAAGAGACATCGGCCTCGTGGCTTCCGAAGAAACTCGGCTTTCACCATGAGGCGTCATAACATACCTTCCAACTCCCAGGGCAGAGTGAAAATGGTTATAAAGGTTTTTACTGGTTAGCGTTTTTTTAGCACATTTGCTGTTTTACGGGATGGGGTTGCTAGCCCCATGCCCAACCCTCCTCCTTTATCCGGGCTTGGGACCGGCAGCAACCCTACATTATTAACTCTGATTTAATTGTCTCCATATTCTTCTCGAAATTAGTTTATTCTCATAACTCATCACTTTACACAACTTCAGTGTAACACATCTGTTAAAACAATCAATTCACGAAGTACGATGCAACTACGCAGCCAACACAGTGGCCCCGATAATTAAGAATTCTTATCTAGACTTGATAGATTTTAGGCTCAATCCCTAGGTTGTCTTTTGCTCCCTAGTTTTTAATGGCATCTAACTGAGATCAGTCTGTGACGAATAAAAAAAACAACAGCAACATGTTAACTTTCACAATATAAATAATTCTACATTTCGACAGACTTTCAGGTAACATACGATTACACAATTTCATCAATAATATCAACATCAATTTATCTAATCATTCAATGAATAATTTATACTCGTTACTAGTTGCTATCATTAAAAGACAATTTAGTCTTTCAGGTTGTCATTTCCTTTTGAGGTGATATGCGTTGCCTTCTTTACTGTTCTTCTTTCAATCAAATATCACTTATAGCATCTAATCTTTTAAGTTTCCTGTTTATTTATTTTAAATGACTTTGGTTACCAATCATGTTGTCAAGTAACATACACTTATTAAAACAATTCATTTGAACTACAATTTAGACATTCGTGACTTGACGTAATCGAAATGTTTGATAGTAAGCCTGACAACTAGTACTTTTTAAATAATCTTCAAGTGTGCTGAAAATATATGTTGTAGTTGGTGGTAGTGGTGGTGATGATATGGTTGTGCTTGTAGTTGTAATTGTGTTAATAGTAATAATAATAATAATAATAATAATAATAATAGTAAAGGTAATAGTAGTGGTAATCTGACATGTAATGGATGACGAATGATGCCTAAGTATACAATATGATCTGTTATGATTGACAATAAGTGACATAATTGATCACATTTTTGTTTGAATGTGACTTTAATCGATAGAGTAACTTCAGTCACTCACTTTCATCGTATATTCAGTTTGTATTTTGGCGACAATTACTTAAGAGAAATATAATGAATTACATTCATGTTCTAATATAATTGCTATGATATCGAAACTGCTATAATGGAGGGCAGGGAGTGGAATCAGTTAATTGATATGACATTGTTCTCAAGAAGTTACAATAGCAAACGCCAATGAGAATACCGAGTCGGTCCCTGTATGTCTGACAGATGCCCACTTAATCCCACGTTGGAATATGAAGAACATAAGCCGATAAATTAATCAGACAAATCCTATTATATTTCAAGCATTTCTTTATATATGCCTAAAACCAGACCATACAATCAACCAATCAAGAAACTAATACCAATGCAAAGCAAGCGAGATAATGGCAGTGAACAGAGGTTACTTGTACACAACTAATTAACTGTAGTTCTTAAATAAGCTATAATATACTAACAGTAAATATGCTAAACAAGAGGAGAGGGCATAAGACACATGATAATGTTCGGAAATATAATATTTATTTCACACACAACTAAACAGCTGAAGGAGTCTTCTAAGACAGTTCTAAAAGTCAGTTATTCTTCTTTAATCACCCAACATAACAATAGTTTATTCGAATTCGTTTTAACATTTTTGAATTATACACTGTCGAATTAAAGTTACAAAAATAGACGAAGTGCACAGTACGTTATGGTGGCTGTAGAAAAATGCCAAGTTAATGACTGTTTATAAACAGTCACAATTAGGACCAAATACTACATTACTTGTTGATACAAATATATAAATATAATAAGTCCAATGTTTGTAAGAATTTATTTTCCTTGATTACTTGAGACGAATGACTAGTTCTTCAGATGACCACCACACGTAGTTTGCGTTAATCCGAGTATCCATTTCGAATCGACATAGTGAATTTAGCTAAAAGGAACCCCTCGGAAAGTAAAATTATGCAGTTCTAATGCTATAACATAGATTAAACAGTATCTTACGTAATTAACGAAAGAGGCTTAGTTTAGAATGAGGATTAGAGGAAGTAACATTTTATTTAAGTTTCAAACAGTAAAGTTACAAAGCGCCAGAGGTAGTGTGTATAATCATATCAATGATACACTTAAATACTATTAACACAATACACATTAGTAACGTATTAATACAAAACTTATTACATACGCAACACTAACTAACTTTATAAAGCATGAAGTCATTAAATCAGTCAGCATAGCCTAAATCCAACTTCATTAAACTTAAGATAAACAACTACTCTAATGAATAAATCTACATTGGATGTACTATCTGACAACTTAAGTAATGAGTCAACCATCATCTGTTTTCATGATCTAGAAAATACTAAATTAAATCCACACATAGTTCCATTCTGTCAAGTTTTTTTTGTAGAGAATGGGTTCTACTTCGTCACCTACAAATTGTAGAGGTGATAATAGTTTGAGTGCATGTGTCCAAATGAAATCTACAACACATACAATATTTCCGTGGCTGCGTATAAATTACAAGCAATTTAAGTAATTCTTCATGGCCTTTAACCTATGTTTTACTTACTTTATCACTTACATATCTCTTTATAATTGCTTATATACTTGAACTGAATCTATACGCACTTCTTGTTGCGCAACTCGCCTTGTTTTAATCAACTTTCTATGTTGATATATCTATCCACATAACCATTACTCTTGTTACCTTATGCCAACATACTTAATCAAACGGTTATTAATCTTGTCACCACTGATATATCTGCAATTCTTCAACCATTATGTAAAATCTACTTTCATTTACTATGATTAGTTATGTAATCCATCTGCTTCCTCGATACCATTACTTTGGTTTGCATAATATTTTTATATTTGCTTATAAAAATTACAGTTTATTGGAGTAAAGCTATCATAACAGGACGAAGAATCAGGAATCACAAATTATGAACACTGTTCTTCATGGTATCACAACCCTTTACTATTTAGCTGCATCTGTTAAACATTTCGCAACAATTATGTTTGTAATGCTTAAACTGTCAGCTCTTTATGAGCTCACTATTGATCGTTATATCTATTTTCCTTCTCAAGTTATTGAAATTTTATTATGGACCTGTTATCGCGTTCTCTGTAAACAACTCGCCTACCCCCTTATTTCAGCCTTTGATGTATTTCGTACTTCCTATTACTCATTAGTCCATTATGTGATATATGAAAGCTTTCGTTCTTGTGCAATAACCGAAATAGTAGTGTCTCCTATTTACTGACGTTGTTCTCTCGTCCTCTATCTTTGTGAAAGGCTTCTAGTCATTTTGGCGTCGTACCAATAAATCAGCATCCACGTATCCAAGCAGTAATTTTGGTGAAAATTCACTTGGTTCATTACCTCGATCATCTTGTATCTTGCCTTCATGCAGGCACACCCAAGGTTATTTCAAATACCCGGTGAACATTTAAATAAAAATTATATTGTTTGCCTATATACATGATTTTATTTGCAAACGTTATGATATCATTTCTTGGTAAACAATGTGTATAACAGACTCGACAAACATTGAATATTTTACGGTAGTCTTTCACTTATCCAGAATTAATTAATTCAATGTAATGCATTCTTTTAACTAATGGATATCATCGAGAAATCATCAAGTTTGTATATCGATGATCAAAAACATTCTTAAAATTTTGGTTATTTGTTTTTCTCACAAATCGATTTTGGTTGAGTACTACTATAAACCAGGGAGCATTTAATATCTGCTTCGCTTTAATATTGGGATCCTCAACAGGAAGCACTCAATCCAGGGGTTCCAATCCAAGGCATCCACGTTGACAAACACTTAATCCTCTACATCAATAGATTGATGTTTCTAAAGGCATCGAGTGTACTCACAGCTGACAAGTCCCGTTCTATAAAATTTAATACCTATCTCCCAAAATCCACCTCGAATCATCGTTCACAACTATTTAACTTTGACGATATCAATTTAAAAAATCATAAATGCTATAAGTGACATAACTCAATTCCTAATCAGTTTAATAAAGATTTGACCATCTCAACTTTGATTTGGTTAAATGTACTTATCAAAATTCTCCGCTAAGCTATTTTGCTAAAGTTGTACAAATCGTGAATGATAATGAATCTCATACTAGGACGAAACGGCTGTCCAATCCTTCCCGGTTGTCGATGGTTGTCTTATTCTGACCATTTTATGATATTAACTTATCTACAATAATTGTATTAATCCCATAAGAAGTTATAAGTGTATGCAAGTGTATAGTCTTCCTAAATTGTCACAAAACACAGTTATTCACAATTCTCTTGGTTTTTACTTTCATTTCAACTGATGATACCTGGTGAATAAACCTAACTCCTAACCTCCAATTCCATTCTTCATTATTTTATTTATTATAAGTTATTCAAGCGAGTAATTATGTACCCATATTTAGGTTACAAATAACATGTTATGGTTTATTTGTTCCATTTTCGTTGAACAATATTTTACTAATGAACTGTGAAATAAAAGATGAAAGGAATCACCGATTATAACTGAGTGATATGGAACTTGATTAAGTTAATTCTAATATCACTATTTAACCTGGATTAGACAAACATTCAAAGCCAGGAACTTACACTTTTTGATAGTTGTTTGGTCCAAGTACGGAACTCTTCCTCAGTATGCATTCACTACCCCGCCCACAGTAAGCTTACCTTAGGACCATTTGATTTCAAGGTGAACACTTAATCTTTAGACTACTTAGTAGATCGGTAACCAAAGGTTAATATATCTAATTTAAGGTAGTTTGCCATAGATCACAACGTCATTTATTTCTATCAGTAAGAATCTATCTCTTACCAAACAATGTTGAACTCAGTTGATCAAGTCTTATCACTAGAATTCAAATTACCTACTGAAGTCACTAGTAAGTTGATATTGTTTGTTGTTGGGTGTTATAGACAAGACAGTTGCCCAATACTTCCTGGTTTCCAGTAGATGTCTAACTTAAACCAATTCATGATACTGAATTCATCTTCTTGTTTAGCTGTTAAAAATGATGACATTGACTAATCAGTTAATTAATAATTCTAAACGCAAATCAATCTATTCAATTCAATAAAGTGTGATGTAGTCATAGGTGATATTTATATTCAATAGAATGCCTCAATACTGATACTTTTGAAGCATGTCTTAAAATATAGAGATTGTGACTAGTAATGGAATCCAAGCAGTGAGTTTCGTTAGTTCGATATATCTGCTACATTTTAGTGCTGAAGTTTAAACTGGGACTCAAACTTACCACCTTTTAAAAGTATCATATTATTCACAAAAACACTTAGTGTAGATAGTCATGAAATTGTTCAATGAGCACGATATATTGTAATTAAGACAAAGTGTGTATCATAAATGTTACTGATAGTCATAAGTAACTATGACAAAACAATCCTCTGACAATTTCTATATCCAAACTAGGATTAATCAAAAGCTTATATTGATTATCAGCAAAATGATAATACAAATCTAAACTAGTAAAATATAAAGAATAACTCCAAACTAATTAACTGTAATTGATTATTTTAACTGCAGTTGAATGTTGTGGAGACTGTTAAATATTAATTCGATATCAAGAATCAATTTGAGTTAGAAGCAACTATTACAAAGGAGGCATTACTAGATAGCTGTTTCGTTCTAGTACAGAACTCTTCAGCAGTGTCTATCAACAATCCCACCAGAGAAGATAGGCATTTATTTCGACCCAATCGCACTGCTGGAAAAAAACAATCATAGTAACAAATTCATTTTAGGCACTGAACTGTTAGCGCTGTATGACATCTAATGATCAATATCATACCTACTCTACGTTTCTAATTCATAAACATGATTAGGGAATAAATAGATCAACAATGTAGTTGTTACCAATGGAACAATTTCCTAGCCCATTAACTGATTGACAATAAGTATTTGATGTACCTGAGATTTCAAAATTGCTTTTTTATTACTCATATTTTTACTTCTGCTTGTTTTATATGCTAAACATAGTAAAAATTACCTTAGTCAGTAAAAACAACAACTTTAATATCAGTCTAACTTTTAAGTACAAACTCAATAACGATATACATTAGAATACGATCTTGGAGTCCTAACGAGAAGTGAAGAGTTGAGGTATGTTAGTGTTATGACGTTAAAAAAGGAAGGTTTTGGTTGGTAGACGCGAACGCCAATGAGATATGCCCAGTTGATAATGCGCGACTGACCTAAGCCCACTCACACACCCCCTAGGCCGACAATAGAAGAACCAGAATTGGAAACCGGAAAACGGAGAGAGCCGAGATCGTACTATATTTTATTCATGCCTATATATATACATAAAACCAGACCACACATTAAACCAATCAACAATCGAATATTGATACAGAACAAAGGAAATAGTGGCAGTGAATAGGGAGAACTTGTACGCAATAAAGTAACCGTAGTGCATAGTAATAAAGAATATACAAAGAATAAATACACTAAACGGGAGAACCGAGTAAGGGGAACGTAACAGTCATAGAAATAAAATGATTACATTACTCATGAATAAAATGATGAGAATAGTCCTTCAAAATACAGTTCTGAAAGTTCGCCACTTTTCTTTAATCGCCCGGTGTAACAGTTAGGAGTAAATTAACTGTCATTTATATTAATGTATGATTGATGAGTTATATCACAAAATGATTAAATTTTAAATTATACTATTAGACAATAACCTAATGGTTTCGATGATCACTTATTCTCTACATGACTTTAAGGTTCCATAATCAGTCTTTGACTAGGTTGCAAATGCTCTCTACTGAAAAGTTTAATGATGAGATTAAACGACTTACTAATTGATATGCCAGGCACCTGAAGAAGATTGATTAACTTTGAGAACTGTTTCTCTGTAAACTATTTCATTATTTTTGATTGTATACAAAGTAAACATTTTATTCTTATTATTATTAAGTTACTCTTGCCTTATCCCCCCCGTTTAATAAACTAACTGTTAGTATATCAGGATGAACTTGTATATTCCCGTTGAATTCCACTGTGAACATCAACATTGAGATGCCGGTACATCCAGCCGATGAGTGCTAAATAGGACGAAACGCGCGTCCTGTATTCCACTTTCCAGTCACAATCCAACTTAAATAATGCTAGTATATCATTTTGGATTTATGAACTATGGTAAATTGATTGTGTATACGTTGCTCTCTAGTTTACAGTCACAGTTACCCTAATTCTGTATTAATGTTAGTTTTTTAATTGACGGACTGAGTGGTTAGGTTTTATGTATATATAAAGCATTACTTGGAATACAGTTCGATTCTGTCTAGTTGGTCCATCAATCTTGTGTTCTTCTATTTCTGGCTCGGGACTAAGTAGGCATCAAGGCAGATGTACAAGGACTAGATGGGTAATCATTGGCGTCTCTGATTGCAACTTCGTGCACACAATGTTACATCCATCAACTAGTTGCATACGTCATCTATAGCAGCTTTTTACGTCATAACACTAATATTCTATAGTTTTCAGTTACACTCTAACTAAACTCAATTTTAAAAACTACAAATAATTGAACTAAGTTGGTTATTTTTGTGGAGATTAGTGATTTTATTTGATTAAATACGTCACAGATTGATGTTGACAGAGTACCATTGAAAACCATAGAGCACTGGACAGCTATTTCGTTCCAGTGTGGAACTCTTCAGCGGTGAGAAGTCGTGACTGGTGAAGTACAGACTTGTCAGGAATGAAACAGTTATCACTAATGACAGTGGATGATCGTCGCACTACATATCACAAATTGATTGAAGTGGAAATTTTACCATTGGAAGCCGGCTGGTCCAGTGGTGAAGAGGGTTGAGTGTTCGCCATCATGGAGCGTCTAGAGCGAAATCTGAGATGCGCACTGATGGTGCGTTCTACACTAAAACAAAACGGCTAACCAGTACTCTCTAGTTTTCAATGATACTCTGCCAACATTAACCTGTGATGAATTCAATCCGATACAGATAATTCATTTAATAATTTCACATTTATCAAAATAAGAATAAATTTCTAATGTAAACAAGTTGTTTCCTTACATATTGATTCGTTGAATTATTTATCTTGTAATAAATGCTCAAATGACTCATCTCATTGAATGATTATCGTCTAAGTTAATAACATAAATTTTAGTTGGCGCCTAGTAACTATTCTAAATTACACTGTAAATAATTCATACCTATTTTAGATCACTATATGAACCAAAAAATAGGTAATTGATGGTAAAATGGATCCTAGTTTTAGTCAGTACTCATAATAGTAATCAGTAACCTAAAATTCGATTATATTTATCACTGATAGCATGTAACTAATTTGTAATGTACGAAAAAAAAGTAATGAAATTAAATATTTACGTAGTAACAATCAAGTTTTGTGTTGTGTAATCTTTAGTTGCAGCTGAATTCTATGGATGAAGCTTAATCCATGTGCTAAGTGACTGCGAAATCGTATGTATAATTATTGATTTAATATAATCGAATAAACGAATCTCGGAAATTAATGTTATGACGTGAAGAAAGGGAGGGTTTTGGTTGGTAAAAGCGAATGCCAATGAAGTGTGCCTAGCTGATAATGCGCAACTGACCTAAGCTCACTCATCCCCCCCCGCAGGCCGACAATAGAAGAACCAGAATAGGGAACCGGAAAATGGAGAACTGAAGACTAAGAACTGAGAACCGAGATATGAGAATGTATTATATTTTAATCATGCTTATATATATACATAAAACCAGACCACACATAAAAAAAAATCAAGAATCTAATATCGATACAGAACAAAGGAAAGAGTGGCAGTGAATGGGGACAAGTTATACATAACTAAGCAACTGTAGATCATAGTAAATAACAATATACTAAGAGTAAATATACTTAACGAGAGAACCGGGCAAGGAGAACGCAAGAGTCTTAGAAATGAAATGTTTACACTGTCCCCAGTTATAATAATTGAAATAATGTTATTAAGTACAGTTCTCGAAGATAATCAATCTTCTTTAGGTGCCCGGCATATCAATTAAGTATTATGTCAGATAATACCAAATAACAGAACATCATCTCATTCCCTAAAGACCTAACCAGAAAGTTACAGGTAATTGAAATAGCCCATTTTACAGTATTTTAAACAATCTTCAGCTGTTTGTAATTAGTAACTCAGTTAAAATACGTCTCCAGTTCAGCGTCAGTACATCAGCGTCAACCCTAAGATGTCTGTACATCTATATGGTTAGTCATAAAACGTAGTGAAACTAGTGTCCAGGATTTTACCGATAGTCACAATCTAAATATACAAAAATCCTTAGATATAAGGTTGTATCAAAGCAATCTGATCAGGATGCGCAGGCGATATGAGAAACCCATCTATTGTAGTCATAAATGTTGACATGCAGATATTATAAACCGTTAATAATCTGAAAGCAAATTTCACTATGAATAACAGACTAGTGAAATTCTAGGTTAAACAATAATATAGAAAATAAAATATCGGTAGGACAACACAAAACTGATTAATGAGTTTACAGTTATGAATAGAACTTCAAAAAATGACAGAACAGTTGTTAATAATAAATCTTAATTTCATCCTTTTCATGTTGATAGTATGACTACATGTAGTTATTCTTGATGAAAACTTTAACCGGTGAACTATAGAATAATCGTTCAATCGATGCCTGTTATTCCACTTAGAGCAGAGGCTGCCGATCATCATTCATCTACCAACTCTGTTCTAGACTGACACTTCCGGTTACTCTCAAGTCACCAAACGGGTTTACAAGACAAGTACTAACTTGAAATCCCTAATCCCTAGGGAAAAGATGAAGAGCTAAGAACAAAATACATAGTAAACTGGAAACACACACGAAAACAATAAACGGCGCTTAGATCGAACTGCAAATGAGAGTCCAGGACAGAGTTGGCTGAAGAATAATGGTTGGCGGCCTATGCTCTATCAGGGTTAACAAGCGGATAAATGAATGATTTATACTTGTATCCAGGCACTATTTATTGTTTTTGCTGTATCTCCGATTTACTAACTTATTACTAAACAATAACTAATCAGAGGGCGGAATTACCTACAGTCTCATTGCTAATTGCTTACGCTTCTCAAATATACGGAAGTTTATGTAGTAAACAAATAATCTACTGTAAACATATTTATCAAAGATTACAAAACTAGTGAATCCAAATATTGATGAAGTTTATTCTCTTCAATTATTTCCTCTCTCCCCTCACCCACTTTCATCCTAATGTCATGCCAAACGGAGCCATTAAAACAAAATTGCAAACGAAAACAATCCGTAACTTCCCAACTACTATCATGTCTTATCTGATTCACTTCCTTTACTATAACTTATTTTGATCACTCATAGTTAACGATGATAACAACTATCCAACTTCCTCTATTTCAATGAAATCGGCATGGCTTTAAAAAATAACATTTTCTCATGATCTTATTATATTCATTAATAAATAAATTAAGATGAATAACAAGTGTAAACTATACATATCATTGAATAATATGTTGATCATAAACAACAAAATACCTGGTCAGTTTCTGAATTACCGTTTCAAGCCACCACAAAGCATCATTAGATTAAGATAAATATCAAAATAGTAGTAGTAGTAGTAGTAGTAGTAGTAGTAGTAGTAATGGTAGTACCACTGGTGGTAATAAAATAGACGCAAAGAACTTATTAGTAGAATAAAAACTACAAGATAATCTTGAAATTGAAAATGGAGACAATGATAAAAGTAAGTTCACTTACGTTGTAGCCACCAATTCTCAATGTCTTTACTACTTGATAAAGTAATCACTTAGATTGTAACGAGAGAGTAACTACTTACCATCATAACTCATATTAATGTGTCAATGACTACTTGGACTGATATCGTGTTTTGGTTTGGCCGTTAAAAGTTAATATACATATTTATTCTGGTCCACTCTATAATTGTTTAAGATTGGTTACGTGCCCATTCAATACGTACCCTAATCACCTTAATCGATAAAGTTTAGCTATCATAAACTCTTATTGGGATATAATATCTGTCCAGCTCTCCCTTGTCTTCAATGGTTGTATACCTAAGGTCAGCCATTGTCATGCAATGTAATGTAAATGTAAATACAATCGTAAAAGGCAAACATCAGTAAACAACCGTTTTTTTTAATAATGAAACAGTACATTTCTTGACAGAATAAGCGCGGATGATGTTATCGTTCAAAAACAACAATAAAAGTATCACACTTAATCAAATCAGGTGAAACAACAGAAATAAACGGAAAGGCAACAACTGGAGCTACAAAAGTCCTGTATTATTTCAAAATATTAATAAAATTATTGCACATTTTCATTAGTGTAGTAGAGTGTTGTAGAGATTGTTAAATTTGAATTTGACATTACGAATTGATCTAGATTAGGCGGCCAATAAGCACTGGACAACTATTTGTTCTACAACATCCAATTGAGACCACTATCAACACACCAGTAACTTAATTCAAGAGGAAATTCCTGGGGGGGGAGAGTTCTGGTAAAAAGATTTCATCAAGTGCAAAATAGTTACTCACCTATATCAATGGATAATACTGTGGAGAACTATAATTAATTGATTGAAGTTATAAATATTAACTGTTGGATATTGACCATTTGACAAGTTTAACAGTCAAACGTAAGCCGATAAATCAGAACGTTCTAGAGTAAGTCCTATATGGTATAGTCATGAATTCACACTAATAAGAAGTCCCATTCTCAGACGAAACAGCTATCTTAATTTTCAACAATTCTTTAATTTACATCAATCTATTGAAATCTATTCTATATTGAATAACCTTCACAACATTTAGTTACACTAAAACAAAATCAATAATTTTTTAATAATACCACACAATTCATCAGTCTAAAAAAACAAATTCATTCAAGTGTAATCATCTTGTTTTGTTTTTGTTATCGATTTACATACTTTGTTGTATTCTCACTTTCAATATTAATCAATCATGTAAAATTTATTAGAATATCAATAAATATGAATGTCACAGATTGTTATTGACAGGTTACCATTGAAAACTAGGGAGCATTCGACAGTTGTTTTGTTCTAATATGGAACTCTTCAGTAATGCGAACACTAGATTCCTCACCAGGAGTTCCATACTAGAAAGAAACAGCTGTCCAATACTCCCTGGTTTTCTATGATGCCCTGCCAATATCAACTGTTATATATTCAATCAAATAAATAACCATCCCAATTAAAATATGAATGTGCATGTATGAGTTTTAATAGAGTTAGAATATTTAGCGCTTAAAAAGAAAAAAACATTTGAAATGATGTAGAAGATTTATAGTTTAGATAGATCAATTTGATTATATTGTATTCTTTAATGTTAATTGTTTAATTATAAAGCATATACATATATCTTGAGTTGACAATATGTAAGTAAGTAAGTTTTGATGAATTTAATTATGAATGATTATCTTCAGTGAGTGGTTCTGACAGCTTCGTATTGATCTATTCGGGCTGTAAATGACCATCTGTAGGACGAGAGTTTCCTGCCTACTACCCTCAAACAATCTAACACTGCTACATAGTGTAAGTAATGTTGAGTCACTTAGACTAGTAACCATATTACAGCATTATCGATAGAATTCATTCAGCATTCTAAAAGTCTGGACGAACATCCAGTTGGTCACCGCACAATGATGAGCCAACTTATATTACTTTACGGTTAGCTATTATTCGTGTATAGATTGACATTGATTTACGTTATGTTTATTTCCAGCTGATAACACTATGGAAGCCAAACGTTTATACAAAATTATGAAGTTGATGTAATGCTTGGAAATAATTAGTTAACGTAAAATATGAGCTGGTGACTTTCTTCTAACTGATTAGTTGAACGAAATACAGCTATATTGATACCGTAGTACACATTTGTTTTTAATTTATCACTAATCGGCCATTTGCATAAACAGTATCCAATCTTGTGTTTATTTCTCATCTCATTACTTCGACGTTAGAGCTTCATGTCTGTATAGCTGATCTATTAGTTTATCTATCGGAAAGTTGGATTGTAGTCAGTAGTAGAATCTATGTCTGGAGTTTGATTCTATTTCAAGCTCATCAGGTGGATATAACTGAGACTAAACTTCATATTCTTACAGATACACCAAGTACCTTTTGTTTAACGAATGTTTAAACGAATCAGATATTGGTCACAATACAATAGAAAGTGAGACATCCGAGTACAACAAATTATTTACATATATTAGTACTGTGATATGATACATTGAAATCGACAGAAGTTTGGTGTCTTGGTGAAATATATATTCTACACCCCAGCATGTGACTAATCCAACTGTAGACAAAACATACATAAAATGATACATTGTTCAAAACTGAATCATAATTATTTACAGATCATGTGTATTTATATGATGCCAAACTGACCCAGATAATGACATATAAGTTGTTTGCATGACTAACAGGCTAATTCACTGACGAACACTTTCATTTAATTTATCATGTAGTCTTTAGATAACATTATACTTCTTTGACATGATATATCCATAACATTGTAATACTACTTATTTCACCCAGAAGAAATGACTAGTTATGTAACATGGAACAATAAAGTAATGAATTTCAAAAGAACATATCAACATTACTTTAAGTCTAAATTCATTTCAACTCATTTACAAAATACAGCTTAGTATATTTGACTTAACCACTAAAACAGGGTTCGTACCAAAGGCATGATACACATGCAAATAAACAGCAGAAGCTAATATTACAATGAGACAAAAAAAATTCTTATTTTTAGACATTGTTGTTAACAGTCTAAAAATATTCTTAGACATTGATTTACAATTCTTTTTCGAATGTTGTTTCTCCACCAGCACCACAGCCACCACCACTACCACCCCATTTTAATCTAAATATGTAATGCATTACATTGTTCTAATTAACAGAATTCCAATTAGTACTTTAATAGGAAATGGTCCATAATTAATTTTAACCTCATAATCGTATACACGACTATAGTAACAGTGTGTTGAAATACATTACTATTACTATTATTATTATTATTATTAGGTTAGATAGTAACAGTGGTAGTATCACTTAGATATCTTGTATTTATGCATGACACAACATATTCCAGTGAAATCAAAGTTTAATTAATTTTTTTCTATAGAAACTATCAAAAAAATTTTCTATTATAACTGTTCATTTATTTCATTTTATCACTGTCTCTCAACTACATACATTATTAATACGATAATTCTATTAGTTAATATAACATTGTTATGCGTAGGAGTAATGCAATTTACTTAATAAGTAGTATATTATATATCACATACAATAAATTTATTTGCTAGGTATTTTCGAGAAAACATAAATAACACGTGTCTGAGGTTAAAAATGCATTGTTGCCAACTTACACGTGTTTGTTTTTTTTCTTATTCTTGCATTGTTTTCAAAAAGAACATGTTCTGAGTTGAATTTTGAAGTACATACGATTTCGCTAAATATATATCCATATATATATATATATATATATATATATATATATATCACGGAATTGGGCGTCGACTGAGTCCTTTATACTGTTCAATAACACTGTGTTGAAGACTTTTTCTGGTGCTGAAAGTAGAGTGATGCCTCGGTAGTTCTCACAATTGCTGAGATAGCCTTTCTTTGGTATCTTGATGAGATACCCTTCTTTCCAGTTCGCTGGAATTTGTTCTTCCTCCCAAATCTTCCTGAAGATAATGTGGAGTATTTTTGAAGTTGCTCCTATATCTGTCTTCAGTGCCTCCGCTGGTATGTTGTCTGGTCCTGCTGACTTGCCACTCTTGATCTGTCTGATGGCCATTCTGATTTCTTCGACTGTTGGTTGGTCTGTTCTTATAGGGAGGTCCGTGACTGCTGCTTCCATGACTGATGGGTTCAATTGGGCTTGTCTATTCAAGAGTTCCTTGAAGCGTTCTACCCACCTGTTTCGTTGTTCATCCACTTCAGTGATTGGTTAGCCACACTTGTTCCTGATTGGCTGTTCCGGCTTACTGAATATCCTAGCTAGCTTCATCGTTGTATAGTGTAGGAGCTTCATATTTCCTTCTCTTGCAGCTTTTTCCGCTGTCATTGCTAGGTCCTCAACATATTTCCGTTTATCCGATCTAATGCTCTCCTTCACTTGCTTGTTGACTTCAGTGTATTTGGCCTGTGCCTTGGCTTTCTCTACTCTTGTCCGACTGTTATTGATCGCTGTCTTTCTGTCCCTCCTTTCTTGGATCTTGTCCAGAGTACCCACAGAAATCCATTCCTTTTGGTGTTGTTTCTTGGGACTCAAAACTTCCTGACATGTTGAAGTTATTGTTTCCTTAATCTCTTTCCAGTTGTCTTCCATATTAGTTCCACCTTTTTCTAGTAGATCATGAAATGCCTGGAACTTGTTACTGAGAATTAATTTGAATTCGTTGCGTTTGTTAATATCCCGGAGAAGGGCTGTATTAAACCTGTGTAATACTGCTGCTCCAGTTGTCCAGTGCTTCCTCAGCTTCAGTTTCATTTTAGCCACCACCAGATGGTGATCTGAAGCTATGTCAGCTCCTCTCCTTGCTCTTACATCTTCCATGATCCTTCTAAACTACTTATTGATGCAGATGTGGTCGGTTTGGTTCCCCGTAATGTGGTCTGGTGAAACCCATGTAGTTTTGTGTATACGTTTGTGAGTGGGGAGAATATGGTGCCACCTATAATCATTTTGTTGAAGGCACATAAGTTTACAAACCTCTCACCGTTATCATTCCTTTCTCCCAGTCCATGTTGTCCCATGATGTCTACGTAACCGTTGCTGTCCACTCCAACCTTGGCGTTCAAGTTCCCCATCAGAATGGTCAGGTCGTTGGCTGAAAATTTCTCGATGATTGACTGCAGCCTCGCATAGAACTAGTCTTTGTCGTCTTCGTGGCTGTCATTGGTGGGTGCGTAGCACTAGATGACATTCATTGTAATCCCTTCCTTCTTCGTCTTGAAGGATGCTGTGATGATCCTAGGTCCATGAGGTTTCCATTCTACAAGAGCCTTCCATGCTTCTTGGAACAACACTAATGCTACTTCTTATGTGTGTCGGGCGTTTTCTTTTTCGTGGCTGGAGTATAAAAGCACATTTCCCGAGGATAACCGTTGTTGTCCAGCTTGCAACTAATGCGTTTCGCGTATTCCAAGTATCTTCAGGTTGTATGTTCTCTTTTTCTCAGCTATGTGCATGGTTCTCCCTGTCTCCCACATCGTGCGGACATTCCATGTACCTATATTAATTGTTTCTCTGGTTGTCAGAAGAGACATCGGCCTCGTGGCTTCCGAAGAAACTCTGCATTCACCATGAGGCGTCATAACACATCTTACAACTCCCAGGACAGAGTAAAAATGGTTATAAAGGCTTTTACTGGTTAGCGTTTTTTTAGAAAGTTTGTTGTTTTACGGGATGGGGTTGCTAGCCCCATGCCCAACCCTCCTCCTTTATCCGAGCTTTGGACCGTCAGCAACCCTAGGGGACTCCAGGCGGAGTTATTGAATAGTCATACTAATTGAAATTATACATTGAACAAATAACGAATAACTTTTATACCATCAGAAATGATTGTTTCTACGTTTTGAATAGATTATTCAATGTCTACATTAGACTAGTTTATCTACTTTTAGAACTTAGCCTCTTTCATTGTTTATATATATTCTTGTAATTCAATATATCAATATGAAAGTATTACTGGAATAATATGAGGAAAATGAAACATAAGACTAGCTGTTAAGAAACCAAAGGCATACTTTTAGTAATAAAGGTAGAAAAGTGACAAATCGAGAAGAAAAATTCAGACGTATCTTTCAGAAGACTAATCACAATGTCCTTGTTTTTGTAATAATGTTATTGATCTGTTATGTGATCTGTTTTTGTATGTATATAAGCGAATGTATGAAATATAAGCTGACTTTGACTGTTGGATCAGTTACCTTGTGATCTTCGTATTTGGCTTAGGATTTACAGGATTAGAGCAGGTTTATAGGAATCGATAAATCAGTCTTATTATTTTTGGTCACCACATTGGTTTCAGTAATATTACATCAATACTTAAGTTCACCGTTATCCGTATTGCCCAAACTTCATGGCATAACAAATGTATTACTACAGATTGGAAACATTCTAAAAAAGAAAAGATGGATTCACGCTAAACTTTTTAAAACAAAGTTTCTTGACTGCATTTACTGTGTTCATTAATTGAATAAAGATAAACATGATGAAACTGCCGATAAATTTAACCTAGAAGTAACAGGCCTTCTACAAAATAATCGACAGTCAATCACTTTTTAGTTCAAAACGTGGTAATTCGTATATTTCGTATTCGTTTTTGGCTATTTGAAGTACAAATCCTCAACACAGATGTACACTAATATAAATGCATTTTATATATTAGGATAAACTTATATCTTCGCGTTGATTTGTTATTGATTGAAGCTCGTCAATCTTTGTAGCTAAATGTGCGGATTGCCTCGATATAGCTGTTAATCACAAGTATTGATTTTAAGGTGGATTGTGACTGGCAAAAGGAATCCAGGACGCGCGTTTCGTCCTATTTGGGACTCGTCGGTTGGACGTACTTGTATCCCAATCTTGATGTTCACACCAGGATTCGAACTTAATCAGTTTCGGGCCTAACTACGTATGCGCCCGTTGCGTAAGTTTGACTCTCTGGACTCAGTAGCCTAGTGGTAAACGCGGTGGCTCTCGGTAAGAAACAGACTGAATTAAAATCCCGGTGTGAACATCAACATTGGGATGCAGGTACATCCAACCAATGAGTTCCAAATAGGACGAAACGCGCGTCCTGGATTCCACTTGCCAGTCACAATCCAACTTAAAACACTTTCTATATGAATATGAGTGATGGTGATTAAATAAACGACTGCAGAATATTATAGGAATGAATAAGCATGATTCTTAAACTATGCGAGAAGATAGTATTTATGGGTGAATAGCTTATTGATAAACAATGATATTACAAGAGATACATTTATTTCACATAATTAATAAATAAATTATATTTCTGTAGTGTAATAAGCCACAGAAACGCGAAAGATTCATCTATGTAACTAAGCTGTTGTCAAACGCTAGAATCACTGTGGGGGGATGGGGGGATGAACAGAAGTATTTTAGGCTTTCCAAGAATGACTCATTGTTATTAGTGTGTACACTTACCTATGGATCCACAAAATTCATCTTGTGTACTATAATATTATGTTGGGTACCCTAAGATGGAAGGCAAATGGTAACATCCTAGTCATCAGCATAAAACGCCATTCCTGACAAAATAAAACTCCTTATTAGTCGTATTAGAGTTCGTTCCATTTGCCCTCTTACTGCCTGAAAGTCATATGTAACGCCAATCCTGCTCTATGTACCGAATACCTGTAACAGTTAGATTTAGTATGTAGTAATACTGACTTATTACTTCTTTACACTTCTGCCCCTGTTATACTTGCTTCTTCGTAACAAACTCTTCTATTCACCTACTGAAACAACTTTGCACTCTTGAGTTAAGGTAGAATGATATCTTACTTCAAACTATAGATAGGCCTGTTTATGATATGCATTTTTACTTCAAATTCTGGTCAATCTTGAAGCAGATAACGCATCTATCATTGGTTCTTTTAGAAATGTTGACCTGATCCTTCTTGCTCTCTCCTATAATACACTCTAGCCAAATCATCAGTAAAAATCTAACTTTATGCTATGTAAAACTAATAGAGAGTTGATGATGAAACAAAGGTAAAAATATTAGCTCGATTCGTTGATCACTAGGTAGCCGCCAATGTCTAGTTCTAGTATTTTAATTAAAATTTTTCACAAAAATGCAACAATGTTGTTTCTTGTTCGATATCATTGTGTTGTGAAATATGTATCCTCTTTAATTTTGTTCTCGTTATATAAAGAAATTTATTGGTAACTAAGGAAGACATATGAAATCGTCAATTAATCTTTTAAAGGTGTACAGTTAATCTTCCCTTTATTTTGTAGTTGATTATTTACCTGTGTCAAATGCTTATTGGTAGAACTTGGTGACGAAGATACTAGTGGGATAAATTTACGTTCTACGGAAGCTTTACTGTTTTTAAACAGTTAGAAACGTCAGCAGTGCATATCATCGATTCTGATAGGGAATCTAACTCAGGACCTTTAGGCTAGAGAATACGTAATCCTCTGTACCACTGAGTAGGAGTACAATGGAATTATCCATTGTCACTCGTGACAACCTTTTCACACCCAATATGTCTGAACTCCACAATTTCATCACTCACTGACGGGATCAAGGGATCGAATAGCCAAAGAGTCCCACACTAGGATGAAACAACTGCCCACCTCTTCCTAGTTTTCAGTGGTACCTAACCAACATCAATCTGTGACAGTGCAGACAACTAAACTTACTACTTATACCCCCCCCCCTACATAACCACCTAGATTCAAGAAAGATTTAATACTCAAATGGATATTTTATGTTATGTTAAATTCATTACACTGCATAATTTCATTACGAAGTTTCTGTTTTCGTTTTGCAAAGTATTTTCCCAGTTTCCTTCATCAACATTCAGAGTCATTTCCAATGATCAAACTGTTCTCTGACATTTATAATTATCACAATTACACCGATTTGAAGGTGTTTATCTCCTCACGTTACTGTCGTTGTGAATCGAAAGTGATCGATTATCGTTACCATATGTGTACCTCATTCTCAAGTATGTTTAAAGTTGGATTGTGGATGACAGATTAAATCCGCGACACGCATTTCATTCTGTCTAGAATATATCATATGAATGTACTCGTGACCCGGTATTAATATCCACATTGTAACTGAACGGTTTCAGTTGAAAACAGCATCAATGAAGAAAAAAATTCAATTCATAAGTGTATCTGTCTAAACTTTGCAGCTAAATAATAAGATTGATAGAATATGACACAGTTCAAGTTCTAATTGAAATACTTACTTACTTATGCCCGTTACTCCTCACTGAGGAGCATAGGCCGCTCACTAGGATTCTCCATTCAACTCTGTCCTGAGCTATCCTTTCCAATTGTTTCCAGTTGCTGTTCATCCTCTTAATATCTGCTTCCAATTCTCAACGAAGTGTGTTCTTTGGCCTTCCTCTTTTCCGTTTCCCAACAGCATTCCATGTTAATGCTTGTCTCGTGATGTAGTTTGATGGTTTGCGTAATGTATATCCTATCCATTTCCAACGTCTTTTCCTAATTTCCTCTTCAGCTGGAAGTTGGTTTGTCCTCTCCCATAGTAAGCTGTTGCTGATGGTTTCCGGCTAATGGACGTTCAGTATTTTGCGTAAGGAGTTGTTTATAAATACTTGTATCCGTCTGATGATGTTTGCAGTAATTCTCCAAGTTTCAGCTCCATACAGCAGAACTGTCTTCACATTCGAATTGAAGAGTCTGACTTTGAGGTTCATTAAAATTTATCCTAAATAGAATCAAATGTATATTTTAGTACTGTACTTATTAGATACAATCCATTTTTAATCATAATTCATTCTATGTAACATTTAAACATTCAATTTACTCTAATTGTATATCAAAAGAAATAGTCTATTACCGATTTATATTCTAATAAATGGACAATGTAATAAGTATCCTATTTTCAATATGATTATTCATCATTGAAATTTGATCTATGCATTTTAGAAAATACATAAAAGTTCCATAAATGTTTAATGGTTACTAATTTATTTTTTCTTCTTCTCTTCAGTATCTACTCATTAGAGTGTATTACATTTTCACATTGTCAATTGATTTATATTGTCGAATATGATGAGTGAATGATGAATTAAAACTATGCCTTTTTTTTATTTCTTTTGAATTAAGGTGGTCTATGTGGAGATAAGTATTAAGTTTAAATATAAGTTGGATTGTGACTGGCAAGTGGAATCCAGGATGCGCGTTTTGTCCTATTTGAGACTCATTGGTTGGATGTATTTGCATCCTAATGTTGATGTTCATAGTAGGATTCGAACTCAGTCTGTTTCGTGTCGAACGCCACTGCATTCACTATTAGACTACTGAGTCCACACAGTCATATTTGTGCAACGGGCACATTGGTATAAGGATGAACTTGTATATTCTCGTTGATTTGTTATAGACTGAAGCTGGTCAATCATTATTGATATATGTGCATTCTGAGCGGATTTTTTCACAAGTATTATATAAGTTGGATTGTGACTGGCTCAGGATGAACATATAGCAACAATGACTGGTCAACTTCAGTCTATAACAAATCAACGGGAATATACAAGTTCATCCTAATATTAAGTTTAGATGATTGTATTTGTTTAAGATTGATTTTGACTGGATATTATTGAGAACTAGGAAACCAGTAGACAGCTGTTTCAGCCTATTTTCTTTTTAATTTACTTAGCTAATATGTAATGATTGTGCTTTTGTTTTTCTAGTTCTCATGTTTATAACTTTAGTCAATTATAAATAATAAGCTTGCTGAAACCAATACAATAACCAAAGTAAACAAGGATCGTTTATTCTATTCCTCGAAGTTTACACATTACTAAATAGTTTCAAGACTTAACAGAAAGAACAAGAGATTGAAAAGCCAATAGAAATCCTTTATAGTACTTGTCAAGGAAGATAAAATGTTGGTATCATTGAGCATTGTTTAATCAAACTGAATTTCGTTATTGGCCGACATTAGTTCCAAAATCGACTGAGCGAAGTGTTTGCGATACTGATGGGAGTTAATATCGTCTAGAGGTATAACTTTATCTATTGTATGTGTAACTTACTGTACCATGTTAGAATTTCTTATGATCATGTTGTTAGTGGCCCATTTATAAATTGTATCGTAGCAGTGTGTCTTTTATTCTAGCTGACAGGTTGGGAATAATACGCATACGGTCAACTGAGGTTTGAGATTCACCCTTGGCCTAGAACAGAAACTTACATAGTATTCAGAGGCTTCGTTATCAGCTCAGACATAACAAATGGTCTCAGCCATTTTGACAGCAATAGTCGAATTATATCGACTGAGTTGAAGTGTGGCCACTAGTCTAAGTAATCTGACATCACTAGCACTATATAGAGATAAAAGCTGATTGAGTGGTTAGGACTTGACGAAGAACATATTGGTCACTACACAGTAATCAACCAATATATTCCAGACTATAATAACCTGGATATAAAACATGTCCAGGTTACATAATAAATATGTCTAGAAAATATTTTTTTTTACAAAAAATAACAATCGAAAAATTCTAAAAACTAAGTTTTATCAAGAATGAAGCTGGAAACAAAATGATATACACACAACTGTGTACATTAAGTTATTCTTCTGTAGATTTACTAACATGTGGTTATCATTTATGGACAGTCCTCAATATATAAACATAATAATGACTAATACATGCCTATTCTAGAGTATAATTATGTAATATACTCTAGACCTATTTGTTTGACTATAATACCGGTGAAATTCTAAACAGTATCATTATTTCATTGTGTATTATTTATCATATATTTTATAATGTTCTTTAAGTGTAATATTAGAGTCGGATTGTGGTTAGCAAGTGGAATATTGAACATATATTTTGTTTTATTTAAAAATCTTCTGATGTTATGCAATTGATTAATCACAATATATATTGTTTACAACAGGACTCGAATGTAGTCAGTTTGACTTCAATTAGATTTGTAAAGTACTTTTTGCATTACTTCAATTGACATAGGATACATTTAAAGCAACAAGTACCTATCGATTACAACAAAATGATATCAACATAAAAAAATATTCAAATCCTCTTCATTTAGTGTATTGTAGCTAAGAACTTTCAATGATTATTCTCTTCATTTAAAGGGTGGAGTATAATTTTCATAACTTTTTATGTTTAATATTTGTAACATTGAACTACTTTAAGTTGAACATATTCATGATAAACATATAAATATAACTTGAAACGCCTGAAATGAATGCTTTAAAGAAAACTGAATTTATCTATGAAATGAATTCGTTAAATGATTTGAATTTACTGTATACAACATACATAACATTCATTGAGCATTGAATACAATCAGAATAACATCAATTAAATTGTCATTTTGAGAGCTTGTGTGTATGTGTGTGTGTGTGTGTGGGTGGGTGTGTATCTATACCAACACACGTAAAATTATTGTTCTATTCAATATCATCTTATGATGAAATTAAACTTGATTGGTGAACTTATACGACAACTTTATAACCTTGAGAATGTTTGTAACCAATTCGAAAGCATAGTGTAAATAAAACTATATAATTTATTATTATTTAAAAAAAAAATGATTATTTTCTTTTTTTTTTTTTTTAAAGTTACAAAAAAAGAAATTTTTATACAGAATACAAAGTTTTCACATGATTTATGAATTTTTAAAGATTAGAGACAGATTCATTAATTTGGAATTCATAATATGATGAATTGTATAAAAACTTTAAATTATGTTGTTATTAGAATCTTAAGTACTGGAAACTCTTTATGACATGATCAATCTTCTTTGATATTTTATTTATAAATAGTATTACTTGAATCTACAAAATATCTTTCATGTGAGTTCGAAAGTCATGAATTAACAGAACTTCATGATATAAATCCTTTTCTACTGAATAGTCAACTACTGGGAACTACTGTTGGAAAAAGTGGTGTCTCCATTATTATTTAACTTTTCCAAGACAAAATTGAACTCTTCCTCTTACATCAGCCTTTGTCTTCTGTTTCTCAAATGTAGAGTCTAGTGAAAATCTTGTGAAAAACAAATGTTTGCTATAATATTCTCTGCTTTTTTTCAATAGCCATAACTAGTTTTCATTAAATCATTACTAAACTTACCATATCATTATACTCAGGAAATGAAAAAAATCAACTATAATCTACTTAACAAAAAAATAATCACATCTAATCGTCCTTTATATACGTGCTTATTAAACACAATAAATTGTACTGAATACTCATTAAAAGTAGTAATTCATACAGAGAAGATATTTGAGATTTAAAGAGAATGTCATTCACCGCTTCAGAATTCAAGTGTTATGGTCTCTAAGCTAGATGAAGAAACATATATACTCAGCAGTCATTAGTAAAAATTATAGTCTCTAGGAGGATGTATATAAAAATTGTTAGTATTATGATTTTTACAATCTTATTTGGGTTATACTGAAAATATCCTTTTCCTAATATACTATGGTAAATACCAAGGACCTACCAGTGAGATTAAAGTAATTAGTACTTATCCATTCAGTTCACATACATTTCCCTCTATTATATTTGCTTTTTCTAATGGCTGTTTCATCTATTTTAATAACTTTTCCAACGTCTCCTAGCGACAGATTTAAACGTAACACCATTTGTGAACAGATGTTTATGAAGCGCTGATATCACTGTACTGCTAATGCATCGTTTACATTTACAAGTGATGATACCAGAAAAACTACAGGCAACTGCATTACCCACAGTATAACCAACATGCAAGTTTGCGTAGATGCCAATCTAGACTGGCTAAAGAAGTTGCGAGTTCTTATTGTTTCATTTTGCCAGCAGCCAGTGCAACGGAAGATGACTCCATCTTACATATCTTTGGATGCTACTTGAACTATATTGAGTCCACAAATACAAGTCAACTCTGTGTGAAGTAATCCGACACCTTGAAGATTAGTAATGGAAAATTGTGACCAATCGATCCAATGTAAGCCTTAAGAGTCAGAATAAGCGCCCGACATTGAAACAACTACCTTGATTCTACTTGGTTCTCTCAAATTCATCAGCAAAATTTAGTTTCACCCATGTTACTAGTAACAAACTATAGGGGATAATTATTAGTGCTCAAATGAGAAGTGACAGACTAAGTTCTAAATATTAACTTTTTGATACCGGTTCAGTTGTCTGATGTTTACGTCACTGCTGAGAAACATGAAGGTAAGTAATTCGATCTCCTGATATATTTATTAATAAGACCTACTGAAACGAGATACCTATACAGCACCTCCTAGTTTTCTATTGTTGTCTAAACTAGGTCTATTCACGATATTAAATTCATATGCCAAAGTAGGATTTAAGAAGAAACTTATTCAAACACAATGAAGTATTCACTACCTATCTAAGTTTTTCATTGGTAAAATTTTTAGTAATCACTGCAAGGAGTTTTACTTTCGTAGAGAGGTTATAGAACTTTGACAAATATCTACATTAGCCTCTTGATAATAGTTCTACACATATTATAGAATCTTTTCAAGGATTCCGACCTAATGATCCAGTTACTTGTAAAATTATACAAATAAAAGACCGTCAGTACTATTTATTGTTTACAAATAAGTGTCGGTTTCCCTCTCCCACCCCATCCTTAAGATAAGTGTGGATAAATCATTTTTTTCGAAAATGGATACCAATAATGTTACCTATATATAGAAGATATTTGTTTAAACTGTACAGTAAATTTAATAGAAATCAGTGAATGAATGTTTCATATCAATTATACCATAAAGTATAAAGCCGTTGAATAATCCTAATTATCCGATACACAATCGGATAGGATGATATTCAGTGATTCCGTGATACACTAGGTACACAGTCACAAATGAATTACTGGATATGCATTAATAGAGTTCAGTCTATCTGTTCGTATCATTTTTTTTGTTTTCATAATGAAATGCTTGTAGAACATCATATAAATCTTGATTACAGTGGATACCTAGTGAAATTTTTTCTCTTAATTGTGACATTATAAGTTTACTGAAATAATGGCTTCTGGAATATTGGTTACTTACTCGAAAATCGTACCTTGTAGAATAAATTATGAATGGTGATCACTTAATAGTTATTGATATTAGATTACTCACAAATAATTTTGATTATTTCAATAGATGTTACGTAACTCATCAAACGCATAACTATATATTTTAATTCAGTTATTAATTCAATACCTTCAAAACATCGTAGGCATAACCATCAGCATATATAGGGAAGGCATTCAATAGTAGAATTTCTACTTCAATTAATTTGTAATATAACGTGATGACAAATCAATGCCATTGGTGATAAGTGTTTCACTTCCAACGAATCTGAACTCCACTAGTCACGACTTCTCACAAGAACTTCGTGAATATTTTTAATTTAGTCACTAATGAGTTAAGGAATCCAAAATTAGGACGTAACAGCTTTCTAGTGTTCCCTAGATTTCACTGATACCTAATCAAGGTGAGTCTGTGACAAACAACAAAATTAAGTACCGACTTCCACAAAACCACTTCAGCTTAACTATTGGGTCTGCAAAATGGTTATCTAACACACCATCACCCGACTGGTACTCATTATTATTGTGAAGCATAATATACATTTGTGTAGAGCGCTGATAAGAAATTTCTTGTATCTAAATGCCTAAATGTGAATTTTTGAGTTACTTTAAAATGATAACACTTAATCAATAACAAATAACCAATATTATATTTGTTTGGTCTTCAGTGTGCTAGTCAAATCCTACCAATTATGTTATAATATATGGTCGTTAGTTTAAGTGACTCGACATTGTGTGCTAAGTGTTTGGACATAAAGTATTTAAAAGTGGCCAGTAGGAAACTTTGTTTCGTACAAGTTGTTGCCATTTCAGTAAAACATACCAGTAATTTTAAGTGAGCTGGTATTCCCCGTGAGAGTTATGCCTTTATCAATAGATCCCATAGTTTGAGATGTACCTAATGAGTAGTTTCGGACACGACTGACATGTTAAATATTTATTCATTGCTGAGCAGTAACTACTGTCAGTTTAGATTAGCCCTATATCGATTCTGTTGAAAGTAAATTAGGTACAATCTTATGACTTGAAAATATAACTATCTTTTCAAAATAACGCTAACTAGAAATGAATACGAATCTCATATCACAAGTTGACCTGAGTTTAGAATGTGATAAGATATAAAAAAGCTGATCGTTCACTGTAGGCATACAAATTACAGGATGAAAGTATACATTACATAAATACTGTACTATTCTCAGTCCTACAGGATGTCAATTGTAGTCCAAATAGCTCAGTGTTAACAATAAAAGAATGTGAAAGTAAGTAACAAGCATCAAATATCCTAGGTAGCATCAGTTCCCTCAAAGTCGCGAATACTCCGTACTGAGGAGTACCAAACAGCACAAAACTTTTGTCCAGTAAGCTTTACTTCAAACTATCTACAATCAACATAACGCCAACAATACAGTAAATGCAAAATCGAGTCAGGATCATTCTTATGGTTTATAAATTGAACTACTGATAACATATTATAGTAGTTCATATTTTAAGAAAATCGATGGGGTCTACCAGCATTGGTGTTAAAATCCAACAAAACTTTGCAAATAAATGTAAAGTAATAAACACATAATAGGGCTGGATTATCTCTTCAATTCTACTTACATTTCTTTATAAGGAACATCTCTAAAATTTATGAAGCTGGAAGGAAACAGAAACCAATAACTTTCACCGTACGAGGACGGTGGCAATTGAACGTTAACAGATCCTATTTTACGTTACTCATACTAGTCAAGTGCACAATTAGCTTCAATGCATCTGTCTTTTATATTATTGTTCTTCTTTAAAACTTGAAGTTTCCGGACACCTTATAAAGTAATTCACTTCCTTAGAGTTGTAATGTTCTCTGAGCTAAATGTTTTGATTATAATGATTTCATTTTTAGAGCATCAAAGTGAAGTTTCTAAAATGAATTTACAATTCACTAACAATTTACCCTATTTACCTGGAATTCGAATAGCTTCTTATATTTGTGTATATCTATTTCGACTTTCATCTCCGCTGAGATAACCTCTGACTTCCTAAGTGTCTAGATTTTGACCTCTTAATTAAGTACTAGGCTTGTCTACTTTGCATTATTTCTGTCCAATAGTTTGACATTATCCCGATTGGATTCACACCTACAATTGTCCACATGTATTGATAACATTAAAGATACATCATGGTGTTTAACAACTTATTCTCATGAATGAATAAATGAAATGGGCTTCCAATGAATCTGAAGTCGAAATTCTCGCATTTTCTACAGTCTATACTGTAGATGATGTTTGCATTACCTTATTTTGTTGTTGAATCCCTTCGTTTGCATTGTAATGACTGTAACGAATTCGTAGGGTTTTGGGAATACGCCTATCGATACTGTTCTTAATAATATATATGTGATCATTATATTCTTCTTGTAGAGTAAACTTATCAATCAGTTGATTTTGTCTGTATAACTGGTTTGACAATCATTTTCTGATGAGGTTTCTTGGATACATTCGTGATCAAAACATCTAGCTTAATGATCACAATAACTAAAAATCCTCCCCTTGAACCACTAATATCCATTATTTTGTAATCCACTTCCTATTTTTTAATTGACTACTATTACATCCTCAAACTCACTAAAGTAAATGACATCATCAAAAAGAAGTACTTATTCATTAAATCATCCATACATACCACTTGACTTATTTGCCAACACCATCTTGTTTAGCATAAATAGGTTCACGATACTCTCAGAATATTCTTATTAAATTTTCTATGAATATTCTGTTCCAAACAATTGAAGGATACTTTAGATACAACCGAATTCCTTGTCATCTTTCTAGAATACCCCTAATTGTCTTGACTTCAAGTGGTAGGACAGAAGATAACAATAAGTGAGGTAGAACGTAAACGAATTTACACAATTCATGCTAGTTATCTAGAGTAGTTACTTTCCATGCTGTCTTGTATCGTAAACCAGTGATAATGTATGACAAAGTGCCTTCTGTTAATGGTGTTCACTAAAACACACATGCTCAGGGTCAATAATGAATATATGCATAACAATCTATTTAGTGGAATTATTTAACGCCAGGTGATCACCTTTATTGTTTACATTTTAAAAAACTTTACTAAGGTCATGGTTGCCAAATCTATTCATGTTATGATATTTTTTAATATGACAAAAGTATTTAAAGTAAAATATACTTTGTAAATAGTACGACTAATTAATACAAGTCCACTATATCAGTTACTATTTATATATTAATTAATAATTACAGTAACGCATCAGGAACAGTGATAACAGGATAATAGGAATTCAATACATATCGATTGATCTTTGACTAGTGACAAATATTAAGTATGTCTAGTCAACAAAATGCTTATAGAATTCAACCGAAGTGGGTTCGAACTACACAAGAATAATCAATTATCGTAAGATTGCAGATGTGTTTTGTTGAGAAATGCATATGGAATAAGACCTGGGTAAAGCAGGATATCCTAACAACTACCTGCAATAATTCAACATCAATATATCTATCTTATTTGATAATATTACCGATATTTATGATTCTTAATATGGGATATTTTTTTGTGAACGTCACAAAGAAGTAATTGATATTGAGGATGGCTTATATTACCAAATAATTTCATTTGGAAGTGTGTAACTAACGTTGTCTTAGTTTAAGCCACCTTAACAGTGTGTAACCAACTTCCTACCCCATTATTAATCCTGTGCATACTAGTGACGAGGGTTGAGGTTTCTATAAGAAACCGTGATTAGTGAACTCCAGTGAGGCTAACAGTGACATAAAAATATCTTCGATGGTAACAAACGATAGTAGTATACTGTTGCAAAAATCAACCGAAGTCAAAAATGTGACGCGTTAAGTACTAAACCCATTTATCTAAAAGCTACGTACTTACTGACGAACCTGGAAGTTCTGACTTAGATCCATGACGGAGTCATGAATACAGTAGTGTGATTGATTATGAGCCATGTCACGCAACATCTCTAATTACTAGTTATGGTTATAGCGCTAACCTGTACAGATCGACATGGCTCAGACTTACAGTCTCTGTGGTATCATGAAACGATGCCATACCTTGGTGTGACTACCCTCCAGCTCAACATCGCCTATCAGTGATGTCATAGTTGATCATAGGTAACGTCCCAACCAACTCCGTCAATGAAGATTTAAAATTTCATTTATTGATGTGACCTCTCTTTAGTACTGGAGGTCTAGCCTCAAAATTGCTGATTTATTGATCCCGGAAAAACATTCAAATTGTTTCTATGTTTATAATGACATACTAGTAGCCAACAGATCTCCTCTACTTTGAGACTCCGTTTCACACTCAGAGAGCAAGTTAAAGTGAACTATTGCAAAGGTTATTCAAACCCAGGTTACGCAATTTGGCTAAACCTAACTGGATTCTGATTTCGTGAAGAGATTTCTTCAGACAATAATGTACCACGTCTGATAAGACTTCCAAGATAAATAATGCAGTTAGCGCTCTCGATGACTTCGCCATCTACCTTAAAATTTAGGTCTTGACACAGATCGATCCTCAATCTTGCGTATAGTAACAGGTAAGTATTGTTGGGAATTAGCAAACTATGATGAAAAAACCATTCAATCTTACAACACTGTCAGGGCCTTCCGCCCTCCCTCCCACTAGTTTGGATCAATCTAGGACGAACGTCATATCAAGCTAATCTATACAAACCCACCAACCGAAATAGAAATTCGAGCTGATTAATCCAAACAACATATGATTCATAAGCTTAGATCAATTCGGAAATACAACTTATACTAACAAATCCATAATAAACAACTAGTGTTATTGGGTCATAGGTCATTAATGTGTAATGTTTGATTGGTTATATTATTACATGACCCCGTTTTATAGAAAGAAGACTTCTCAAAAACATGTTCAACTTATAAATTAACCTATCTGAATAAAGGTCAATGAATGCAGTGAAAAAGGATGAATGCACCTACTTCATGGTGACTCTTCAGCTGCTTTACAACCCGATGATCTAGAGTTATGTAATCACAATTGTAAAATAGGTTGATTAATAGAATAGCGATGAGTAATGTTCGCAAAGTATCTAATGACTAAATGCATGAACCGAGACGTTATGCAATCGAACGCTTGTAACTAAAGTTACCAGGGCAGAATTAGACTGACCGCCGTATCTTCATTATCCACAAAACTATCTACTTGTTTCAAAGACCTTTAGTGTATGCATCCATCTACTAATAATAAACTTCACGCAGAATACTGACGCGAAAATTATTGAAGCTATTATCAACGTCCAACTGGAGAATAATCTCAAAATAAGTCACTTTGAAGATCAAGCTTCAGTAAAACAGGCAAGGGATCAGCTGACTTACGATAATCCTGTTTGAATTTTAAGTTCATTTTCGGGTGGAGCTGACATCACTTGCTCCAGTAAGGAGTTTTAACTATGTGATAAGACCTAGAAAGACCGGAACAACAAGAAATATCAATAAACATTTCACTAATGAAAGACACAATCCGTCAATCCTTGATATCTACCACACTATAATCTTCGTGGCAGTGACTATAACGTCTTTGTTGCTTAACAGACAACTGGAATAGCGAACGGTCCAAAAGCTTTGTGGTGTCTAGTCTATTATTCTCAAAGTGCATCTTGTGTAATAGTTCATTAGTACGACTAAATAGTTGAAAAAACATGATTACCAATTGTAACACAGTTTTTACAGATATAGTTTATCTCCTACAAGTATTCTTCACCATAACATAATGGTCAAACTTAATATCACGATGACCAAATCGAGTTATGTTATATAGAATACTTGTTCTTTAGGTCCTTCCAAACCAAAACAGCCGGTTAAAACGTGAACTGTTGATTTTATACGAGCTTAACGGCAATAAGGAGTTTCAGACAACAAGAACCTTAGACTATACTAAAGACAAAAAATAAATAGGCCTCGAAGACGTACTTCAGATTGCTTCACTGATTTCCGTTACCAACAGTAAGATCTGAAAATACGGTGGCAACACACCAAGAATTACTAATAGAATACATACGACCGGCTTCAACAAGTTATTCTTTGGGTTCCGCGGTCACGACCCAGTTACCAATGTACGGTTTCCTTTTTAGGTTCCTCAAAAAGTATCCTAACACGAAACCACGAAGTGGTAACGAGTTCATACTTCCAATGATGAAGACTACCACGTTATAGTTTTAACTTATGAAATGCATCAATACCTATATTCATTTTACTCAAGACCTGGTTTATTTACACTGGTAAATAAGTCCTTCCACTTAAATATTCATGAGTAAACGCTAAAAAAGAGAATGATATACCATTTCTCTTCGAAAAGAATGTATGTGAAAACCATATTTCTCACACACCCACAAAGCTTTTTGTTTGTTTTCATCAACAGTGGAAAATATGACTTCCAGAGGTGAAGAAGGGAAGGAGGAATACAATTAGAACGATCTTTCTGTTAGCCATAAAACGGTTTATTAATAATTACATAAAACGGTGATCAGCTCATTTACCAGGCACAGATTTATTTACACGGCTTTAAGTCGCATATTACAAGCGAAGGTTGGTGATACCACTCGGTTACGCAAGCTGAATTTAGTGGGGGTGAAAATCAAACTAGGAGCTTAGTAGTCAGTGAGTGGTGGTTCGTTGTACCCAGTAAAATCCCAAACGACTAAAAAGTTGCCATTAACTTAAATAATATCCTTGATCTTATTAATAAACAATCTCAATAATACACAGCAGCAGATGCTAAGGTTTTACCCAAGACGGTGGAACGAAACTCCATTTTCATGTTTTTGCCCCACTGTCAATTTCAGGTACATCTCACTTACTTAACACTATCCTCCCCCCTTTCTCCTCAGCACTATGTATACTGTATACAAGGACATTAACTTTTAGTAATCCCGTGATACTAAACCAGGATAATACATTTAATTTATTTACAGTACTACATGATTTAAGATCATACTCATTTACAGAATATCTGTATTTACGACCATGAAAATTACAGAAAATATAGAAAAGAAAGCAAACGCCAATGAACACTGCCACGTAGAAAATAATGATGCACTAAGATGTACTTTATACGAATCGATGCATACATGCATATATATATATATATATACCAATTTTTGATGCAACTCCACAGTAAACAACAACACATTTAATGGACTTTATGAAAATATTCTTTGTATTTCTTTAAATCTGGTTTTATTGTGGGACCTTTCGGTTGCCAATCTGCTGGACAAACTAAAAGAAATAGGTTAATAAAGCATATTCAGTAGGAAAGTAATATATTACAACATGACGATGTAACTAATTCATGCCGTGTACAGAATCGTGTACTCAGTTTTTAATAACACTTTATATGAAAAAGCTAGTGATACTACCAGGTAGCACATACAGAGGTGGGTAGATTTTGAATCAAATCGGTGAGTGCTAGTCGAAAACAAAGGCTTTAACTAATAAGCAACTTAGTATCACCATTCCTTACACTTAGAGTGCGGCTCATAACAAAGTACACGAGTCTGTACCAGGTAATTGAGCAAGTCAAAGTATAGCGGAAATATGAAAAGTTGTTTAGGAAATGATATGTGTAGTACCACTATTAAACACATGCGACATGGTTGTTTACTAATCTAATTAGTCTGACACTGTGTAAATGCATTTTTGTCACTAGATACAAATCCGTCCACTTTGGTTCGAGGCACATCAAGTACGAAGGCTCTCTAGTAGTGGCTCAGTGGTTAAGGCGTGGGACTGTCAACTAAATTGCAGATTCTATTTACGACCAATTACTAAGGTTCAGGTAGCTTGATATTATCAGTAGCCCTCTAATCTAGAATGCTAATTAAAGCCGAGCACACGAAACTGTATATGGTGAGTTAATTATTCTTGTTTGAACTAGTGATACTACGCAGCTGCCAAAACAGAAATGAGTGGATTTGATTTGATTGGTTTGCTAGACTGTGAATCAAATTTAAATTAGGATATCAAGGTCTAGCTGAACAGAACACAGTACAAGCTAGTACGTTGGATACAGTTTCATTAGTGTGTAACATAAGCATTAAATGAATAACATTTCTGAGCAAGTTGGCAACAACCCTAAGATAATCACAAACTACGAACCATGAAATAAATGAATGAATAATATTTCACTGACATGAACCAATAATTTGATTTGTCGAGAATGAGCAAAAAAACATAATAAGCACCTTTCTAGTTACGTCGTGTTTTAGATGAATGCATATTAGTGGACTGGCCATATGACTTAATACTTTAATCCATTATTATATGAACACTGTTAGTTTGAAATAATCACACTCCATGACTGTAACTAGATGATTTTAAAGAGAAATACAGACGGTTTGAAAACGATCATGCTGTGAATCACAATAATGCAAACATTTTGAATAATTTGCAAACTGTGGAGATCTAAAGTAGTTAAAACTGAGAGATTTCATTGAGCGTTTTTAGCTTGGTCAGTCATACATAATCAACGTAGAAAGTCGAATGTGTTAACTGAAGATTCCATACCGCATAAGCACGATGAGATGCAGTTAGAAGAATTAATACCAAAATAGGAAGAATGTTAACAGCTAAAAACGTTCGAGGATAAATAAATTAAAACTGGAACTCAGTGTCTAGAGGAAGATAATAAGCAAATGCGTTTGTGCCAGTGATCGACTGTAAACCACGTCATCCAACGTCTCCAACCATTGGTGGCAGTTATTTTACAGACTCAAACCTGCACCTACTTACAGTCGGTGACTTCATGGACTGAAAGACGAAAAGATAAAATAAAACAAGCCAAATGATACCACAACAATTACCTTCACCATGCTTGTCCGTAAATTGGAACGCTTTGACTAATCTCAAAACCTCGTCGACAGACCTCCCAACAGGTAGATCATTAATAGTAATCTGGCGGACAATACCGTCAGGATTAATAATAAATAACCCACGAAGGGCAACACCCAAATCTTCTTTAAGGATTCCATAATCGCGTGTTATTTGCTTTTGATAGTCTGCAAGAAGCGGATAGTTTAGACCGCCTAGACCTCCTTCCTAATTTCAAAAAGTAAAACATTGAAGAAAATTTACGAATGGATAGGAATTCTGACAAGTTACTCTGCAAACCTAATTAGGAATACACCACAAAAACCAAGTACTAGCAACATATCCCAAACTAAAACGATTGATTTAAAGCAATCTTTGTGTAACACACTTTGGTGGGGCCGAAGTTTAGATGTTCGACACTCAGTTACTGAGCCCCATGTTCGAACTACGCTTTACCTACTTCGATTTCCAAAAATGAATAGCATCACGAGTCCTTATATTTAGAGCGTGGCTTGAAGCTTAGTACAAGAATATGTACCTAGTAAATGAAATCAGTTGGGGTTTGTATTTTCACAATTTTTTTTAAAAAGAATATAGATTTCTCCAGTTAGCAATAGAAATTGTTCAAGCGAAACTAATCACCGAAATGAAATGAGTTAGCTTTCAGATGTACTGCTATCAATCTCAACATTTAACAACCACTTTCATACATCCAATGAATTAAGTCAACAAAAAATCAACACATTCAATATGGAAAGTGGCTACAATAAAATTAAATCCTACTTTAAGGAAGTGGTTTCTTTCAGAATATAAGAGACCTAATAGGCAAACCTCCAATGAATTCAGCTGCTTCAAATCTATTATGAAGGCCAATTTAGACTAGAACCCAGTTTAAATTGAAATTATTCATGAAAGTAGCCGTCACCAAATGTTAACAATCTTACAAACTATAATAAAATTAACTAGGCTATTTATCAACTTAATATTTCACTAAGAACAGAATAAACTCACTTTACGAGGAGTATTTATCCAAGCGAGATGACTAAAATGTGAATCGGTCGAAACGCCAACAACCTCCACTCCCTCCTTTCTGAATTCATCGATTCGATCGGAAAATGCTATCAACTCAGTAGGACATACAAAAGTAAAATCCAGAGGATAGAAAAAGAGAACTAAGTATTTTCCAGCATAATCTTTTAGCTTTATTTCTTTAAATTGACCATCAACCACTGCCATTCCACAAAAGTCTGGAGCAGGACGCTGGACATGAGCTGCATAACCACGAAATAAAAGATTCGAAACGGAAGATCGATTGAATCGTAAAGCACCTTTAATTAGACCTTGGAGCAACATTTTTAGACGTCAAAATGTAGTGCGAAGATGTGCAGTGAAATTCTTCTACAAATCAAGGGAATATGAAACTAGAAATGTTTGTTGTCGTTGGCTAGAGACTGAGATTAATAAAAGAATGACATAAACAAGAAAGTCACTCACTGGGAGTTTAGTTTACATAAGTTCACAGTTGAAATATCATATTAGAACAAGCTGTAGGAAAATTCCACAAATAATAGACATCATAGTATTGATAAAGTATATCTGGTACGAAAGTGTAGAAACTTAGCTACATTTGAATAAGTGGCTTACTAACCCAGATGACCAATAAGACTACAAGTTGTATAGACCAGATATTCACCGTTCGTCAGATCTTAGAACACAGACATACTTTTCGGCGGCCGACAATAGTGGTTTTCCTTGAATTGAAAGCGGCATTTGACTATGTAGACCGAGAAGTTCTATGGCAGTGTCTTTCATTGAAAGGCATGCCCCAAAAGTACATAAAACTTGTTAAGGCTCTTTACTCAAACACTATTAATCGTGTCAGAGCATATGGCAAACTGTCATCTGAACTTGCAACCTCAAGTGGTGTCCGTCAAGGCTGCCCACTTTCCCCATTCTTGTTTAATTTCATAGCTGACATACTGTTGGAAATTACACTTTCATCGTCTGACTTTTTAGGAATTGACCTCCTACCAGGAGATCCACTTATTGACTTAGAATATGCTGACGATATAGTCCTGTTTGGCGAAGACGCTGATACGATGCAGAAACTTTTAACAGCAATAAACTCGAATGCAAGCATTTTCGGGATGCGTTTCTCCTCCTCTAAATGCAAACTATTGCTACAGGACTGGTTTTCGTCAACACCTGAACTAAAGATAGGGAGTGAAGTAGTTGAGCACGTCGACCACTTCACTTATCTTGGAAGTCTGACTAACCCTAATGGGTTAGTCTCTGACGAAATCTCAGTACGAATTCAAAAAGCTCGTTTGGCTTTTGCCAACTTACGTCACCTATGGCGAGATATTCGCCTCTCAACAAAAAGGAGAGTGTACTGCGCAACAGTTTTCTCTGTCTTACTGTATGGACGTGAAACATGGCCATTAAGGGTAGAGGACACTTGACGGTTATTAGTTTTTGACCATCGATGTCTTCGAAACATCGCTCACGTTAGCTGGGATCACCGAGTAAGTAATAACGAGGTTAGTCGACGGATGTTAGGCAAATGTGGTAAATCGGACGATGAGGTTGTGGATCTTCATCGACTGAGGTGGTTGGGTTATGTGTTGCGTATGACCAATAACCGTCTTCCTCGACGCGCAATGCTGGCTGATATGGGAATAGGATGGAACAGAGTTAGAGGTGGCCAAACTAAAACATGGCATCAGTCCATGAAGTCACTGACTGCCAATTTGAGTCGTGCCGGTAGATGCAGACTACCTGGATGGGGTCCTCGCGATTACCGTAACCAGTGGCTAAAAAAACTGAGTGACAGCCCAGAATCGATCACAATGGCGTAGATGTATTCACTCATTGTCCTCCCTTAAATCATGAGCTTTAAATTATTCCATAACTTTCTTTCTATGCTTCCTGAACCATATTCTATATGTTCACACTCCTTGTTACTATTATTATTTTATTTTATTGAAGTAACTTCTACTAATGGTGGTGGTGTTAATCTTGCGGTGCCATAGTGGTATGGTAACTTGAACCGATGCACACGTGCCAGGTTCTATGTTGATTGTACATACATACATACAAGTTATTATTCCACATAATTATGACCTAAAAGTGTGAATTATCAGTCATGGACAAAGAAAATATGGCAGGGGCTTGTCAGCTGAAGGTCCCCATGCAGCATTACCACGACAAGATAAAATTGGCAGGATGAATACGAGGATTCAGTTCAACAATGAAAAGGAATGTATGAAGAAGGAATGGAAAAATATACAAATACCAAATTAGAAATGTCATTGTTATGACCTACAATATCTTTCTGAATACCTGAGCTTACAACACAATCGATAACAACGTCTCTGTCATACATGTTTCATTACCGACAGGTGTTTTTATTTATGTTATCCAGTAAATTTTCTCAGCTAGTGAAAACATTTAGTAAAGCAGTAATGATTATAAACTCCGAATAAATCCTACCTCTAACTCCAAGTTGTTAGTAGCGGAAATTACACAATATAAGATGGGTGTGAAGTAAAGATTAAATATTGGAACATCCACTTCGGTCTGTTATACTTATATGACCAAATAACAAGTGAAAAAAGTGCTTAACGTTAAACTTCGAATCAATAACCATCTTTTTTACCACAGATACGTGTGTATGCAACATACTTGTTTTATGTAACAAGTAAAACAATGAATTCTCATCCACTTCGTACAAAGTCAACTGCAAAACAAGCTGTCTAGTAAGCCAATAGATAAATACTGAAGGTGCGGGTATGGTGAAGAAAGTTGTTATGTATAGCTTGTCTTTGTCGAAATTTTACACTTCCATCTCATATACTCTCTAGTCAATTTACCAAAAGTTTCAGAAACACGTCACAGCACCAAAAATACTATCCAGCGCCAAATGCACTAAATACCCAATATCCCGAATAGCTTCAAAATAGAATAAGTTTCCGTTACATTGGCTTCCGTGTCTATTAGTAATGGAATACCAATTTCATCAGACATATAAAAAATTCATGAATAAATGAAGCATTGGCAGGCTAACAAGAGAATTTGGTCAGGGTCCATAATAATAAATCGAGTTTTTTCTCAAAATTTGCATGGATTATTTCGACTGTTAGGGGGTTACAGGATTTGGCTGCCCTTAGTGAGGAAAGGTTATGCCTGCAATCCTGTCTGCTATATTGTACCTCCAATGATTAGGTGTTCCCTTTACGATGAGTATTAGGAACCATAATAAATAGGTGTCCTAGTGGATGCATAGGAGTGTGAAGTACATCCGGTATATGACCAAGTTATGTTTGTCGTATAACCACAACAACTTCTAACGATTGAACCCACTCTTACGAATTAGAATAAATCAGAAGGTAATGGAGGATGAAACAGACGTTATGTTTGATAGTAAATAGAGCGTCAATGGGATAGTAACGTCTAGGCTGGCAAACTAGAGAGAGATGCTACGCACGGCGAGTCGTGACGTGACATGGTAGTGATACGTGACCGAGCCCCTTCAACTAATCGTGTCCGCTAGAACAAACATGGTCAGCATCAATGTCGAGAGCCTATGCAACTATTTATTTTGGGGATTATTTACCGCCACAAATGTTTAGGGTTTCATAAATCATTATGAAGTTGGCTCTAAGTTTGGTTTGTTCTAAGGGATACAGGTCTAGTGTTAACAACAGTTCTTCATGTGATTGAACTTGAGTCTACAGACGGACTATACGGTTTTTCTTGGAATTCGTTCTAGAGTATTCATGTCATTCTGGAGTCGGATGGAATGAACACTAATATTACATATTTTAAATCAGGATAAATAAAACCACTGAGAACAACGTGGAAGGTTCTATCATCAAACTGGCCAAAAATGAGCTCTAGAGTTTGAAGCGCTGCATAGAAGAGGCAATTGTTTAGATGGTTTGTGAGGCGTTCCGCGTGGCACAAATTCTCATTCGGCAAACTTGTATGGGTTGTGGTTGCTCTGCGATGAGAAACCTTTAAGGGATTTCATAGAGACTCGTTAATATTAACCTGTAGGATAACTTTTTGTTAGGGTTAACAGATTTCTTAAATGTACTATTCGCCCAAATGAGGTTAACTGCTACTCCCCTGTATCAATATAAAGGAGGTCTAGTCACCCAAAGCGGTTTACTATAGGAGAATATCTTATACTCCTTACCTATCTAATTACCTGGTAATCGGCTTTGTCTTAATGTTCTGTCGTTTATTAAAGTTCGTAGGGTCACTACTCTATGACTTTTCAGACGAGCCTTGCGGTCGACTTTAAAGAAGGTCAGAAATTGTTCAGGAGTGAATACGTCAAAGTTACCTGAGGACAAAATGTAGGATGCTATTATCTGTGGGTTAACTACTTTTATTATTTGCACAAGTGCATAAAATGTTTGAAAATACCAGACCTAAATCCTGCTCAAGAAGGGTATTCGGAAGTGGGTTATCATATGTTATATGTCTAGTGCAAGAGTAGAGACTGGGTGTTCATCGTGTGACATTTTGAGAAACTGAGATCGATGAAGTTTTCTCCAATACCCTACTCTATTACCGTTAAGTTATATTGGAGTACTTGAATATCCTTACCTTAAAATCGTCGACATACATTAGATGTGTTTATTTTGCCTGGAATGTCCTGCATAAAGATGATGAATAGGGGGGAGGCCAGATAATTGGTACGTGTGTCACTCGCGATGCCAAAGCCATCTAGTCTCTCCAAACTCAGACGACCTTAGTGAAAACACAGGCTCCTAGATAACGTATTGGCCAAGAAAGTAAAGGTCTGCGAATCTTGTGCTTTCTACTTCTTGGGAAGTTGTTCATTGTAGTATCAGACATTTCCCCAAATTCTAGGAAAATAGAGTGTACTGGCGTTTTTCATTGCCAACAGGCTGTTTAACTGTCCCATACTAGGAGAATGGAAGTGGGTGAAACCATTATATTTATCCTATATGGTTTGGTGCATTTCAAGGTGCCTTTTAATCTGGTTAATTATTAAGCTCTCCACCACCATAGACACTGAGGAGACCGATGTTACCGATCTATTGCATTTGGGACATCTTTTACCGTCTCGAGGAAAGAATGTACTTCTATCATTCCTTGGAATTTAGTGCCAACCTAATGAAGCTTGAACATGATATACTCTAATTTACAAATGTCTCCTGGCCAATGTTTAATACTAACGGACTAGAGATTCGGTGATTTTCCGGCTCTAAGAAACTTTGGTCGCTGAAGTGCCACCGACGGGCACATACTTATGAATGGTAGCTCTACAAAAAGATTTTTGTCGTCTGAGTGTCTTTGGTTTAGTTGCTAGGCGCAGCGGGGATAGAGGGTGCTTACAGTTTCTCTATTTGTAAAGTCTTTTTCGACCTATCCTTAAATACCTTTTCATGTTTTGTAGACTTACGAATTTCTATAAACTCATACTGTTACTCCGGATTAGACCGTAATTTGTCTGCTGCCTGGGTTTGAAAAATTCTCCTGTTTCCACCTCATATGGTAGGATATCCCTTTCTTTGTAGTATGTAAATATGGCGATCCGTCTATTTCTGAAGTTTGTTTCAAGGTTTCATTTTAAACCCAAAAAGTTGTTTATTGACCCACTCTAACCAGAATGCTCTTTGACTCCGATGCTTTGTCCTAAGTAGAATGCTGCTAAATACGGCCTCATATTATGGTTGATCAATCGTTAGGACCTTCGATTTCCCTGGTTAGTAGGTTTGTTTCACTAACCTCCTCGTACCAATGTATTCTTCTTGGTTGTAACAGAGACTTGGAGCATTATTGTTATATGACGTCATAAATGATCGCTACGAAGCCACTACAACTTAACGGGGTCTACATGTGTATGTTCTCATTTAATGATGGGCCAATTTATAACGGACAGGGCAGTTTAGGTAGTTTTCCATTGCTAATACAGGTCGTGTAGCTTATTGTATGGTTGCGAAGACTTAATGCTTTGGTGTCAGCTAGATTTTTGAAAACCACCCTGGTCATGGTTTCTCTTCAGTGAGGCTGAGTGATCATGTGGTAAAGTCTGCAGCTATGTGCAACTAATCAAACTCTATATCTAATAATTTCGCCAATAATTATAGTAACAGCTTTTTTTAGTAGCAACCGTTTACTAGGGAGCGGTATATTCATCCTACTAAGTAATTTGTGTTATTTACTCTAAAATAACATTATTGCTGGTGTTCTGTGAAAGGACATTTTTTGGGTATGGAAGAACTTCAGCAGTCATTAACAGAAATTATCAAACCGGTTTTTTTTCTTGAGGCCCTCTCTCTTTCTGAGTGGCGTCAAAGCTCATTTTTGTAATGTGCTGAGTGAATAAAGTCTTGTCGAGGAAGTTTGGCTTTAGATCGTTTTGTACAGACAGATGTCGAAGCCCGGGAACCCTGTTTCAGAGGACCGTACATTGCTACATACGCACGTAACAGTTTTCCTTGCAATATGAAGTATCTGTGGTGTTCGTTATTGAGCACTGTTTGGAGTGTAGATAGTCAGTTTCTTAGGATCTGGTTAGTTTGATAGTTATATGTGTCTGATGCATAGCAAGCCATGGAGGGGCATTCATCTTAATTTGATGTTAGGACTGAACTTTATCAGTCGAAGGTCACTGTGAATGCATAAAGGGTTGGTCCTACTGTTCGATGCCATCACAGTAATCTACGTCTACTGTCAAGGCAAAAAAATCTTATTCCCAGGGTCGTTCGTTTCTTACCATATTTGTAGAACTTCTGCTAATCCCTCACGTTTTCGGCAATTTGCAGCCATTCGGAAGGATGAATCACTGTTCAGGAGGTTTAGGAAGGCAAGACGGTTTCCGCATATTTATTTCCATAGTGTCTCGAACACTTAAATATGTTTATAGTTACTGCCTCTGATAAACGTTGACGAAGGCACGCTTATCTGGACTTTCGCGAGTCAATTTTGGGATTTCTTAAACATCCATATTCACGAGGTCGGTCGTACTATGTTTCCGCCCTGTAACTTCCTGTCATACTGACTACGGTTTATAAACCATAACCCTGGTTTTGAGAATTGCTTGGGCGATGGATATTGTAATAATAAGCAGAACCTTACAGATTGTTGTCAGAAAACATTTTCAGGAATAGGAGACTCTTCATCTAAATGGCTTTTTCTGAGGAACGACCTTCACATTTTAACTGGAACAGTACTCACTCATAGGAGTTTCAATATTCTTCTTGTTTGATTTTATCAGAATGTTCCTTGACATGTGACAGTGTTACTGGTTGTCGGAAACCTGAAAAATATTATAGACGTCAGACTAACACAATTGAATATTTTATTTCAATCGCTACTATATTAGAGCTTGTCGCACCGATTGTTGCTTTTAGTTTCCGATATTGTTGATTCCTTTATCATGCTATCGGCAATTGATAAGATTAGCTTCGTCCAGTGGGGTCTCCATTCCAAGCTGTTTCCGTAGTTTCTTGTTTCGTTTATGGGTGAGCATTTTCGAATGGTGGATACGAGTTCCTTTTGTGGGTCAATTTTATGAATCGTCTAAGAGAAAGTTTTATTCTACAAGCTTTTGCCACATGTACCATAGCCACCGAATAGGGTAAGCTACCATAGAGCCAAATCACCCATTTCGCACTGTTTAACCACAGCCACATCGTGTTTACTTTCTGGAAAGTTGCGTCTGAATGCAGAATCACTATTCCTTCATAAGGCTGTACATAGTATCCACCTGTCGTCGCTCAGTAGTGTTTTCTTCTACTTCCACTTTCGCTACTTGTTTTCAGGTTTTTTATGGAGTGTGACTCTTGTGGGTCTTGTACTGTGAGTAGTAGCGGTGGACGTGCTCTCCTCCCAATTCCACTGGCTTTTCGTGAGTTTAGAAGGACAACCTATTCCTTTGGAGTGTATTCGTAGACTTATGCCTCAAGTATTGAGTATAATTACATATATAAGCAGAGATTGATGATTTGTTATTAATCACCAAGTTAATATTTCGGTTTTTCTTTTCTCGTTGAAAAAAGCTATCTCCAGTTATGTCATCTTGCAACAACGTAGTGATCAATGCATCAGGTTTCGCACGAGATGGAGGTAGGGAGACAATATTATTCATCTCCTCTTAATAGTTCTTTGACTGTCTGGGGCGAAGAACGATAGGTGTGATCATATTGAACAATCCACCGAACCTTCAACGTTGCACACTGCAAAATGTTTTCCACATAACCTTTTGCCTCTAATTATAAAGGATATAAAGTGATATCTTACTGTTCACAGTACTATGTGCTTGTTTGAGGTTTATGCCACAATTTAGTGGATAACATCCTTCACAAGAATAGCTAAGCGACCAGCTTTTGCAGAAGCTTTAGTATGAAATGTCTGGCACTAAATATTGCGGTTGGCTAGATGATGGAAATGCGACATGCGCCAGGCATTTGTATATCCTCTCCGTTTTACTTATTATGCGAAGCTAACCATATATTTGCTAGGTGAACGGAATGTGTGATTTGGTTGAGTACAAACTACTACCAAAATATCCCCATGAATTGTGTTTGTGGATTATGAACGAATCACTGTGCAATCTACAAATCTAGCAGTACCCGACGATCTACACACAAAAGAAAGATAACATGATGTTATGGGGTATTTGTAAGTAAAACCACAGCACCCGAGTAAACTGTTAATCTAAATTTAAATCTCTACCACGCGCAAGTAATCCTGTGAAATTGTGCTCTGCAGACGGCTTATGTTCATAAAGCTTGATTATAGAAGACCTGAAGAGTCGCCAAAACTAAAAAGATGAATAAATACTACGTTTCCTTTAATGATCGACAGGTACATCGAAAATAATGCCCAAAATCTACTCATGCAGTAATATATTTTTTGTATTTGTCTACTTCAAAGAACTACAAAGCAAAGATTAAGTGGAATACAATGGATTTTTGGAAATAACAGTGAGGATTATATCGTTCTCAGAAATGTCTTAGTAGTCAAAACCTTTATTGAATATCAACCAGAATATAGTAGCATCCAAATTGTTTAAGTCATTGTTACAGAATTGATCGGTCGTTCTTCAGTGGTAGTTTTTAATTTTTAGTCTTAATGGGTAAGAGCAGGCAAATGCATCATATTAAATAACCACCTCACACTCTGTAGACAGACCGGAGAGGGGATAAATTGCCCTGTCATTTTTTCATTGAAAACATGCTGAGATGACTCACAGTTACAGCTATTTATTTCCAACGGTTGATACTAATGTGTTGTACACGACTAAGAATTTTTCATAGCAGTCTGAAACAGGTAATCATTGTTGCTATCGCTCAACTCGAATCTGCTAATTTTGCTCACTAAATTCCCACAAACCTTTATTGTGATGGTTCTGTAACACCTTAAGTCAACATATTTCACTACTTTATCAGTATCAGAGGTAAAATTGGTTTGATCGCTTGTGGTTCTGCTTCGCTTAGTGGTATGAACCATATATCACTGACAACTCGCTTTATCCTGTATGAGTGGTTATGTTGTTGGACTTTTGTCTCCGTGCTTCATTTTGCCTGAACGTTGCTAGCAATGAAGAATGAACCGCCAAAATGATGTCAAAAAGTCTAGCCGCCTTTGGTGAAGTTAGCAGGGCCGCAGGATTTATCAGGCAATGTAACTTACGTGTAACTTTACACGAGCCAAGCAGTCATTCTGTGTCACTTACTACGGAGTAAGCATCGGGTTAAGTGAACATTCATATAAATATGCTACCTTCGCTGACGGAAAAAACGAATAAGTCTATTCCTATAATGCATCTTTACGTACAAGAAATGATGAGGATGTTACAACTATATCTGACTTTCACCACTGGTTTACATTTCTTATATTTTGTTTTAGTAGGTTTATATGATTAATATTTCAAATCCTTCCTTCAATTTCTAGTAGGCACTTTCAAATGTGCTATTTTAGTAATGTAAACAAGGTACTGATACCCTAATTTTAGCATTAAATTTATCCAGTCCTCAAGAACTAAGTACACGGTTTGTTAAGGTTATCTAGCACAAATAGAAATCAAACGTCATTTCATGTTTTAAACTAGGCTTTGTGTCTTTTCGACCTTCCCCAGTGTTATGAAATTTAACAACATCTAAATACTGTTTCATGCAACACCAGTGCTAATTGACACTAGTGTTGACAGACGTAGGTAAATGGACGTGCACAGTCGAGATATGACGCTACCAAGAACAATGAACAGCAAACAGTATTTTTATTAATTTCCCTTATGGTTTTAAGGACAATATATGAAAGGTTGCAAAGTAGCCAACATGAAGAAAATCAGCATCTTGAAAGGTTTTAGGTAAGACTACGGAAGACTATCTTAGATTAAGGAAAAGTATGGTAGAATAGGAGTAGGCTGTCTCATAATAGACGCCGATTTTCTCGGAGAAAGGTCTGTTTTTCTCTGTAAGGGCGACATTCATATGAAAAATTCACAATCACTTACTGAAAAGTTGAAAATTTTGTGGACATCTAGGTGGTGATTAATTGCCAACATACAGCGCTACAATCTGCTATCTGCATATTGTATATATGGTTTCTGATATCGTAGTCATGTAACAGCCAATTAAAAAAATATGTTCAGACGTGGCAAGTATGAGGTAGCTAGTTAATAATTTCAAATTGAAGTTTGGAAATGATCAACGGGTTCGTGAAAATGCACTTGGGTTTCTATCTGAAGTAAAATTTGAAGCATGTAACGAGAAATATTAGTCGGACAACTGTATTCAGAACGGTTATCAACACAAATTCGTAAATAAGTAGAGGCATTTAGTAAATGTTTTAATTATTATTACAGTGATCGCCGCCTAAACAATCTCACTTAACCAAGACTCGTAATAACAGACAAAGGTAGTAAAAATGGTTCCGTACATCTGGTTTTACTATTTGTCTACTGCAGGATTGAATTAGCGAGAAGTTGGGATTCTTAGGTAAAGATCATTTATAGTTATGAGCAGCGATAGCAAAATATGTTAGCATTTAGCTGATCAAAATAAGACAATCAAAATAAGTGTTAATTGTCATAAAATAAAGTAAGTCACGAAATCCTAGATTAGCGATGTTATTGATAGAAGTTTGTAGATTATCAACAGAATTCAAGATCCCGAAATTACAATAATCGAGACATCAAAACAGAGTGACATATTAATATCTATTTCTAACTCCAAAATACAAAGTCTAGCATTAATTCACAACTGAACTCATAAATACTAAAGCAACCCTGAAACCAACGCGAATAGTTAAACCTAACACTAAACTTATCTTAATCTTAATCCTAAAGCCGTAGCGTGGCCTAGCCTTAAAACTAACTACTAAATGTAATCCAAACTAAATCTTAATCCCAAACATTAGCAACAGCCGAAGTTTAGACACTAACTCTAATCACGACTTTTATTGGTAGGATTGATTCATCAATCTATCAAGGGTGAAAATATCACCTTAAAAATATCTATCCATGAATAAGTTAGGCTCAGTGACCTTAAAATCAACAATTTTCTGACAATTTGTCGCCATTTTAACTTACTCTTCCAAGAACGACAAGTGATATTAACCAGTTCTAATCACCGAATTGCTGAGTAAGCTGTGTGTGATTCAGGAGACTGATATCTGAAGACAGATACAATCACTTGGTTAGCTTCAATTATTAATAATGTAATCATATTGGAAACGACGAATAGAATTCGGATTTTAGATTAACCAAGACTAACTCCTACAACGAAAACATTGAGGTGCAAAACTTGAGATACACATGTAACTCCAGAGACCATGAGACATTTGTCAAATACTTTCACTGCATTGATAATTGGGCACCATTATATGTATGTTGGAATAAAAATTTATAGTGTTGACATCCAAATCTATTCACTGACATGCAGCTCGCATACTCCATTCTACAAGGACTCCCTACTAATAATAGTAACTCGCCTCCTCATCCTTTTGACTAGTGGTTTTACATTCATTTCTGTGACCAGACGTGCGAACATAAACTTCAGTACAATAACATATGTCAACCTGTCCCCCACTTACCTTACATTCTGCCATCGGGTAGTGCTAAAATTTTGCTTTTGATATTTTGAAAATTTAGAAACGAACTTCAGCAAATATCCTCGATTTCATCCCATGAGAACAGGTTTAGCGTAATGATCGCAATTCTCTAGAAAAATAAGCTAACATCAACTAACATTGGCTCCAAAACACGCGATCTGCCAAATAACATATTGATCACAATTATGGGACTACAAAAATGGAAAGAATTATGCATATCCATCTACTAAGTCTCTTCATAATGCCATGTACAACAAGAAGAACGTTGAACATGTCAAATCCATCACATTCAGAAAGCTAAAACCAGGAGGAGTGACGCACAACTACTAAAAATGTATGGCCTTCATCGGCTGCTACGATTAGGTGTAAGAGCCTGTAGTATATTTCCAGACCACTACCACTCACTGCAACTCGGTGCATAACAAAAAAATATATTAGTTACAGTTTACGCAGATGACAAAACTGACTGATACCCTGTCAAAATAGCAAAAATAGCAGATTTAAATCCACTAGTGGTTGGTTATAGTAATTTCTTTGTATTTCTTTGTATTACTTCAGTATTGTCACTTGAAATAGCCTTCATAAGTGGCTATGGATTAAGTTTGAGCATTGGCGGCATTTTAACATGCCGAACTCACGTCTTGAAGCTTATTTTCGAGTTAGTAAAACTCCGCAAAATGTACGACAAGCAAAGAGAGCAGTTCTCGAGTCTTCACCTGAAAGAGAGGTAGCTTGTCACATTTAGGACGCGCTTTTTATTGTTATCAGGTATCATCCAAGTCGAAGCGACCAGCCTATCAACGTTTTTCACACCTCACTAAACCTACTGAAGCATCAGCTGCTGAAGTTAAAGAAACAAAAATCACTGGCGTAATATCGTCTGCACAAGATAAAACGGCAAACAGTTCCTCACTATACTCTTCACCTAAGGAAAAGGTACGTTTCATTAATCATTGTATGGTATTTAGAAGTTATGTTTTGTCAATAAATTCACTTTTTTTGTTAATGAAGTAGTGAAGTAATCTTTATATTGGCACATACCTTAAGTTTCCATTGGCCACATTTCAGTTACCTAGCACTAGTATTCATTCACAATGATACACTATTCTTAACCTCATCAATTCTCGTAAAGATGTGGACTGTTATAGTCTTGGGTTGCAGTAGCAGATCAAAGTGTGTGATCAGGCATTTCTAGTTAATTTAACACCACATTGTTAAGGTGAACCGGATTTTTTTCCCACAGTTAATTATTATCTTTGTTTGTGGTCAAGACAATCAACTTTTAATTAATACAGAATTAGATTAATTGATGTGCTTTTTAATTGAGAGGATCGAGAATCATTCCATATGGAACTGGTTTCTATAATATAAGACTTGCGATACATGGCAAACCAGCTAAGAGAGATAAACAAGTCTTGATTGGTCGTCTGAATCTGGCAACGACGCTCACCTATATTGCAACTTAACCGTGTTAATGACCTTAATTCGATAGTCTTTGTGAATCATTATATAGTGCCTCTACATTTTTTTATATTCAGTTGTGTGAGTACTTATAATGCATAACAATTGTAACTGTGAATTTAGTTTTCTTCCGTATGTGTTTCAGAGAAACACTGATAGCCCTTCCAGTTTCTTGACTTTGCTTCGTCAGTCACCAATTTACATTGTTGTGTTTCGTCACCCAATAGTTTTGTAAAACTGTCGTCTTACTACTTTACTTGGTTATAACGAAAGGATTCATTCGTTTGCACACTTCGAAACAATAATGTCGTGCACTTCGGTACTCACCGTTATGACTGATTTTTCCAGACAGGAATTCGGCAATGTTTCTTAACTGACTGGTCCCGTTAATAGTGATTGCTTGTTGTCGAACCGTTGTGGTGTTTAATTAGTTTAGCTAAGTAACAGTCTACTTGTATACTTATCTAGTAAATTCTTCGTCTTTTTATGTTAACATATAGTAGTCAAAGGTAACAAGTTTAAATCCCTTACAATTATTATCTTCAACTGTATTTACACCACTCAATCCCCCGAAAACTAGTAATCTTGTTTATTTTGTTCGTTATCCGTAATAGATTGTCATACACCGGAAGAAATGCGTGCAACCAAAGAAAGTAACTAAAGTAGATTCCTCCCAACCATCAAACTCAATATCGGAAAATAATTCAAAACTACCTGCATTTAAGCGATTTGCTTACTTGACGGTGCCTATTTCTCTAGAGTTGCAGTCAGCTGAACTTAAAAGCTGTACTGAAACTTCTGAAAGTCCAGTATCTTCCAAGACTTTTGATTTAGCACAGACAGATTTATCTGTTCCCGTTGATCTTGTTCTTCCTCATAACCTACGAGTCTTGTTGGAATTATTTCGAAGTTGTGATACAGTTGTTAGCATGCTACACAATAGAAAAGAACTTTGCACTTTTGATAAGCTCCAACCAGCAGTTCAAGAAATAGTGCGCAGGTAGATTAAACTTAGTTCACTATCCATAATTGTTAACTTCTCAACTACTTGAGTGTAGTAATAGTATTATCTTTTTTATGAACAAAATGACTGACTTTTAAATTGCATATTGGCTACAAGCGAATTGTCCCTTTGTAAGACACGTAACTAGGGCCATTTTGGAAAGTGATTTTAGGATCAATATAGTATGAAAAGGTTTTTATTCGTTTTGTCTAGTTCATTTTGTTACTGAGTTATTCTCCCGTTTCCAGAGTAACGTCTGTGCATATCGTCTGCATACCCAGGTAATTTTTTGTCTGGTAAATTTATGAATCATTAGTAACATAAACTTGTAGTGTGCAACTTGATATATGCTTCCCATTCAATTATTTTTCATAAATACTTCATGTTCAAGTATCACGTTTTTGTAGGCAAATTCCATGTTTTACCAAAGATAGTACTGCATGAAAGAGATTATCATGGTTATGTTATTTAATAGGATTCGAAATGCCTTTCTGACCGTAAAAGAAATACTCTTAAAGTTATTTACTACCTCATCGAAATTGAATTCAGTGACTTCGTTGACTGATAATTATGCTGTTTCCTCTAGTTTTAGATTCTTCATCTGACTTTTATTTCGGTAGTATAATGAATCACATGCATAGTAAATATTTGCATAAATGTGCTGGAAGTTTTTCAGTACACTGATATAATCTTTACAACAGTTATTCTCTGATAACAAGTTAGTAAATTGTTATTGGGTGGATATGTTCTTTGATTTTACCTTTTGCAATCTAGGAGCTTATGTTCATTAACTTTTAATAATTGAGTGGGTGGACAAGGACGTAGCAATGTCACAGTTATTAGTAAGCTGCGTGATTCAACATATATTAAAACGCTATACGTTTCGTTATCAATTTGACTAACATTGAAGTAACACAGTCAACAACCAGTGTATTTCAGAAGTCGGAGCGCAGCACTAATAGACTATTAATGTAACAACTGACGAGTGTGTGTTCGAAAGTTCCGAAGTTATTAGTCCCAATATATTATCGATTTGTTCAATATCTATATAAATGCAATGAATAAACAACGTTTAATATTTCCAATACAATCTATTCTGGCGATTGTTACTGCAAATAAAACATGAAAATATTGCTGCTGCAAGCTTACAACTATCTTTTTTACCATTCTTTCTGTTTTGTAGAACGACTTGGTATAGTGATTTGTAGTTTTGTATCAAAATTTCAGTCGTTTCTTATTGAATTCTATGGCAAAGCACATGATTGTCAACATTTTCTTCTTGTAAAACAAATCATAATGATATTAATAGGAGAACTAGTTTTTAAAGCATTTTTGTAGCTGAACATTTTCAGCAAACGGGGAATTTCTATGGAAAAGCTAGCAGTATTACATAAAGCTATTAATTTATCATTTCTGATAATCACAATCGTTATGCACATTAAGTATAAAAAACTCCGTTTGCATCTGCCGTCTTTGATTTCTCCAAAATTAACTGACTTACTGTCGCCTAACACAACACCTCTGGGTTGCGATCCTGTGATAAAATTTGGGGTTTTTGTTGTACGGCAAACATATCTTTGTCTTACTTTTTAACAGATATAATCCATTTGTCTTGGACTGCATTCTTTTTCAGTTAACTTTATTCTGGGTACATATGAAATTGATCGTCAAATTACTTTCTCTACTAACATACAAATAATTACAATCGAGGAAATTTATGTTTTGATTATTTGTTCCTTCGTCTGTAGTATGCATATTTTTATTTCAATAAACATGATACTTGAACGTATTGATATAAACTTGTTGCAGCTTTATGACCTTGTCGGATCCACTTCCAAATAAAATATTAGGGCGTTACTAGTAACCCTTATATTCTTCTACTATTAGATACACACCATGATGTAGTTCGTTTACTAAGCATGGATTCATATTACTCGACTTTTACTGCACTTTATTTAAGCAGACCAATAATGGTATCCAGTTGTCTTAATCAAAGTATGCGAGGCGAGACTCGAATCTATGAATACAATAATTTGATGAATTCTATTCTTTATGTTTCACACAATAATTGTGATCGTAATTCGTTTCCTATTTACGGCATTTAGGAATTTTGAAGAAACTCATGTTGGTCAGTTTCTAACTGTCTATCCTATGGTTTATTTTCTTCGCTATGAAAAACAGTTAGATAAATTCACTCATCGATCAAATGGGAATTACGTACTCGTATTATCACCTAATTTGCGTACTGGTATGTGTGTAATATGTTTTCATTAACACAATTAACATGATACATTTTCCTGAAGTTTGGAATTGTATTTTGTTATTTGTAATTACAAGAATAATATTGAGCTCCAATCGTAAAATATTTTCCTGTTTTTTGTTTATGACTTTCATTTAGGATTAGTGAGCATTTTTAATTATTGCAGTAATACCTATTTAAGTTTTATTTTAAAATTCCAACATCATACGATTCTGTGATGATTCTTGGTAGTATTGGAATCAATTTGTATTGTTTATTTTCTTTTGTGTTGTTTTACGCGATTTGATAACTTAAAGTGATTATGTCGTACTAGTATTCAGACTACTTACATTTTCCTTTATAATCTTGACTGGTCACAGGTGGTTCTTTTACTCCCTGAGTATTCCAGTACGGTTGAAGATGGGATTGGTTTGCTTTCCCCCTTAAAATCTTCATATGATCGCGGATTAATAGCCTCTTCCAGGGAAGTCCTACTCACTGCCTTCTCCCGGTGGATGCTTTGAAAGTGAATGAACGGAATCAAACATCCAGCGTTTAAACTAGATTAGTGGCTACAGTGAGTCCACTTGGGGAAGTTGGCTAACCGCAAACCCAAACTAAGTGTACTTAAGCTTCATGATCTTACAGGAACAAATTGTTTATTAACCTACTTTGGTTACTGGCTACCACAAAATTCCCTCTAACGGTATTCCACTGTCTAGTGAATTAAACATTTTGGCTAAAGCCCCAATGAATGACTCCCTGTGAATACCACCCGCTTTGGTCTGGTCTTCCGGGAGGTATCTCAACCCACACTTAATTACGACTGTAACAATAATAATAATTATAAAAAAACAGTGTATTCACAATATTACTGTTCTAGATCGAACGACATTGGTCATCATATTAATGAAAACTTACCTCACGTTCATTCGTCTTTCCATTCCGTTCGGTTTTGTTTTGGTATTTTCTCTTTTTGAGGGGCTCACTACTCTTCTCGTCTATGATCGAAGTTCCACTTTATTTGCTCAGTTTCAAGTCGCTAAATAGTCGACTTTTAAGTGTTTCCAGTGTCGTCGAAGCTTAATTCCGTTTTTCTAAAGCCACGTGTACTTTTTAAACTGGCCTCCTTTAGCATTCACATATTAGTGCAGATCAGATAACAGATAGGTGTGTGTTTGTTTTCGAGTAGTCTTCACATCTGTGTTTGTTGTGAGACTTGTTTTGAGTACTATAGTTGTGTTACAGATTCGCCTTCATCTGTTGATCAGAAATGTTTAATGTGCTCTTGTCCGGAGACCAGGTGGTACAGGCGTCCAGTGTCGGACTAAGCACCAGATCATAGGTAAAACCAATCAGCTGATCCCCATTTAGAAAGTGGTGTATAAAACGATATCTTTGTAATCTCCGCCTACGCACCAAAAGGTGTTTTGTATCACTAACTGAATGCTCTCAAGGAAGCGCGTTCGACAGATATTATAGCATTAGCTAGAGATTCAAATCTGCAGGTCAAGCGAAGGAATCGCTTAGGTGACAAATCTGGACTTACTGGTTGCTGGTCAGATAGCGGCAGCCATCTACAGCTTTGTACAGACTACAACCTATTTCTGGCCAGCATCAACTTCCGGTACAGCCGTCGATGGTGTGCTGTTTGGCATTTTCTGTCTATAACCCAAGCCTGAACATACGTTGATCACATTCAGACCAATTATAGCGTGGTTGTGTTCAAGACTGTTTTCATCTCTGCGTCCTATAACTATTATTTGTTCTTTGTCAGATAAGATGTTTGCCTGTTTAAGCGTGTGACGAACTAAAAGGTTGTATATATATATATATATATATATATATATATATATATATAAATTCCTAGACTGAGAAATGTTTCTCGTTTCAGATGGAACACAAATTGGACATGACTCTCCGTCGAAAGGATTTCTACCGTTCACTGGAACACGATTAATTCAACGTCGAAATCGTTTTCACTCACTGTTACTTAATTTAGTTCTAAAATCACATCGGGTTCGTTATTGTTTTGTAAATTCGCTTTAGTCATTTCCACGTGTATGCGTAAATTAGTTAGTTTTTAGCTTTTAACGAACAGTTCCTGCTTATTTGTAAAATAGCTTCTATCATGACGCCGTGATCGGTTTACTTGTAATGGTAACCCATTTGAGATCTGTTGACTGGGACATTAGTTCCTTCCAGTTGAAGTTGGTCGTCGAAAGGTAAAACAACATACTAATGGTTTGAGAGCGTAGTTGATTATACTGAGGTGTGGTGGTTGTAAAGTGTTTTCTGTGGATAGCCACCATTCTCAATGATTCTACAAGGAAAGGTTAGAAATGGTCCACCCTAAAAGTGATATATTTCCCGTTGCCTCATAAACTTCGAATGTTAACAGTAGAACCAGGATTATTACATTATAAACTACCCTAAAAAAATTGTAAATGACCCATCTCATTCAGCCCATTTCAACAAAACCATTACTGAGATAGTTTTTTGCTCTAGGTTACTCAGTAAGGAGTATCCTCTCAGAGCTTGGGAAACTTGGAAATGCCAGAGTCCCTTCGTATTTTTAAGAGTACGCGAGTTAGTCTCGACCAGTCAATTTCTTTACTATAAATACAGTACACCAGTAATCGTCTGCAATAAACGTGGATTATTCCACCATAAAGATTATGTACAGGCATATATATGAAGTTATGAAAAGTCTATTGTTTCATTATTCTGTGGTTTTGTCAGTAATTTGTGATTGCTAGTTAAATTCTAAGGTACCAGTTCTTGAAGTCATTAACTTAATATCTGAGTCATTTTGATATATATGGACTACTCGATTTAAGTTTACGTGTTAACTGCAATCAGTGGTTAGAGATATTGGGCTATATATCTGAGAGTTGGTCAGAATAATGCACATTTGCATTCCTTTTTCGTTCTTTCTGATTAAACTATATTCTGGTATTAATCTTGTTAATTTAATCTTATCATGTTAATATTAGTATGACAACTTAAGCTAGCACACACTTGTTCTTTATGACTGACTGTAGTTACTTTGGATTCTGAATAATTTACATTTCCAGGAATTTTTGACTTCAGAGCTTGGAATAGACTCGTCAAAACTTCCTGAAGACTCATCACTTCGTCGTTGGCACCCTAAATTCCCTTTGGAGTCTGCCATTCCAAGCATACTTTCATCGCCATTGCCTGTTCGACCATCTGAGTTTGAACAGAAGATTACATCAGCAAAAGATGCCGTTAAAGCGTTCCAAGCTCGTGCTTTATTCCGTGAAGCTGAAACATGTCATCAGATATCATTGTCGAAACAGCAGCTATCTCCTATACCAAGTCCAAAAAAGCCTGCTGCGTCACCACTTAAGGCCTCCAACATTATCGGTAGCACAGTATGTGCAGATAACGTTATGGGCACGCAAATAAATTTGGAAGAGTCTAGTAGCAAACGAATCATTACCTCTACTCCAAATAGTCTAAAAGGAGTATCTATAGCTCTTCTTAATAAGGTGAGTGGTATCAGTATTTTTGTTTAATTATTCATTTCTCTAGTTAATTGAATCATTGCTATATTTACCCCTCGCTTTTGTACATAAAAGTGGCTTAATGGTTAAGGCGTTCGACTCTCAATGTTAGATTCGAATCTCTCCCTACTTCATTTTGAGCAACCGAGAATTATCACTAGTCCCCAAAAAATGTAGTGTGCATCAACACCAGGTGCGTGGATCAATACCTAGTAAATAAGTTAATAATAAGTTTTGTGTGCCATTTTACTGAGTGAATATATTTGAACGTTGTTTCCTACTGAGAAAAGATACTTGCTTTGTTTCTTTTGGATGTCACTGACATATTGGACTTTTTTGAGATTTTGGGGTTAATTATTCAGAGTAATTAAGCTTATTTTAATAAGATATTAGTGATATTGGGGATGGTAGTGTTGCATGACTCTTGAAAGTCGTCATCAAACTTTATGTATTGATAGCATGCCTCCAACTGAAGACAGTAATCTTGGGTGGTATTAGAGGTATGAGGGAAGTTATTACCTCTCGGTTCCCCATACCCTGTCGAGGTTCTTTTACGGGTGCTTATAAAGACAGTTTGGTTAAGCGTCCAAGGTCGGTGTGATGCGACCTTTAATGTGTTGACTCCGTACTCTCCTAAGCTTCCTTCCGGCGATTGGAATCCACGAAGCAAAGTGATATGTGAATTTACGGGGTCTACCGTTTCTCATTCTCTCCGTTTTGTTAAGGTAGCATCGTCGAAGTGTTATATCTCGTGTAGGGATTGCCGATTTTAATTGGTTCTGATTTGTCCGCAACACGATACTTTACAGCTAGCCCCCAGCCTTGCCCTAATCTATTACTCAGGCATGACGTTCCGAATTATTTATTAGGAAGGCGATTAATCACTAACGAATGTTTTGTTATATTATAAACCTATATATATATATATATATATATATATATATATATATATATACTTTGCCCCACGTCTGTCACACAGTATTGACCAACCACGTGTCTTCTTCAAGACACAGAAACCTCTTGCTACCATTACACTTGATTACAATTGGCAGTACAACTTTACCCTCGAACTTGAGTTTACTGCTCTTAGTTATCGCTTTTTAGCCCACTTTCATAACTTGATAGGACCTAAGCAAACAAGTGTTTTAACCAATTTAACTGAACAGGGTCATTATCACAGGCAAGCGTAACGGCTGTGATGTGTAGTACCACAATATACAGACTCTAAGATATAATGTAGAATTTATGCGCTGTTCATTGTTTTGATTAGATTCTACGTTTGGCATTGCTTAATGGTTAATTACGTTAACCCGTGTTTATTTACACCAATAACTTAAAAGAAGTCTTTGTTAGAACTTGTTAATCCAGTAGCCATGCATACTTCAGTGATATTTAACTATAAACTGATCCATTACCTGACCCATAAGCCACAAGTTACAATGTTCATATAAACTATCATGAATATATACGTAGTGTAAACGTATCTATATTTCAGTAGTGCGATTTGTACTTAATTCATTCTTTGAGTGAATCTTTGGATGAGCCTTTGGTTTATTTAAGTACTAGCGTTCTTGTCATTTCTTTAAGCCAATCTTTTATCATCCTCAGCACCTAAGTTATATTTTCTCTTAACAACTGTTTTCTCTGAACTGTGAGAGTTTTTCGTAGGTTGAAAAATGTTTCATTATGTGTATACTATACTTCATTATACCGACGATTAGGAAATGACACCATGAAAAGTATACCCTTTAAACAAACTAGTGGCTGTATAGACTCAGTAGTTTGGTTGGTAATGCGTTAACGTTTTTGTCAATAAAAGTACTAGGTCTGAGTCTCAGTGTAAACATCAACCCTAAACTACTTAAGTACATCTAGCGGGTTGCGTTTGAAAAAGAACAAAATGTACGCCCGGTAATCCTCTGGTTGTGATAACTCATTTATTCTAGAATCTAGTCGCAAATAACTATGTCGAGACAGTTCACACAGGGCTGTTTAAAATTCACTTTTGTCAGCAACAGCATGGTCCAAAACTTTGCTAATAACGTAGGTCTCATCGATTTTTACCCTTAAATTGACCATTGCGCAGTCGATTAAAATTGTTAATTGTTATGAATTTTAGTGTGTAAATTGATTTTTTCACTTATCTAAGATGTATTCCATATATTGTGATTCTACTATTGATTATTAGTCTGTAACTTGTGAACTGACGTTTGAAAATTCACTTTGTTTTTAAAAAAGATTTCTCAATTGATTATGTAATAAATCATTTTTATTTGAGTTTACAACGCATCAGTGAAAACAGTTCTTCTCTGTACTTACGAAACCTGGTCTCTGAGAGTTGAGAATGTTAAGCAGCTCCCTGTGTCTGTGCATCGTTATCTCCTATGGATTACTGACATCCAGTGATATGTTAGTAATAGTGAGGCTCTCCAACTTATGTTCAAACGATGCAGTGATAATTTATTCAGTGTCGCATTCTTTAGGCACCGGTTTCAGTGGCTTGTTCGTGATGTACGAATGCCATCTCAGTGGCTTCCATATTGTGCACTATTTGCTAATGATCAAATAGGGTGGAGGAAACGGAGACATGATCTACTCATGACATACCGCCTCTTAGTTTGAAAGAAAGAGATATAGGACTAATCTCTATTGATACATCAATTCCTGTTCGTCTTGGTCCCAGAGATTGTGCAACTCAGTGGCTTGACACGTTTTCAGGCAAATATATCTCAGGGTATAAGCTAACAATGGTTCTGCTGTACTTTTCTAAGTTCTTCATAATATATGCGGAACGAAATCCCTCTTGACTTTAGTTCTGTCTGGATTGTGTCTCCTATGTAATTTTCTTGTCCCCTTTACCAAATTTCTCCGTCTTGATTGTCTACCTTCCGTCTCTTATTTCTTCTTAGTATTTCGTTTGTAAAACTGTGTGGTGTGTACACTTTTTGGTGCCCATTTGGACTGAAATTTGATTTTTGTCAATAAATTAAATAAATAGAAATGTGTCAATGTTTCTATTAGCTTCTTATCTGCTTGCGTTTTACCGGAGCGATGATTCACTGGTTAGGGATACTAACTTTCATTTACATGGTTGTGTAGTCAAGTTTTACCTTGCTAACTTCGCTTTAGACAGTCATATTTTTCATATTTAAAGTATTGCTCAAAGCAAAGTACATACATGAATGTGTACTTGTTAAATACACTATTAATAATATACATAGTGAGCGCTACGTTTCGACGATTTTCATTAATTTCATTACAGTTTGCTGAGTTCAAAATTTTTAAACTCAAAATCAGTCCATTCGTTTACTTATATATGGAATACAATGTGTATAACATCATTCAGAAATATATTCTTTTAGGTACTACTTCTGAAGGCAGTATTTTACCACTCTCGTTTATCAATTTTCTTTATTATATAAACAATATTTCAGGTAAATGAATAGAACTTAACAGTTTTATTACTTCGTAATTTCCGATTATATAAGTTTGTTATTTATGTTTCTTGTTTTTAAAAAAGATTCGTGCTCGAGAAAATGAACGACGTCTTTTGACTGAACTAACTTATGGAAAAGTCTCAGAAGCACGACGAGCTATCTACTGTCGCTTACCTTTAATAGTAACCCAAGTTTGGAGTATTTTACGTTCATCTAATGCTCGCCCTATCCCATTGTCAACTGTTGCTGTTCGTGTAGCTGATGCTCATCCTAGTGGGATTTCTGCAGGTAATATATAATCGAGGGATTGTTAGTTTTGATTACTAGTTAAAAAAGCGTAATTATACCGAACTACATACACCCAACAAGTGAATTATCAAGTGACCATAAATTCCCTAAAGGGTTGTAATTGTACCTTGCTGCCAACGAGTTCCAACAGGCAAGCAACCTTGCCGAGGCTGTGTTTCCTACCGACTGCTTTCAACCACCTAACACCGACAAGCCAGCCATTAAAACGTAGAACTTGGCACATATGTGCATTGGTTAACGTTGCTATATCACTTCAGCACATTATGATAAATACCAAAGTAGTTTTAGGATCATCAGTGTTAGTAAAAATGATTTGATACAGAGAATATAATTCCACAAGAGAGAAATTGATTTGTGACAACAAACGTGCGAAACAAGTTTAAAGCCGAAAATCTGTGGGAAGATAAAGGAAAAATACACCTGTGCCACTGTGATCGATTCTTGGCCATGTCACCAGACGTCTGCAGCTGTTGGTTATGTCAGTTATGCGGACCCGAACTGGGCAGTATGTATCTACTAAGTGTGTGAACCCTTTTATTTTAAATCCTCGGCAACACCTAATGATGTAGGTTGGTCGATTGACACGGTAGCTAATAGGTATTCCTAATTTTCCCTTTACCTCTACTCAGGCACAAATATTCGACTAAACTATTAAGAACCAGATGAATCATATGCAACATACAAACAGTACTGAGTGGAAAATCGCGTAGGAAACGAAAGGGGAAATGTATATTATATTAGTGTATATACTTGAGTGCGAAATTGCCTGTCTTCACCCTCAATAAACCACTTACAACTTTCAAGGCCGGCTGAACTTCAGGATCTATCATTGGCGGAACCGCGACACAACAGTCAGCGACTTCGTGAATTCACGCCATGTGATGGTTTGGTCGTCCCTAGCTTCCTCTCAAAATTACTCTTACTTCAGCCATCATCGACTGTTGAGACATACAGTGGTTGCGCATGCATAATACATATTCCAACCATCTCAGTCGGTGAGGATCGAAACCTCACAAACAGATTTACCATCTCTTCTTACTGCCCTGCCTCTAACTTCGACATTGTCTACTCTATGGTTCTATAAAAGGGACGGTGTTTCAAAGATATGACCAGATACCCGTAACCTACAAATGTTTTCTTTTAATCGCCAAGTTTCTAATTCACGCAGTAAAACGGAGCGGACAGAAGCACAGGAAAATCGCTAACAACATAAGTGACGTAAGTTGGCCAAAATCCATCAAGCTTTCTGGACCGATTCAGGAATCTCGTCAGTCACCAACCTACTAAGAATGATCACACTTCCATGATAAGTGAAACGATCAGTGAACTCAGCTACCTCATTTCCTAACATTTATTCAAATGTTGATGCAGACGATCCATAAAGCAACGTTCCATAGTTGGAGAGAGGGAAGCGCATCCTTAATAAATTTTCATTGTTGCTTAATGCGATCAAGAGACACTGCATTTTGCTAGCGTCTTCACCAAATAGGATTGTCTTTGAGTATTATTAGTGCATAGATAAGTATGCCTCTTGGTAAATGAACTCCTGAAAATGCAGACGAGGAAAACGTTACTTCTATTAGTAAGTCTATAATGAGAATAAACGAGATTACTGATAGCGGACAGCCGTGTGGGACACCATTTGAAGTTGCAAGTCCCTATGATAGTCAGTTATTAGTTATGAGCCGACCAGTATCTTCCGAGTAAATGAACGTCACAATGTTTATGTATTTTTGTGGTACACTTTTCAAGAGCATACACAAGAATTTTTCGATTTACACAGTCGAACGTTGCTTCCAAGCCAAAAAATACCACTTCTGTCGGACGTTGACAAACATATCTATGTTCTAGAACGTAACGAAAGTAATCATTTAATTAGTAAGCCATGGTCATGTCTGAAACCAATTATGAATTAAACAATTATGACATCTGTCACTATTCTGTGCAATCATTTTCGAATTTCTTCGAATCTAATTACATAGAACATTGATAACCCTCAGGCAGATAATACGCTCGGATAAACTCAGAATTCTATATATTGAGGTGAATTTCTGTACGACGAAGGAATTGTTAACAAATACCATAATTATATTATTGTGTTTCACATCCATACGCTCGTAAGTGAAGCCGGTGACTCAATATTTAAAGCATTCGTAGGTTTCAACTGCGCTCTCTAACTACTTTGATTTGGCCAACTGTCGTTTAAAGTATATCTCAAAGTCATGTACATAAACTTATATGTGTAGTAAGAATTTGTCAATTTCTTCAAAATTTTTATATTTATGAGTAATCAATAACGAAGTGATTTCATTTTATTACTACTTCCTAATTTTACATAGATGCTATCAGTGAACATTTAGACGTCCTACTAGAATTAGCACCATGTTGGATAGAGAAATTAAATTGGTCCACTGTTCATCTTCGACTAAAAGATCCAGAACGATCAGTAAAAGATGTCATTGATTTGATTAAAATGAAAGTTGCTAAAGATGGTGTGAATATTTAAAGAGTATTTTTCATTTGTATTTGTTAATATGTGTATTTATGCATTTATTATTTACAGTAACTCATTTTTTATACTTTCTCCTCATATTTTTATGTACTTCGTTTTTTCCATACTAACTATTATGTATTTACGTGTTCTGCATTATAGAATCTAATTATACTAATTAGTGTTTTCATTACAATTCTGTTATATCTGATGCACGGGTGGCCGGTATTATCGATTCTATTATCTGCCGAGCTATTTGTTTATTGCTAACACCCAGCCTTGCCTTAGTCTATTACACAGGCACAAGATCCGACCGATTATCAAGAAGCCCACAGTTACTCACACGTATATATTATAACCAATAACATACAAGATATATATACATATAAGTCTTGATCAATGTCGTACGTCTGACACAATATTAGCCAATCACATGTCTTCTTCCAGACATGTCAAATTCCACTTAAATCGTGCTAAATATCATTTTGTATGTAGAGTGTGGTTGTATTGTATCTTGAAATGAATTCTCGACTAATATGTGTATAATATTATTCTTCGTGTACACGCTACATTATACTGTTTGCCATGTTAATGTTATTGATCGTTCAGCTTTCAACTACTAGGTCACAGACTCAGTCCATCTCCACTTCATTGCAGACAGCCCAACAAAGTTTAGCTCAAACTGGATTAATTTGATTGGATGCTGATTGACTTTCATCAACACTTATGTTCAGTTTGTATAAGTCACTGAATTAAATCTCACTTACCAGGTACACATTCATGTATTGAACTTTAAGCGTCACTTTACGTATGAATGCAAGTGATAATACACAATTGCCCAATCTGAAGTGAGCTGCAATTCCGCATCTTAGCGAATGAAAGTTGAATGTCTTAATCACTAAGCTACTTGTAACCAATGAAACTAAAGAAAAAGTAAGGATGAATTTAATGTTCGATCTTGAAATAGCTAATAATACTATCCCTTCAGCATTTTCTTATTGATCTATCATTACTTGATTATTCACATCACTGTAACGTTTCTGATGTCATAGAGACGTGTCATCTATTGTAAACAAAAAACAAACAAACATTCATTTGTAATTGGGTGTTATGTAGATTGTTGACTGTCAATTTAATATCACGGATTAGTCTGGATTAAACAGCCTTTTATCATCTGGAAGCACCGGACATCAATTTTGTCCTAGCATAGGACTCTTCAGCAGTGCGTAACCATGACCCCATCGGAGGCTGACTCAGTGGTCTAATGGTAAAGCGTTTGCCGCTGAGCCAGAGTGTTCGATCCGTGATGGGGTCGTGAATGTGGACTGCTGAACAGTCCCATACTAGGACAAAACAGCTGTCCAGCGCTTCCAATTGATCGATGGTTATCTAATTCAGACTAATTCGTGGTATCAAATAAACATTCATCTGTTCGAAAATAATATTTTTCTAAAATGCACTTGAATATAAAGCCTGTTGTTTAGCGTTGTTATTAAATATTACTACATGATTGGCATAAATTTATTTGTAAGGTGATCAACTAAGTCAATTTGCACATAATGTATGCTGAAATTTCAGATGGTATAGCATAAATCGATTAAGTCGTAATCAGAATAAATAGGCGTAAAGTAATATTTTGGCGTACTCTCTGATATAACAGAGATATTGACTTATATTATTCAGTATGGCTTCTCAGGCGAGTAACCACTGTAGTTGTAAAGCCAATGTTGAAGCATTGTATGGAGTAGTACACCATAACTTAAGACTTAATGATAAGATGGTTATTAACAACTTCCGGTTGTTCACTTTAGGGATTACATTATGTTAGAGAGCGGTTTTCCGTTAGATATTCGGTGTGGTTGAAGCCGGTCGTGAAAGATGAAATACAGAGATAGAGAACTTATATTATGGGTGAAAACCTTTACTGAAATTACATTCAAATATACAACAAGCACGATAAGCTTAGTGAATATTGAAAATGTTTCGGACAGCCACTTCAAAATGCGGAAATGCTACAATCACAAATGGTATGAGTGGTTAAGCGTACAGCGCATTCGCATAATGAGTCAACCTGTCGCTTGTATACATGGATCAAACATAAGGATCAGGAAAATTAATTTGTGCCCATAAAGATAGTTGGAGAAAAGTAGTGGACACATGAAAGTTAAGTTCTAATCAGAGCAGAGAAATCTCGAGTACTACTAGGAGTTTTCATTTTGTTGTCACCTCAGTGGTCACATCGTCATAAGATACTTCTTCTTGCAGGTAAGTTCGTAGACAGCATTGAGCCTGGTACATAGTTGGGTTGGATAAAGTCAGAATACAATATTTGCACTACTAGATCGAATTAATAGTAGAGAAGACTACGAAAATCAGGAATAATGAATTTAAAACAGGTAAAGAATGAAAGCACTTGCACCCATTTGACCAATCAACAATAATGTCACCCATTATCTCAAACAACTAATCTCGAAGAAATCAGTCAGATAGTTGATAACCAGAAAGATAGCCCAAATACACAGTCCATGATTGCATGGCTTAATCGTCTATCTTTCATTCATATTACATTAGCTAACATCGAGGCTAAGCATACATAGTGTATCTCACAACCACTCCACTCGATGAACATTCACAACCTCATCAACCAGTATGCCATGTAGTAAACTCCAGCATTGATTACTCGGTTGTTACAAAAGAAACTTCATTGGATACCTTGGGACCAAAGATAAGTAGATTTACCTAAATGATATTAAAAATAATGGATTAGAGCTTAAAGTAGGCTACCCACGTTGTTTTCCAAAGAAAAATTCACGTATTCAGAAAAGTGGAAAGTAGAGACATCAATCCCTCCAGGACACTCGAGCTACGCTTCAAAGATAACTGTCATCAAAACATGCATCCCACAAATATCTCTTTTCATAAACCATGCTTCACAACAATGTGGTAACACAGAGCGAACTGCTTCACAATATACACATCGTTTATTTAGTAGACGGATCTCTACAACGCAAGCGACAGAATTAGACGGCAGCCATACGAGATATGACAACCTGTGCAGAGTTTTCATCATACACTGACTAACAAGAGTTGATGAGACTTGCAAGGTAGGTGAGGCGGTCAACGCGAAGGTCAACTACTTCACTTAATGTGATCAATTTAAGTGATAATGCAAACTACTCGTGAAGTGAAATAGTATATTTTGGAGGTGAGAAACTTATTCCAAATATGCTTTGATTGTTATTGAAGAGGCTTAGGAGACTGTATTGTTGGAGTATTTAATGAGTGGGGTAATATCCTCTTCATGTTCTATATCGATAAGTGGGACTTTTGGTAAGAGGTAAATCTGCGAAAGTTAGGTGGAGAAAGTGCTAGCAAAATTCAGGTTAAGTATTTATCAGCCTAACTTAGCTTGCTATCTAAGGCGTTAAATCTCCTATGGTGATCACTAAGACTCAGTTTTTACTTTTCTGAAGGAGTTTAAAGAACTTCCTGTAGAATTCATCACTTACTCCACACGAGTGGCAGTCAGTAGGGAGTGTGCAGAAACGACTAAAAAACATCGGTATCCTTATTTTTCCGAGTTCGTATTGTGCTATTCAGATATACAGCACAGAAGTGACTGTCAACATAAATCTATTCAAGGAATGTCTGTTCCACTCGCAAACTTCGTGCTGTAATTACACCGAAAAGTGTCCCCAGATAAGGGAGTATATCGCGATGGTTTCTTGGACTAATCAGGTGATATTAACTAAATAACTACGCTAGGGTCCTCTATGCATATTTCTGGGACAACATACATTAACGTAGAGATTCAAGAGTTAGTTGATGAGGCGTGTTAACAGATTCGATAGAGGATTCAAATAAATGCTTAAAAATGCAGTTTAGGGTGTGACTTCAGGATACCTGGAATAGCGCTAGAGGCATGTTTAGGAGGAAGATGGGGATCGGGATTGAAAGTAGAGGGATTATTAGGAGCAATGATTTGTTTGTGAGTGGGGTGATATCGGTGCTGTTAAAGGTATGAAGGTAGCTATCACTTTCCAGTTGCCCATGTCGTGAAAAGGCTCTTTCTGATGTACGAGTAAAGCAAATTGTGTTAGGGTTTACTTTGAAGACCTGAGAGCATGACTGCAATTCCCAGCAGACGACTGCTCGAGGTCAATCACATGGCTTTTTAGAGGTTTTCGTTGTTAGCTCCGTACCGTTAGAAACGGAAATCCATAGAGTAAGGTGATATGTGCATTTTAAATACCAACATTTTCTAACTCCACCCTTTTGTTGTGTGGGGGCAACACTGCTGTCATGCTGGTTGTCTGAAATACCATACTTCCGTCAAACCTTTGTACAGTCAGCATTACGACTTCATACTTGGGGCGTACTTGGTTCGCTGCGTTTAGTCTCACCGCTTTTTAACCGACCTACGTGGCATAGTAGGACTTTAAGGAGCGAATATTTTAGCCAGCACATCCAGATTGGGTCAGCACGATAAGTAAACCCGACCACCACGTGAAAGTGGCAGCAACGTGTGGCGTTCTTCAACAAAAGGCCGAGTGTCTTGCGCAGTATTTCGCTCTATTTTAACCTATTGGTGATGAATATGAGCCATGCGTAGACGCCTATATATCATGGAGTGGGTGAACAAGCAAAATTGATGTTAGATACAGAGTATTAGGGGAAAAATGGCGAGACATCCGAGTTTTTTAACAGGAATGATTGAGTTGTGTTGCACATGTCCGACCACCGCCTGCCTCGTAGTTCGATGTTGGCTGGAATAAGATGGGAATAAGTTGGGGTGGCTGACTGACTATTGGTCTAAACCATGTTGGTAGATAGAAACTACCTAGTTGTGGTCCGCGTGACAATCGTGATCAGTTACTGGAGACACTGTGATATGACTTAGAGTTGGTCACAATGGAGCAAGCGAATTCACTCTATATTTTCTTATAGATCCTAAGCTCTATTATTCTTTCGTACTTACTTTTATTTCTTCCTGTTGAATCAAATTGTCGTGTTAATCCTGTGAATGTTCCTTCCTCAGCAAAGACAGCCTCATAGATGGAAAGAAATCCCTTATTCACAACTCAGGAAATTATCGACACGTAACCGAATGACAAACGTCAACGAATTATTTGAAATTACAGTAACATCTGTGATTAATAATTCAGTTAATCATATTAACAGTATACTAAATAATTGTCAAATATAATTTAAACACTTATGATTAAATATCTGAACACTGACTGATCACTGAGTAGTGACCAATATGTCTAGCTCATTATAATACTGACCAGCATGACAGCCACTAGTCTCAGCTATCAATTGTCACATGCATTACGTTGTGATGGTATTATGACGCCAGAAAGGGAGGGCTTTGTTTGGTAGACACGGACGCCAATGGAGTGTGCCTGGCTGATAATGGGCGACTGAGCTAAGCCCACTAACCCCCCCCCTAAGCTGACGATAGAAGAACCAGAATTGAGAACCGGAAAACGGAGGGAGAGCGAGACCGAGATCGTATTATATTTCAATCATGCTCTTATATATACATAAAACCAGACCACACAGTATAAACCAATTAAGAACCTAGCATTAATACAGAACAAGGGAAACAGTGACAATAAGTGGGTACAGCATATACACAATTAAGTAAACGTTACTTACTTACGCCCGTTACTCTTCACTGAGGAGCATAGGCCGCTCACCAGGATTCTCCAGTGAACTCTGCCTTCAGCAATCCTTTCCACCTGTTTCCAGTTGCTGTTCATCCTTTTAATATCTGCTTCCAATTCTCAACGAAGTGTGTTCTTTGGCCTTCCTCTTTTCCGTTTCCCAACAGCATTCCATGTTAATGCTTGTCTCGTGATGCAGTCTGGATGGCTTCCGCAATGTATGGCCTATCCATTTCCAACGTCTTTTCCTAATTTTCTCTTCGGCTAGAAGTTGGTTTGTCCTGTTCCATAGTAAGCTGTTGCTGATGGTTTCCGGCCAACGGACATTTAGTATCTTGCGTAGACAGTTGTAAACGTACTTCATAATAAATAACAATAAACTAAGAGTAAATATACCAAACGGAAGGACCAAGGAAGGGGAACGTAACAGTCACAGAAATGAAATGATTACACTGTCCATAGTTATGATAAATGAAATAATGTTCTAAAGCACAGTTCTGGAAGATAATCAATCTTCATTAGGTGCCCGGCATATCAGATGGAAGCTGGTTAAGGGGTCAATCAGTAGGAAACCCACTTCTACTTAGATTTCGTGCTATTTGGCACTCAACAATAAGGCATATCTTAATAATCTTGAGGAAAGCTAATGTTTTCTGAAGGACTAAATCCTGTATCACTCAGTTATAGTCGGCAACTGTCAACATTGACCTATTCAGGCCACCATTGATTCCATAAATAATGAACTATGTAATGTATAGCTAGTCATTTTTTATAACGTTGAACAAATTCCATCAATAATCGTAATTTGTGTTTGTTATATAGCTAAAACATATAAGGATATACATAGAGTTAAACGTTAAATTATTTATATTATAATGCATAATACACATTATAAAATGATATCAAAATTAGAAAGGCAAGAAATAATTATCATGAGACCATTAGCATATAAAGTAATACTAATGAAATAATAATTAATAATAATAAGGAAGACATTTTAATGAACAATAAAAACAACCATAGAAGTATCCTATTAAAACAAATAAAAATGAATTACTACGAAATTAAATATGACTAGAAAGTAGCAAGAAGAAACAATGATAGTTAAAGAAACAAATATACGGAATGATAACTACTTGATTAACATTTTTAATGAAAGCCAAATTGATTGAGAAAGAGAGGTAAATTGACAACAAAAAAAGAAGGCAACTCTTTCTTCTAACCAACTCACCCCCCCCTCAAAGGAATATATATGAAACTAGATTTTGAGCAATGTAGTATATATATATATATATATATATATATATATATATATATATATATATATATATATATATATATATATATAATGAATCTGTAGATTATCATAGTAGAAATGTTACTGTTACTATTATTGGTAGTAGTATAGTCAGTATGAATACAAAAAATGTGTATACGGAAGGATAGATGTTGAGATCAATTAACTTCAAAAGATTGTGCAGATTTTTCTAATAGTTCAGCAATTTGATGATAGAAACGTGCTTGTTCATTAATATAATCTTTCACTTTATTCATCCATTCATTACGAATTTGACTCATAATATGATTACATTCAGCTTGAACAGAGCGTGTAATAATTAATGCACCAGATTGAATTCGATTAACATCAGATTGACAATATTTTTGTTCATCTGTATTATTATTGTTACAAACACGATTTAATTCATCAACTGTAAGACATGCAGCTTTAGCTAAACTAATAATATTTGATGTACTAGGTAGTAGACGTGTGAATTCTTTCAGGCATTCTTGAAGATTAATTGATGCTTCTGACTGGAAAAACAAATATAAAAAAGTAGAAACACAATAGGTAATACATTGACTGATAACTAAGTAGTGACTGATGTCATATTTCTGAAACCGAATACACTGAAAAGCATCAATCTTCACAAGATTGCATACGTACGCCTCACTGACGAGTGCCATATAGCACGAAATCTACGTTGAAGAGGATTACCTACTGACTACCGCACCACCATCTCTACAATTTGAGACCAAATGTACAGTGTCAACTCGGGACCAAGTGTGAATGTAAATAATTCCAAATTATACGGTAGAATAGAGAGAATAGGAATACTTATGTGCCACTACGAAGGATCTATTCTTACGACTATTCTACAGGCTGTAACTGAGAAGTTTTGGCATTGTCTAATCCTCGGAGCTAGATGATATGACTTGGAAACTTTCATTATCATCCTACTAAGCAAAGTCATTGGTGAATAACTGCATCCTTTCTAACCTAATTTCATATTGACGAGGATTGATATCGTGGTACGTAGTGGCAAACACATGCAAATAGATGTATTAAATGCCTCAGTCAATGAAGGTTCATGGACTTATCATTCAACCTACTCTTTTTTAAAACCGGTAATTCACAACATGGTGTCATAATAAGTAAGCAGTTTTCCAAATACTTCAAGACTATATATCTCTTTTACTTTTACAGATCTGTAGAAAGCCTCACATATTCTTACACATTTATGACGCATAAATCATAAGGAAGCACAAGATGTTGAGAAACAGTAGTACAGTATTAGTAAACTATGGATCAGACTAAGACTACTTAGAGGCTACATCAATAAAACTATTAGTCCTCATGAAAGTTATTGGCCACCCAAATATCCCAGACTATGAAACGTGGAAGTTTAAGTAATCCCGAAGTTGTAGGTATGCCTTGCTGATAAATATCAGCTAGCATAAAACCTAGATCAACTAGGACTTCATCCTGATTAACCCTACCTAACATCAGTTGCCTTACTACTGACAAACAAATTGCTCACAGTCATGTGTCTGCTACCTATTCTGAGATCATTTTTTTCAGAATAAGAAATGTTTTAAAGTGGGGTTGTGGCAGCTGGAATCCAGGTAGAGCGCGTCGTCCTATTTTTGACTCACAAGAATACTGTCTCTCCCATCCCAGCATTGGTGTCTACAAAGAGATTCGAACGCAGCCCATTCATTTCACACGCGATTGCTTTATTCATGGAGCTACCGATTCCAGATACCCACTGCTGTTATATTATCTATATGAGGACTAATATGTATTTCCTCGATTATCTAAACATAAGTAGGATTCGACTAAGTAAATTATATGTTGAAAACGTAAATGTTATAACCACTACTGTATGTGAGTACAATATTTAACCTAGTACATATGTAAACTGGTCCAAGTTGCCACACCTCAGCAACACAGCAAGATAAACTCCAAATTAATAGAAATAGTAGTTATTTCAATGGTAATAAGAAAAAAAATGTAAATGTATAGCATAATAGTTCCGTTTACCTGAAGTGTGTGGATACATGCTACTGTTCTAAATGTAATGCCAGTGGCGGTTAATGATTCGCATAACTTTGTATTTAATGGTTCTGAAATGAAAACAAGACAAAATCACGATACACCAAACACTTTAGATTTTAGTATGAATTCCCATTGTTGATATTCAAGACTGAATGTAATTTGTCAATGCCTGCTTATTATGGATGTAGCTAGAGTTGATATCAAGAGTTGACCTGTGGGTTAGATAATTGGTGGAAACTGCAGAGCACTGGACGACTGTCTCCTCCTGGTATGGGAGTTATCAGCAGTGTGTATGCAAATCTTTACCGGAAGTTGTACCCACGACCTTCAGATGTAACGTTTAGACTACTCAACTGATATCAAATAGTTGACATTTACAACTCCAGTCAATTCGCGAAATAATGTTGACTAGAGGTTAGATATGATCAGTTTCTATAAGAATCAGGGTATCCTAAGCTAGCTTTATCGATATAACCTTTTAGTTATAAGTTTTAGTACAGCTGAAAAGTAGGCTAACATTGAAGTCAAGGTTGCGAGTATCGTCCTCAGGGAAATTGTGTATACTTGGATTCCAGTCTTGATGCTTTCATGGCCAGTTGGACCGAATGAATATCGCTTCAATAAGTAAGCTCTACTTAGTACAAATGGCTATCGTATACTGTTCTGGAGCTTTTGAAAACATTAACAACAAGATCTAAATGCATTCAACTGACTAGTCGCAAATAAGACAAGATATACATTTTGGTTTCCACAGCTTACCACAATTCAACTTTAATATAAACCAAATAGGTTACTAAACTTGCTTAATGTGTTTATTTTTCATGATATATTAGAGATGAGAAATAATCGTACTTGTATGCACATCCGATTCAATGGCTTTACTCATATTAAGGAAAGCCAATGACAGTGTCGAAAATTCCTTACGAACACCTACAAAGAGAGAAAGGAGAAAAAAGACTAATGATTAATGAGTGAATAGTAACTATAATTGATTTATTCACAAGTTACTGGTTCGTGTATTTGGCTTCAAGATATTCCAAAATTGAAGGCTAGAGATACAACAAAGTTACGAAAACCAAAATAGATAGAATAGGAATTCATCTGGAAGTAGAACGCCTTAATCACTAAGCCATCGCTCTAAAATTTTTAATAACTGCTTCTTTTTAATAAATTTTGTTAGTAGGGAATTTACAACTTCAGCTAAGCAGCACTAAAAATGTTTTTTAAGGCTCATTAAAACGGTGATTATTAAAAAAATCTTTGTGTAGACATTTCCAATAATCAGCACTGTTGCCCACCTTTAATGTGAAGCGGTGGCTTAGAGGTTCAAGTGTTTAACTTTTAGCCACTAAGTCACAAATCCAAGTAATGCTCCAAACATTCGAAAAGGTGGCCAAGACGAATGAATGAAAAAGAAAAAGATTAATGAGATGAGAACTGGTGTTTTTAACGTGGTGTGGTGGTGGACACAAGTTCACAAACTTTTGGGAAAATTTGAAAAGATTACAAATAATATGAAGTGAGGGAAAAGAAGCAGGGCCCAATAAGTTGACTACAAATATTTTTAAGGTTAGTGGTGCTTGCCTAGTAGTTAGACTAGATCACCGATCACAGTTTTTGAGGAAAAACAGAGATCCTTATGTGATAAATACAAAGGAACCGGATCAAGGAATATAACCTGCATAATCATCGGACACTTATATGAGGTCAAAAGACAGTAAACTCTGGAAAATCAGGCTACTTTTAGAAACGAACATGGATATACTGACTAAATATTTACCCTTTGTCAAGTTCTTAAGTATAAACATACATACATCCAACAATAGTGGTATTTCCTAATTTTAAAGTAGTGTTTACATTTGGAGATCGAAGTTTGTCGTGTCAATGTCTATAATTATACAGCATACATCAGAATCAGACTAACCATTTAAAAGCTCTCTAGTCAAACACTAGTAATAAATTTAGGTGCTTCCGGTCCGCCTGAACTTATTTCGTTTTATCAAAAATATCCTTTGAAAAACCACTTTTTCACCGGTTTACCTCCTACCAAAAGTCTCACTTATAAATATAGAACATGAAGAGGATATTACCCCACTCATTAAATACTCCAACAATACAGTCTCCTAAGCCTCTTCAATAACAATCAAAGCATATTTGGAATAAGTTTCTCACCTCCAAAATATACTATTTCACTTCACGAGTAGTTTGCATTATCACTTAAATTGATCACATTAAGTGAAGTAGTTGACCTTCGCGTTGACCGCCTCACCTACCTTGCAAGTCTCATCAACTCTTGTTAGTCAGTGTATGATGAAAACTCTGCACAGGTTGTCATATCTCGTATGGCTGCCGTCTAATTCTGTCGCTTGCGTTGTAGAGATCCGTCTACTAAATAAACGATGTGTATATTGTGAAGCAGTTCGCTCTGTGTTACCACATTGTTGTGAAGCATGGTTTATGAAAAGAGATATTTGTGGGATGCATGTTTTGATGACAGTTATCTTTGAAGCGTAGCTCGAGTGTCCTGGAGGGATTGATGTCTCTACTTTCCACTTCTCTGAATACATGAATTTTTCTTTGGAAAACAACGTGGGTAGCCTACTTTAAGCTCTAATCCATTATTTTTAATATCATTTAGGTAAATCTACTTATCTTTGGTTCCAAGACATCTAAAAAAGTTTCAGATGCAATGAATACATATAAAACTAGAGAAGTATGTATATTGGCATGCTTAATAACTTTTTTCTATGCTCGGTTATTTCCTTAAATAAGTAATATATCTCATTCTCTTCAAACGTCGTGTGTTTCCTGTGAAAGTTTGCTTTTAACACGACGATACGTGTGTTATTTCTGATTTAATTACTTTGATTAGGACTTTTTAGAGTTTGAATGATCTCTGACAAAAGGCCAAAGTTATAGGCAGCCGGCAGTAGACAAAGCCAACCGAAAGAGTAGATTTGACAAATTTTTGAGTATCTGGAAATCAACTAACTCCTACACTAAGTAATCGTTGACAACGTTGTCCAGAACGATAATGTAACTTAGAGAAAATTACTAAAAACATATTGTTTATTCAAACATTTGTGTACAAAGTAAGACGCGGGATATATATACGTAGGTCCAAGATGTTACACCCAATTAGTGTGATGGAACGAATATCAAAGCAGTGGAAGCAGCAGTAACATAGTTCAACATGGAAAAGATTAAATATAGAGAAAGTGATACCAAAAAGATGGGTATAAAATAATTTTAAGACATAGCAAATGAACCTGTGTCAATTTTAAGTCGTCTGACAACAATTTCAACCGCTGGTTACGGTAATCGTGCAGACCTCAACTGAATAGACTGCACTTACCAACACGGCGCATACAAACAGTAAATAACGTAAAACATGTCTTAACCGCATCAGTTAGTGAGGATCAATAGTTTCACAATCAGATTTACTACCGTTCCTAAGTACCCTGTATCTAACTTCGACAACGCTTACTCGTTAGCCCAACAAACGTGAGCAATGTTTCGAACATATCTATGATCAAATACTAATAAACGGTGAATGTCATCTTTAAAAAAACCATCAATGTAGCAGACAAGGGAGGATCCCTACACAGTATACAAACGTGTTGATAGTCTGCTAAACATACAAATTCTCAGCAAGCTTTTGACAAAAACGTATAAAATAAAGTCAACTTACTAGTACTTAACTTTCGATGATATTCATTAACTGTTTCACTAAGAAATTTCGTTGATCTATCTAAATCACCTAGGAATCGTTCAGCTGCCTCTGCTTTTTCAACTCTGAATTTTACAATTGAGATTGTAAAAAGGAATAAAATGAATAGAGGAGAATAAACAATATTAAAAGAAGGAAGAAATGGTAAATTGTTTAAACAACAGACTCTGGCACAAGTTTAAATAGGAAAGACTTATACTAAGCTGAACAATAGCTGATATGTAATCTATTTGACATAAGACAGTTTGGATGCAATCAGCAAAAAAATCTTACTTGACCTCGATTGTGTGGTAGTTGGCATTTGTTGGTAGCAGGGCATACTTGAATTCTTCCAGAGACTAATATTTTCTGGTGGTATCGAAACAGTATCATACAGTTTCAGTCTGTGACTGTTATCATTGGACAATCCAAGTCTTCGTTGATCTCATACAGGACTAAGAGGTTAGAAGGGTTTTTCACTGACTGCCCTCCAAACTACTTTACATTAAAGTAGTACACCAATATCTTGTCACTTAGACTAGTGACCACATTGCAGAATGACAGATGTAATTCGATTGGCGCCAAACAGAACTGTGCAAACATAACACTATTTACTACTTAATAAGTAACCATCGGAAATATCAGTTCAGAAGAAGATTAGTCTCCTCATAAATAACTCAATAACACCGTCACAAGCTGTTAAACTGTGATACTGGTTAGATTCTACTAGGGAGTATCTGTTCACTCAGAACAGCTTATAAGCCTTACTAATAAGTCTAAACTGGGACATAAACAAAGTCCAGTGGAGTCTCCTGCCAACTACCGCTAAACAATGTTATGCCGAATAGAAGTCAGTTTTATTCAAACTTGTATCATTTTGAGTCAGCTATTTATACCTTGGAGAAAGGATATATAAGAAGCTACAAAACGTCATTTTTCTATTTGTTATGTTCCTAGATATAACGACCCAAATACTTCTATTGCTTAGTATTCTTAGACACCGAACACTCGACAAGATCCCAAATCAGAACACGTGTAAACAGGAACAAATTATATTCCAAATAACAAGGGTAGACAGAAGTAGGAATCGTTAGTTAGACAAACGTTAATGTATTTATAGTATTTACATAAGAAGCTTCCAGAATCTTCTGCAACAATCCACTAGAGCTGATTGGTTTAGAAATAGCCAATCAGCGTGCGCCATCACGATCATGCACTGAGCATGCTTTAATCCAGTCTATATCCCACTAACACCTCCCGCTTGAGCAGATTCGTAGGATCTGGTGTTAGGATTCACCTGCAGCCGTTGTACTGGTTTGTGCTTACGATTTGTCCACCTTCTAGGTAATAAGGAAGTGGTAGCATCCTTCGTTTGCACAGCGACTGTCCTGTCTGTTTCAGGTGTGTTGATCTCAAAGGTGTCTAGCAGAACATCGAGAGGTAGTCTATACCGCGTCTCGTTGTTGGCGATGCAGGTTGGTTTCAGTTGGTTCGAATGACTCACCCAGACTTCTGAGCCAACAGACACTTCGTACACCACATTTCCTTTCTTTTGCACGATCCGGCCAGCCGTCCAGGTAGGATGTTTGCCTCGATAGTCCATAGCAAGTACCCTTTGACCCACAGTGAACAATCGTCTTTGTGCCCCATGCCGACGATTGAACTGTTTCTCCATCTTTACGTTTCGTTGAGGCTCAAGAGCTGGCGTCGGACGGATGCTATCGAAATGTGTCCGTATTTTTCTGCCCAGTAATGCTTCCGCTGGAGACCCCGTTAGTTGTCTGAGGGTTCGGTGTGGAACGGTAGATAAGCAAGAACCTCTCTAAGATCTCTTCGGTGGTCCCCTCCCCTCTTGATTTTTTCAGAGCATCTGGTTTCACGGGCAAATGAACTTTAATTTTGGTGCAGTGACCAAGGGTATTCTGAAAAACAGGAGCGAATTTCCTTTTCGGCTTTTCCGGTGACTTTCCACCTGTCTGTTTTGCACGCATAGGGGTGTCTAATGCTGGACACGACACGCTGCAAACACTGTTGATGGGTACATCCATTATTCCAAGTTTTTCTAGCATATCAAGACCAAGGAGATCAAGGTGTGGTCGTTCTGTAAGATAGCATATTCCTTTACAGCTATTTCCGTTGAAGGAAAATTCACACTGTAAGTCGCCAACCAGTTGCAGAACTCCTCCTGAAGCGTTTTTAGCAATTTTCTTAGATGGCTTTATTGGCGGTTTCCCAAGCAGCTTATATGTTTCTCTAGACACTAGGGTGATATCGGATGCTGTGTCGATTTGAAGACGAGCTGGTATGCAGTTAATCTGGATAGTAACATACGTTCTCTGAATGTCATAGTCTGTTTGAAAGGCTGCTACCAGAGAAAGTGATTGAGATTTGGCTGACTTCACCATGTGTCGAGGACGTCTATGTTTCTTCTTGGGCTGAGACGTACGATTCGGTGGGCAATGATCTTCTTTATGACCACATTTATTGCACTTCTGACATTTATGCTTCTTAAATGGGCAGAATCGTACATAGTGCCAATCACCACATAACCAACATGCAGTCGTTGGTTTGTTACTTGTTCTCGGTTTTTGAGCTTTTAACCTAGTAATAGCGTTGACACTACTGCAGGTTAAATTAGGATTTACCTGTTCAATTAACTGATTGTCGTGTCTGATGTTTTTGTAGCCGCTTACACTCATCTGTCAATGTTCTGAGTGTGATGTTTGGATCTTGATCCAGTCGAGTTAAGAGTCTAGTTCTAATCTCAGCATCTTGAGGTGATTGAAGTGCTTTGATGAATATGAGGCATTTAAATTGGTCTTCTGTCAACGAGCGTAACTTGAACCGTTCGCACTCTCTGTTGACGATGTCTGCTAGAGCACCATATTCATCAGTTTCGCGTTTCACCAAATTAAGACACTGATAACGAATACTAAACAATGAAGATGATTCGCCGAATATCTCTGATAATTGAGCTACCGTCTCATCGAAGCTGAGCTCTCGAGGTAACTTTGGTAATATATGATCAGCATAGCGTGCATGCTCATTACTTCCCAGCTTACGCATCAGCAATCGAGTTTTCCATGCATCATCTTGTTTACAGAATTCTATTCTGAATGTGTCTTCCCAACGTTTGAACCACATGAGGAAGGTATTTCCACTATCGGGGTCATAATAGAAATCTGGTATGCTGCTGGCAACTGCATCACAAGAAGTACTTGAAAAAGCATGTGGACTTGAACAATGGATGTTCAGCTGTCGCGTAAGGGTTTCTAACAACCGCATTTGTGCATCAAGTTGTGCTTGCTGTTGTTGTAGTATTCGATTGAGCTGGTCATCTGATATCGGCATTTTGAATGTGTTTTCCTTTTTCTCCGTCGCCACTGTTATGTTCCTAGATATAACGACCCAAATACTCCTATTGCTTAGTATTCCTAGACACCGAACACTCGACAAGATCCCAAATCAGAACACGTGTAAACAGGAACAAATTATATTCCAAATAACAAGGGTAGACAGAAGTAGGAATCGTTAGCTAGACAAACGTTAATGTATTTATAGTATTTACATAAGAAGCTTCCAGAATCTTCTGCAACAATCCACTAGAGCTGATTGGTTTAGAAATAGCCAATCAGCGTGCTCCATCACGATCATGCACTGAGCATGCTTTAATCCAGTCTACATCCCACTAACACTATTCTATATTCATCTGGATATTACAAAAACACTACTATTTTATAATCACATAATCGTTACTCTATACACTAATTAAACACATTTAATAATTATCATAACTTACGTGTAGTCTTGAGATGTCTGTCCACTTTTTGTTTCTACTGCAAAGTAAAAACGCCCACCTTGTAATTTATCAGTTTCTGCTTCACGTTTACCTGATTTCCATTTCTAGTTTAAGAAAAAACAAGAAGACAAGTACAAAGTAATGACAAATACATGCAATCATCGACAAGTGTATTCTGATAATATACAAGTAGTATACTGTCAGATAACAATCTGAATGAAATTGAAAGCCTGGATCAGTTTAGAAAGTTGTATTATGTAGGGCATACCATCATGTTGAAGTAATCACATTTCACTGGTTATGATCAACATTTGAACCGATTAACTAATTATTCTTCAATCCTGATCCCATTTTTTAGATTACGTTGAAACAACATGACCCGTAGTTTAAGTAATTCAGAATGAAATGTACCATATGTTGATACTTAGTGATTGAAGAACACAATGCCGTCGATCTTGGTATAGTGCTAATTTACAAACGTTAAAAATCGTATGATGCTCTTTGTGGAGTTCGAACCCATTTTACCGAGAGAAATTCACTAACACTATTACCAGACAAGCACGAAGTGGGTTGCTGCACAGTTAATAATTAGTACATTTAAATTATTTCTACAGGTCATTTCTAACTTCAATTGGTCAATAGTATCAGTCCTGACTATTATACAAGATAAGAGATATGCCTTAGTGGTAAGTGTAAACTTCTAAGAAAACTAGGCTTGAAATTGTTTGCCGGTATTGTGCCATTACCCAACATAACGAGCAACACCATACAGAAGTGGTATCACAATATGATTTACTAACGATTAAAATCTCATGATGAGATCAACTTTTCTTCTCACAAACGTTTACAAATCTTATTTTTTTAAAAGGTACTTGATGTATGAAACATCTCCTAGCTACATGCATATTAGCTTTCCTGGTAATGAAAACACCAGTTTGTTGAATTTCTAGAGGCTTACACTATGAATTATGTGAAGCTACAATATTTTAGTACTCCAATACAGGGAAACTAATCTTTAGTAAGAGAGCTTTTACTGTTTATTCAAAAAACAAAATTATTATGTCAGTCAACTGCAGATTCTATTTTCCTCATTTTTCTTAAAAAAATCTGAATAAAGAAAGTAGTACAGACTAAGATGAATTTATTGTATTTCGCAGTTTTCGGATGCTACTACTTTACAGTCTCGAAAGAATGACGACAACTTTCATGTAAAAATCTACACATACTATTTCAAGTTAACAAGGAATAAGAAGAAAGGCAATAATTATGGGGGAATCCAAATACCTAAAGCAGAACGAGGCATCAACTATTCCCTTATAATGCTCTATTCAAGTAGTGGGGTAGGGTAGAGTTTGCCAAATGTGAGCGTTCCTCTTCATAGTAATGCTGATCTATTACTTGGAAAAATACTTTATGCTCTTGAGTATGCGGATGATATCATCTTAACGTGTGCTGATACATAGGATCCAAAACATAAACAATCAGTGTCCATATGAGTTTGCATGACTCCCAGAAAGCTCGGTGAGGCTATCAGAAGTCCCGAAGACATTCCATCCAATCAATGCTCGAAAGAATCTCCCACAATCTTGAAGGACAGCCTCTAATTGGATAGTATTTTAAAACCACTGCATGCGGAATGGATGAATGTAATGATGAATTCATTTTTACTGAAAACTGTAAATACGCGAGTGTTTCATATCACATCTGTTGTTGAAATAAAGATTTTTTTCCTGTCTGTTTTCTGGTTTGCGACTAGGAGGGTTAAACGTGTCCGAGAACTGAAGTTGAGCACGGTATCAGCAGAATCAAGAGCAAAATATAACAGTATGTCATGTATTTTGTAAAGTGCTTTCATATGACTGGCAAGAGTCTATGCTTGCAATCACACTGTAGAGAATAATCAGTAGTCAGAAAGTTCTTGTATTGGAGTTGTGTGAATGCTGGTGATAATATTGTAGCAGATAAGGTCATTCGACGAATAGTGAAAACCAGATCGGCAACTGTGGCGCCATCATCTGGGTCTAGTTGTTGAGGGTCTAAGCCTGTGAAATTTGGTCTCTCCAACCTGAGAATATCCGGCAACTCCCTGAGTACGACCACCATTAACCTATAAGGATTACTGATATCGAATGATATCACGTTAGTAATGCAGAAGTTTTCCAATGTATGTTAGGCTACAGTAGTAACAATTCAATTAGTCTAACCGTCTTGAAACAGTGATTTCGGTAGATCGACCATGTCTTAAGAATATAATCTTAGTGGCTTTCATATCATGTACTATTTGCTAACACCGAGTGGAGCAGGAAGAGACGATTAGTTTATGATAAGGCGCCGTAGTATGAAAGTTGTACAGGACTGGCTTCTGTCAATTCATAACGACTCTCCTGTTGGACTTGTAGTGATAGTGGAACTTAGTGGTTTGAGATTTATCGAAATAGCCCATAAACAGAAAGGTAAGGCAACCGATCTCGGAGATATCGATGAGAGTCCTGGGAAGAATTATCTTTCCTTTGTTAGGAGTGCATTCAACCACTGGAATCAGCTTGTCTGGAGATAGGGGGGTAGCCTCCGTAAACAGCCACCTTTCCTGTTGTGCCCGGAACGTTCTTGTCGGTCTTTGAAAATCCGAGCCAGGCAGTATAATTTTCGTGACAGGCTGCACCCACATCAGCAGCAGATCTCCAAGGTGAACAACCTCTGGAAACTGAACAATGTAGGTAAGGGAAGTTGGAAAATTGGATCCGTGACTTCGAGAGAAGAGTTGGCTCTTGGAACCGAGCCAGACCGACTGCTTAATTAAAACAAAGCATTACGATGTCTACTGATTGGTTTTGATGTAATGTGATTTCTGCCCAGTACTCTGAATGTCAAAGTGAAGAAATTCAACCAAGGGTGAGTAAACGAAGGGAGTAACTATGACTGTTTTTCTCACTCCGCCAACTCCTTGCTCAGTGTTCTATCAGACGATCCTGTCTCCTCACCACGTACTGATATATTTCATGAGCGTGTTTCAGCAGCCCTATAGCTTATTACTCCAGAATTTCTTTTCCTACACGCCCTACACCTCCACAACTTTGTGCAAGCGGCTGTGTTATGCTTGTCTGGTGTGGTAGACATTCAGTTGCTCTTTAATTGTCACACCAAATTGCCATTTCATACTAAATTACACCCCTCCAAACTTCGTCAGCTTACTGTCCCCCCCCCCAGCCAACACTAGCCACAAGAAGCTTCGACGTCTGCAGTACGCACGTGTTCAGGCGCTCTACCATTGCTGCCAGCGAGATGCAGAAAATACTGTTTTTGATGGCCGCTAGCGTACCTCTACTTTCTCCACGCAGTTTCTTATTGCAGAGTTTGAAAACTACCCGAAAACTATCTTCACTGCGCCTTATACTCCTTACTATAGATCTGTTACACTGGTTCTGCCTGTCTGCTCTGCAATCCTTGCCCTAGTCTCTCGTGAAGAAATCACAAGAGCACTTTCTGATATGCGTAACTCGGCCACCAGTATTGACCATCTTTTTGCCCTGCGCTTCGTGAACCTTGGTGCATCATCTCTCGCCGATTATCTGGATATGGTTCTCGCCTTCCAGTACCGTTACCTTCAGCATGTTTATGTGGCCTCTACGAACAGATTCAATAATGTCGAATGTTACGCAGAGTGGCGTGAAACAGGGGATCCCCTATCACCACTACTCTTTAGAATGACTTTGGATGAAGCCCTTGAAGCTATTGCCGCCGATTGCCCGGTGATTGTTGATGGCTTGCCCATCAGTTATATTGCGTATGCATTCTTATTTATAGCCTCAATATCTTAATCACATCTTTCCACGCCGTGGTGGGTCGCTACGGACGGAAGTCCGCCGCTCATGGGGTTGCCGAGATGACATTGATCTTTTCTATTGAGTGTAGTATAGACATCTTGAGAGTATACAGCACATCTAACAACATTGCTCACTGACGCACGACGTCCTTTGTCGGTGTCAAAATGACATCTGTCGTATGGCCACCTCACGTCACCGTTAGAGGAAACTCCGGTTTTTCCAGGAGCCCCGTATCCCAACGGCTACCTCCTGTAAGCTTGATTTTATTACCATTCGCGATTCCATCTCATATGTACCGGATGTCTCCGTATGAGATTATATTAGTGCTCAACTCAGCCGACAGTCAAAGATTAATAAATATGGTTGCTTGATGACCGAATTGTCTAAACACGGCTCCTTCAACGTTGGTTCGGAAGTCGCCGCTAAATCTCACATATAGTGGCGTAATCGACCCGATCAGTACAACCTCTCTGCGTCGTCTATCCCTCTCCTCCCGAGACATTTCCGATCTCTGCGTTGCCACTATCCAAGGTTCGGTTAAAATATATAATAAGTATATGAGACGAACATCGATCAAGAGTATGTGACTCGTTGTTTGTGTCTTCAGATCTCATTCCAGCTTAGTCGCATCAAGAGCTTCACTATGCTTCAAATGATTTAAATCTGGTGGTCAGTTCGTTTCCTGCTTCTGCTTTTATTTCTATCTTTTCCAAACATTATGAATTAAACAAAATAACATTCTAATACCCTTTGAGGGATTGTACGTGCTTTTGATGTTTATAAATAAATATATTACTAGCAAGTTGCCTCGTCATCAAATTAGTGATGCGCATGAATGGATTAACGAGATTCCCACTGTCCGTATTTACCTTCTAGAGAATCCACAGCCAAGGGAACGGGCTTGGTAAAATTAGCAGGGTATGAAGACTCTGTTGAGCTTGACTCTAGTCCGACTTTGTGAGACATACTGGATGTAGTATAGGTGGGGGTTGAGTGCCTCGGTGCTTGTTGTACAATCATACGTTGGGTTTCATCCCACTCTGTTTTCTTTTTCCTCCGCATTCTTAACTTCCTAATTACCGTGCATCATAACATAGATCAGTCAACCGACGAAGCGTAGAATTGTTGGTCACAGCAGCTGTATCTGATGTGTGATGGTAGAGGCTTAGCTATATTCTCTCAGAGCAAACCATCTCACTTATGGCTTCGCTTTCCTGACAGCATCTTCCTACGCCTATACAATGATACTATCAAATTGTGAGGCTGGTTGTTATCAACTAAAGCTCACCGCCCACGTGGCCGCCATGATAACGCTGATTCTCATTGACGAGAACACTGTGGGCACCACGAAAGTATACAGCACATCCTGCAACACTGCTCGCTTATGCACGAAGTCTACTGCCACCATTACCATGGCATGTGGCGACTGGTTGAGTCGCGTTTACGCCGGAAGAAACTCCGATTTTTTTCAGGAACCGTTCACTTTAAAGCCTACTTCCTTTTCCAATCTTGATATTATTATCATTATTCTACATTCTATTGCCTATATACTGGATGTCTCAGTATGTGGTGATGCTAACGCTCACCTCAGTCGACAGTTAACAATCAATGAGTATGGCTGCTCGACGGTCGCATCTTCTATACGTGGCTTTCTCAGCGCCATTGAACTTAACGTTAAGTCGATTCAACAACCTCCCCTAATTCTGACATATCATAGCTCAGATGACCAGAAAAGTGAAACGTCTATACGTCAGTTATCTTTTTCATCCCGAGATATACCGGATCTCTGTGTTATCACAATCCAAATCTACAATACTTATATGAAGGGGGCTTCTCTTACGACTACGTGAATTGTCATTTAGGGGCTCCTGCTCTCTTCGCTACTTGTTCACATTTGCCGATTCTTCATACTTATGTGAGTAATTACTAGTTGCGGCTGGTCCCTCTCCTTCCCTTCCCTAGTTATTTTGTGCTGTTTGTTGGGTCCTGTGACTGATTTTTGCTTCGATAGTAAGCTCAGTCAGGATAGAAACCTGGCGTACAGTAAAAGGGCAGAAGCATACTTGACTTTGATTTTCAGTACGAATATAGAACATGAAAGCGTGTTATAGTCGTTAATTAAGTTCTTTATAGAAGTGAAATGGAAACATGTCTGATTGTACTTTGACTTAAACTGTATTTTCTGCAGCGTAACTTTCCATTTTTGCTCAATAAATTTCACTTTTTTGATTAAGACTGCTTTCTTCATTTTATTTTTCCACAATACTATCTCTCAAGTTGTGTAAAGCATTCATCTTTGTAGTTTCCATATATGCAAAAATTCTGTATTAACGTTAATAATGAAATGAAAGAATTGTAAGTGTTCGAAAAGGTTGAATATATTTCATATTATTAACCACTGTGAGAAATCTAGAAACAATGTGAAAACACATAGAGACAGGTTTTCTTAGATTATGAAAATGGACGTAAAAAAATACTGAACAATAATTGTTAAATAGATCGACTGAAAAGTGTAACGGTAAATAAAGCTAAAACAATGACAGGAATGAAGAAAAACAAACTGAAGACATAACATAGGAAGTTACGAAATTAAGTGTCTGAAACTAAAGTGGCTAGCGTAATGTTAACCTGACAAATGTAAATTCTCCGTTACAACTTTTTGGTAGTGATGGCTTGAGTGAAACATAATAAATATGATGTCGGTTGTGTATTGTATATGTTTGAGGGCTGAGAAGTCAGCTTTGTGTCCACTATCAAATAGATGAGGAGCAAGGACACTATTAAAAATATGTTAGTCTTTCAATCAGTTTCTATGGCATATGCTCAAAAATCAAATCCAACACCCCCAGGTTCTCTGGTGAAATAATTACAATCAGTACAACTAGGTTAATTTGTGTACGATGGCAGGATTCCTGCTTTAATCAGTTCGTGATATAACACGATGATTAACGATAACTATCTCACTACAGGTTTGTCTAAACCCACCTAGATACGACTACAACAAATTTTCGATAGTACTGAAGTAGGTCATTAGTGAGCTGATTACAATAATTAAGTCGAGGTGGTCTTGTGCAAATCGGTTTTAATTCGCTGAAGTAAGAGCCTCATCCTTAGACATTAAGTCAATAGTGATAATGGTCCACGGTCCGATTTCTAAAAATGTCGTCTGCACTGCAACTGAGGAGTCTCACACTAGGACGAAATAAACGTCCAGTGTTAGTTTCTTTCAGTAGTATTCAACTAGGGTCAATCTATGACGAAAATAAACAACAAATTAAAACTGATCTCAGTAAACCACCTCAGGTATTGTTAGCACGATACATTCCTAATTCAGGCATGTTTAAAACAAGCATAGAAAGCTGCATAGTGGTTAGTTTAGTTTCAGCTAATCATCGTTACAAAATTATATATATATATATATATATATATATATATATATATATATATATATGGACTCTACAGCATATGCTCATTTTGTCATCTGCTGTCCTATTACTGGATGTATTTTGCGACTTGCTTAAGTCTTACTCTGATTTGAGATCAAGTCGTGTAGTTTATCACGTAATAGATTACTAAACAGGAGTAGAACGCAATAGTATCGACCCAATATCTGTAAAGATATCTGGTAAGATTGTACCCAATAGACTCTGCATAGCAACTCGATCAACATGGCTGTGAATATATTATTTACTAGTGTTGACGGAAAACACGATAGATTAGAATATTAAGAGATCAAACGGCTAATGGCGGGTTATCAGATGACATTAGTAGGAATTTCCGTCACATAAGCGTAGGAATTTAAATTACTGAAAAATTAAACAAGAATCTTAAAGTTTTTTACAGCAGTAATAATGATTAGAATCGTAGAACCGATAGGTAAAACATACTAAGTCACCGTCTTTATAAAAGCACACTACTACACGAAATAGGATAACAGTGCTAATTCGTAAAGACGGATATAACCCTATTTGGTTTGGATATCTTATATGATTTAAATCAACAAAGTAGAAGCCTATAAAGTTGTAAAAACAAAACAATTACAGAATTACACAAGGTAAAGTAATAATAATGACCGATATATATACACGTTTGAACACATTACGATCTTTTTTTACCTTGAAATCAGTGCAAGTAAGAAAGTGTAAAAACACTGAACTATGCGATATAACCGGATGCTTACACATACGAGTTAACCACTGTTGTAACCATTTACGTCGTTCATCAACGAAATCGTCTTCATATCGACCTGGTAATTAGAGAAAGACAATGCAATTTGACGAAACTCATTCAATTATAAAGAAAATTGAGCCTGGCATATATGTGTGATAGTGCAAGTTGATACACAACATTAGCATGATGAGATAAATATGAATATATGCATATAATATAACAAGAGTAAATGAAAAGGTAAAAATAAATGTGCCACTATGACCAATTTCCAGACATATCAACCAGTCTCTAACCACTGATCTCCGTTTCCGCATGATAGACTATGAACTGATAGTCTACATCTACCAACAAGGTTCAGATAAAATATTCAGTGACTGTATGGACTGATTAAATTATCTTCCTTTCATCCTACTACTATACTAGCTAGCAAAATGTATCGAAGTAGGCGTAGTTAAGCATCAGTAAAACATATCCCAATAATACCCATTCAATAAAGATTTACAGTTTCATAAACTTACTGTCATCTCTGTCTAATACTATACCTAATTTCAGCATATAATAAAAAACAATTTAAAGGTAATGCAATTGCAAGGGAACTTCCATCCATTTAAAACACGATAGATTAGAATATTAAGAGATCAAACGGCTAATGGCGGGTTATCAGATGACATTAGTAGGAATTTCCGTCACATAAGCGTAGGAATTTAAATTACTGAAAAATTAAACAAGAATCTTAAAGTTTTTTACAGCAGTAATAATGATTAGAATCGTAGAACCGATAGGTAAAACATACTAAGTCACCGTCTTTATAAAAGCACACTACTACACGAAATAGGATAACAGTGCTAATTCGTAAAGACGGATATAACCCTATTTGGTTTGGATATCTTATATGATTTAAATCAACAAAGTAGAAGCCTATAAAGTTGTAAAAACAAAACAATTACAGAATTACACAAGGTAAAGTAATAATAATGACCGATATATATACACGTTTGAACACATTACGATCTTTTTTTTACCTTGAAATCAGTGCAAGTAAGAAAGTGTAAAAACACTGAACTATGCGATATAACCGGATGCTTACACATACGAGTTAACCACTGTTGTAACCATTTACGTCGTTCATCAACGAAATCGTCTTCATATCGACCTGGTAATTAGAGAAAGACAATGCAATTTGACGAAACTCATTCAATTATAAAGAAAATTGAGCCTGGCATATATGTGTGATAGTGCAAGTTGATACACAACATTAGCATGATGAGATAAATATGAATATATGCATATAATATAACAAGAGTAAATGAAAAGGTAAAAATAAATGTGCCACTATGACCAATTTCCAGACATATCAACCAGTCTCTAACCACTGATCTCCGTTTCCGCATGATAGACTATGAACTGATAGTCTACATCTACCAACAAGGTTCAGATAAAATATTCAGTGACTGTATGGACTGATTAAATTATCTTCCTTTCATCCTACTACTATACTAGCTAGCAAAATGTATCGAAGTAGGCGTAGTTAAGCATCAGTAAAACATATCCCAATAATACCCATTCAATAAAGATTTACAGTTTCATAAACTTACTGTCATCTCTGTCTAATACTATACCTAATTTCAGCATATAATAAAAAACAATTTAAAGGTAATGCAATTGCAAGGGAACTTCCATCCATTTAAAACACGATAGAAATTTTAACTCTTACTAAAATATGATCGTTTAAGTTAATTAAATATATGGTATTATTTCGACTTCGGCACTATCATGAAGAAAGATCTGACTCTATAACCAGTAACAACTATATTAATGCAAACCTGAGGCTCGTTAGTATGTATTCGGGTGCAGTAACAATATTTTAATTGGTATCACTATCTTGAAACATCGATTCAAAGTAAAAGCCAGTAGTGATCTTGTAGTAGTTGTCATCAGACCCATCAAAATAGTGCGATAAGTTTCCTTAACTTAAAGAGATCTTTTTTAGCTGTATCACCAAGAAACGCCATTCATGTATATGCACTTAACAATCATACTCCTCCTTCCTTTATTATTTTACAAAATTATCACTTTGATTCCAAGATAGTATAGTATTAGCTCTTAAAAACAGTGCGACTCAAAGCTGAGTACACAAGTTTGTACTTAGTACATGAATTACATCAATTAGACACGTCTCCACAAAAAAAAGTTTCTTTCAGTATAGAAACGACAAGAATATGTTGTGTTTACTTAGTATTACAAAGAATAATGCACCATAATTTACAGCTAACTTTAATCGCAAACTGGCATCAGCAAAAGAATTGTGAGATGGTCAAAATTATGAGAACCGTAAGTCAATGGGTGCCAGTTCAGTGGTCAAAAGTTCACTGCGAAGCTTGAAGGCACTGGTGACGATCCTTGGTAAGGATATGAGTACACACTGTAAAACAGTCATACATTAGGATGAAATAGTTATCTAGTGTTTACTGGTTCTCCAATGGTTGCCTAACCTAGAATGACTCGTAACATCGAATTCGAATCCAACAATATCAGTAACAATAAACCAGAAGTAGAATAGTTGAAAAAGGATAGTATATTTATTTAGGCACATATATCCTGATGCAATAGGGCAACATAAATGCGCAACACATTGTGCGAAGACTGGGACACTACTCGGAAACTCAGGTCGGATCAAGTGATTTCGTTTGACCGTTATATTCTGGGTCATCTTTATAAGACTCGAATTTACAAGGCAGTCGGACAACTCTAGCAGGTACAATCTTACGAAACCCAATCTATATTCATGTACCATTCGCTCTATAACAATCATGTACACTAATGACTTGGAATTAGGGATACCAACTCTCCTACGTGTTGCTCGTGTTTACCAACTGTTTAAGCGCTAGATGTTCCACTTCCTTCCTTTCATTTTCGTAAAAGTATCCGATACAACATTAAAGAGTAGAAATTTTCAGTTTTTAGTTCTAAACACGAATTCTCTACTGTTAGCCATAACAGAGCACTTAGAAGGTATCATTGAAAAGCACTATACCAAAACGAAACATGTCTAGAACTTTGTGAATTTCTGTCGATCTGAGGATAAAATATCACTGACAAAAAAATTTATTTTACCAAAGGAATAAAACAAAGTGTTCGTATAGAAACTGTGTTAGTGAAAACAAATATAATTTATTAATGTCCATTCTGCAAGAGACTAATCAACACGTGAACTGATGTAAGAGGACAAAAAAATTAATGAATAGTCATTTGTAGAATGGTTGTGAATCACGTCAATATAAAAAGAGAGCTAGAAATTATTTCATAGAAGGTAAGGATATTAAGGTAGTAGTACTATTTGGAAACAAACGGGGGGTTTAGCAGGCAGTAACAGATTAACTCAATATAGTGAAAGTTATGATGAGATAGCTACATAAATAGTTGAACACAAATATATATCAGGCTATTTAATCGAAAAGTAATAAAAATTAGATCGGGTAAAAGTATAGATATACAGTTGAGCTTGACTGTTGAAGATTGATTGCAACATGAATAAGTTTGTCGTTTCCAAACAGAAAACTGTAATCACGTAAAATCTGTATATATTGAGAAAATAATTTAAGGAAACAAGTACCCCCCCCCCACCTAGGTAAGTTTTCATCAGACCATACAATTAAAAACAAAAATCCTTGCGATTAATAGGATCATAACAAAATATGACAGTACGTATAACAAAGAGAAAACGCCTGTGGAGACACTGAAAAACAAGAATTGGATTCAGATACCAGATCCTATTTCGGCAATTTCATTTTTAATGCTGTACAGTCGCATATTTACGTGATTATATTAAAACAATTGCAATTGATCGAATATGATGAAAAAATGTATATAGAGTAGTCTCGATTGAAAAATGTCTTTATATGGGTAGATAAGCAGGAAAATAAATCTGACTATATCACTCGTCTCAAGAATCCGATGAATCTGTACTCATAACGTCGTAGATAAAAAGATAACCTTCCTTAGAAAAACGTTAATTAAAAATGTATTCCTACCAAGATCCATTTGGGAAAACATTAAACAAAAATCAACGAGAGAATCAATAATATCCGAGATACTTCCCAAATGGTGACTTTACAGGTGATGCACCAGTTAGAATCCTGTAAAAAAAGTGCTTAAAGCCTCCAAAGAACGTTATTTGTTGCAAACCTGGTAACTGTATTTGCTAGTCGATATATATTTATCAACAACCCAAAGGACAAACTATTTCATTTACCTTTTCTATGTGCCTAAACATTTGTTTGTTTCCATTGAAAAAGAGTTCAGTCGTTTAAGCCATCTCCTATTCAAGAGTTCAAGTTAAGAATTCCTGACATTTTATGGAAAAGGTACAATAAACCTACAGTACAATCGCAACTGGCTCCTATTCTTGGAATATCTGACTGTTGTATTTGAAGCAGGGATGGTCGATATTATTGATTCTATTATCCGCCGCACTATTGTCTACAGCTAACACCCGGCCTTGCCTTAATCTATTGCACAGGCACAAAGATCCGAGTGATTATCGAGAAGCCCACTAGTTACTCACATGTATGTAGTATAACCAATAATATACAAGATATATATACATACACATAAGACCCTAGTCATTGTCGTATGTCTGTCACACAATATTAGCCAATCACATGTCTTCTTCCAGACATGTCACTGACATCCCAAGTAAACGGGCTGCACTATTGATAAAATGCCAATGCAACACAATTCTGTTCCATATCACAGTACTGTGACAAACTGACTACCTGTTTTTCTGCACTCTGTTCCAGCATCGGTAAATAATGAACAACATGAATGCTGATGAGATGAGATTCGTAAAATATAGCTAAGCTACTTGTGTTTAAAGATGGTGACAACAATTGAGCTGTAGTCACTGCATCTGGACATACATTCCCAAACCTTAAAATTACTGAGGTGCTGCCATCAGATGTCAGCAATTCTTCAGAAATAATGATAGTCAAGGATCCTTAGCTCGGAAGGACCAGGTTTCACAAGCAGAGAGCAGAATTGCTCTTACCAGTGAGTTGTAAACCTTAACTTAAACAACCAGCCTCATATCACGAAAGCGTCAAAGACAACCAAGATTGTTAATCAGCAATGACTTTCACTACGCTTAAGTTGATCTCATCTTTTAAGGTATTACAAGCAGTACTAAGTCAACTATCTAGATACATGAACTTTTCAACTACTTCTTACAGTTGCACAAACCACGAAAGCTCATCTTAAAAACTGGGACAATCGTTGCTTGATTTCACGATGATGGAGTATAGTCCGTTCTTCAAATCTTCTTAAACAACTTGAGATGCTTCAGAAGGAATTGTCCTTTTAAGATTCTAGCTGTTGCAGGAAAGTTTTTGGTCACCGGTTATAATGGGTTACTTGAATACAGCAAATGTCCAAAATTTACCTCATAATTTTGAGTAACCTAAATACATATTTTCTGTTTAGTTTTAATGACACTCTTAATTCAACTTTGATCAAAAAAGTTAAATACTACTAATAAAAATGTGTACACAACTGTTTGTTACCAAGTTCGATTAACTCTAATTGTTTCATTAAAATTGTGATTGTACAGTTTGTTTTTTTTTTTCAAATAAAATCGCAGAGATTATACCTTTGCTGAATTATATTCTTGTTCTGCAATCATAAGTCATGATGAATTAAATATGCAGTTCGTTAATGTATATGATTGAGGCGAGGGAGGGTTAATGAAACGAATGAATCATTGTTAAAACATGTGAATAATCTGCAAAAATGAAGTCTTAATAACAATAACAAGAAACATAAAAATTAGTAGTACATATAAAAGTACTTTTCACAATCATTGCCACCCTCTGGGTGATGAAAACACCAGGAGGAAAAGAAAGAGAGTAAATGATATTTGTGTGTATAATTTTGGTTAGTAAATTATAATTTCTTAGCAAAGCTTAATAACTGGAGGTGTGCTAGACAATATTCGTGAAAGTCAATGAACTTACCACAAAGTTCTACCAATAAAACTATCTCCATAATAACAGTTGAAGTAAGTATCTGTTTATATCACTTTTCCGACTTATAGTAATAGGGATATTTACGTTACATATATGTAAGATCTACATGACGCACCTGGGTGCCGATATGAATTTCTCACGTCAGTGATTCTAAATGATCTGACTGGACAAGCGTGATTATGCTTGTTTTGTTACATTTTCTATCATACAGACTATGTTTAGCCTCAAGATCCCTCTTCCTCCAGTTGTCAATAGAATACTTACTAAAATTAATGAAGCTACTCTCAAATAGGGTAGTAATTTTTTAAGGAATGCAGAAATTGAAATACACAGTAAAAATATAGGCATTATCACATTCGAATTTGTCACACAATCGAATTTAAGGATTCAAATCAACAAAACGGAAGGTTATGACAAAGGGATACTCTTATATGATTTTAGCAAACATTAATATTCATACAGTGATTGCTTTTGTAATTCAACGACAATTTATTCCTCTGAAAATCTATTTAAATTGATAATAACAGTAAGAAAGGAATAACAGTTAATTTAGATGCTGATAACAACAAGATTAAACAATTAAACATCTTGTACAGTTCATTTATGAAAGAAATATACATATTTCCCGTTATCAACTGATGATAATTCGTTATTCCAAATCTCTTATAATTAACATACGAACTGACATAAAAAAATACATTAGTTTAAGTTATTATACCACGTCAACAAGATGAGATGAAGTTAGCATGATGCATAGCAAGGGATTCGAAATATTAATCATAGTAGCAATAAAAAAAGATTAAACACTGAAAATATGGTTTCAGAAAGCGAAAAAAGCAATGGTAAAGAGATGAATTAAGGAATAATACAACTTATGGTTTAGAAGAAGATAAAGAGTCAAATCACCTAAAATTGCCAATCCCTGATCATAGTTACCATGCTTACATCAATATGATTCCAACCGACAGTCAATTACTTCACAGACCGATGCTACGTGTCGGCTTGATCGTAAATGTAAAACATAAGCTAAATATAGATTACTGTACTAAGGGAATCGAACTACCTATTTTGCCAGTACTTGTTCCTGTCCGCTAATATAGTTTTAACTAGCCATAACACTTCACTATTCATCAAATTACTTTGGGTAGAGGATGCAAACAAATGGCAAGCATATGTGTGGCGAAAATGTTAGAGAAGCTGTTTCTTTAACGGTTATTAATATTTCTAGAACAATTATAAATAATTTCAACGATGTATTTTCAATCAACAGATTTCAACCGCTTCCTGATTATCAATCGAATATACTATTGAATGGATAAAACTCTGTAACTAATAGTCACTGTGGCATAAATGGATTACATTCAGTCTGGCCAGTTTCGATCAATGATCATCACAATTTCTTAGAAGCAGAAATCCCTTTGCGATGAATCAATTTTACTAATACACAGTCTAAAATACTAGCCTCTATAATCATCCGATGTTCATTTGAACACAAACAAATTATCATCTGAAAAGTGGTACTTCTAACTTTCTAAGTTGAAAGATCCTGAAGGAGGTTTTGTCACTAATCAACATAACTAAGAAGCATCCCAACCATTTGAAGGTTCCTGTTAGTGGGATATAGACCGGATTAAAGCATGCTCAGTGCATGATCGTGATGGCGCACGCTGATTGGCTATTTCTAAACCAATCAGCTCTAGTGGATTGTTGCAGAAGATTCTGGAAGCTTCTTATGTAAATACTATAAATACATTAACGTTTGTCTAACTAACGATTCCTACTTCTGTCTACCCTTGTTATTTGGAATATAATTTGTTCCTGTTTACACGTGTTCTGATTTGGGATCTTGTCAAGTGTTCGGTGTCTAAGAATACTAAGCAATAGGAGTATTTGGGTCGTTATATCTAGGAACATAACAGTGGCGACGGAGAAAAAGGAAAACACATTCAAAATGCCGATATCAGATGACCAGCTCAATCGAATACTACAACAACAGCAAGCACAACTTGATGCACAAATGCGGTTGTTAGAAACCCTTACGCGACAGCTGAACATCCATTGTTCAAGTCCACATGCTTTTTCAAGTACTTCTTGTGATGCAGTTGCCAGCAGCATACCAGATTTCTATTATGACCCCGATAGTGGAAATACCTTCCTCATGTGGTTCAAACGTTGGGAAGACACATTCAGAATAGAATTCTGTAAACAAGATGATGCATGGAAAACTCGATTGCTGATGCGTAAGCTGGGAAGTAATGAGCATGCACGCTATGCTGATCATATATTACCAAAGTTACCTCGAGAGCTCAGCTTCGATGAGACGGTAGCTCAATTATCAGAGATATTCGGCGAATCATCTTCATTGTTTAGTATTCGTTATCAGTGTCTTAATTTGGTGAAACGCGAAACTGATGAATATGGTGCTCTAGCAGACATCGGCAACAGAGAGTGTGAACGGTTCAAGTTACGCTCGTTGACAGAAGACCAATTTAAATGCCTCATATTCATCAAAGCACTTCAATCACCTCAAGATGCTGAGATTAGAACTAGACTCTTAACTCGACTGGATCAAGATCCAAACATCACACTCAGAACATTGACAGATGAGTGTAAGCGGCTACAAAACATCAGACACGACAATCAGTTAATTGAACAGGTAAATCCTAATTTAACCTGCAGTAGTGTCAACGCTATTACTAGGTTAAAAGCTCAAAAACCGAGAACAAGTAACAAACCAACGACTGCATGTTGGTTATGTGGTGATTGGCACTATGTACGATTCTGCCCATTTAAGAAGCATAAATGTCAGAAGTGCAATAAATGTGGCCATAAAGAAGATCATTGCCCACCGAATCGTACGTCTCAGCCCAAGAAGAAACATAGACGTCCTCGACACATGGTGAAGTCAGCCGAATCTCAATCAGTTTCTCTGGTAGCAGCCTTTCAAACAGACTATGACATTCAGAGAACGTATGTTACTATTCAGATTAACGGCATACCAGCTCGTCTTCAAATTGACACAGCATCCGATATCACCCTAGTGTCTAGAGAAACATATAACCTGCTTGGGAAACCGCCAATAAAGCCATCTAAGAAAATTGCCAAAAACGCTTCAGGAGGAGTTCTGCAACTGGTTGGCGACTTACAGTGTGAATTTTCCTTCAACGGAAATAGCTGTAAAGGAATATGCTATCTTACAGAACGACCATACCTTGATCTCCTTGGTCTGGATATGCTAGAGAAACTTGGAATAATGGATGTACCCATCAACAGTGTTTGCAGCGTGTCGTGTCCAGCATTAGACGCTCCTATACGTGCAAAACAGACAGGCGAAAAGTTACTGGAAAAGCTGAAGAGACAATTCGCTCCTGTTTTTCAAAATACCCTTGGTCACTGCACCAAAATGAAAGTTCATCTACCCGTGAAACCAGATGCTAAACCCATTTTTCGTCCGAGACGTCCTGTACCATATGCTGCTCTTGAATTAGTTGATCAGGAACTTAATCGTTTGCAGCAAGCTGGAGTAATCCAACCGGTCAATTACTCTGCATGGGCAGCGCCGATCGTAGTGATTAGAAAGTCCAATGGAACACTACGCATATGTGCTGATTTCTCAACCGGTTTAAATGATGCATTGGACGTATATCAATACCCGTTACCAGTTCCTGAAGACTTGTTTGCTAAGCTAAATGGTAGTACATGTTTCGCGAAAATAGACTTCTCCGATGCCTATCTGCAAGTAGAAGTAGATGATGATAGTAGAGAGCTTCTGACTATCAACACTCATCGAGGGTTATTTCAATACACTCGCCTACCATTTGGCATCAAGACAGCACCTACTATCTTTCAGCAAATAATGGATACGATGCTAACAGGTATACCTGGTACAGCAGCTTATCTAGATGATATCATAGGTATGGGTTCCACTCACAGTGAACTTTCTGATCGACTACATCAAGTTCTTAACCGAGTGTTGGAGTACGGTTTTCACCTACGTGAAGAAAAGTGTATCTTCTTCATGCATTCGATCAAATACCTTGGTTTCAACCTAGATAAGAACGGTCGCCGACCAGACCCTGCCAATATAGAAGCCATTCAGAAAATGCCTGTACCAACTGACGTTCCTTCATTAAGATCCTTCTTGGGATTAGTTAGTCATTACAGCACATTTTTGCCTGAAATGCATCGAGTGAGAGGTCCTCTTAATGAATTACTAACAAAAGATAAACCTTGGCAGTGGTCAGGAGAATGTCAAGCATCGTTCGACAAAGTCAAGTCAATGCTCAGCTCGAAGCTTCTGTTAACACACTTCGATCCCAGCTTGGGAATTGTTGTTGCATCTGATGCCTCTAGTCATGGAGTCGGAGCAGTGATATCCCACGTGTTTCCAGACAAATCAGAAAAGACAATTGCTCATGCTGCTAGATCACTCACCCCAGCCGAGCGAAACTACAGTCAAATTGAAAAGGAAGCTCTTGCAATCGTTTTCGCTGTTAAAAGATTTCATAAAATGCTGTATGGCCGTAAGTTTACTCTTCTGACAGATCACAAACCATTGATTGCAATCTTCGGTTCTAAAAAAGGAATCCCTGTTTATACGGCTAATAGACTACAGCGCTGGGCAACAATGCTTCTGAGCTATGACTTCAACATCAAGTATCAGTCAACAAATACTATTGGTCAGGCCGATGCCCTCTCACGACTAGTTGGAGTTCAACACCCTGGACCGGAGGACATGATCATTGCCTCCATATCAGTTGACCCAGAAATACGGAGTGTAGTAGCGGATGCCATTAGAAACACTCCAGTGTCGTCAGATGAAGTCAGAGAAGAGACTCTTCGAGACCCAGTTCTACAAGAAGTTAGAAAGTTCCACCTAGAAGGGTGGCCCTCGAAGACCAACTCTACGGAGCTTCAGCAGTTTTACCAGCGGAGGCTGTCTCTCTCAATCATTGACGACTGCCTTCTGTTCGCCGAACGCGTCATAATTCCGAAGAAGCTACAACCAGCAGTGCTCGAACAGCTGCACGCAGGACATCCCGGAATAAATCGCATGAAAGCGCTAGCACGAAGTTATGTTTACTGGCCGCAATTAGACACTCAGCTTGAGCAGCTATCCCATTCGTGTACTAAATGTGCATTAGCAACAAAAGCACCGAGGAAAGCAGAGTTGCAATCATGGCCAATACCACACTCACCGTGGCAGCGTATACATTTGGACTTTGCTGGTCCACTTCATGGACAAACTTACCTTCTGGTAGTTGATGCTTACAGTAAGTGGCCAGAAATTTTCCTCATGGAGCATCCAACCGCAAGCTGCACAGTCAGAAAATTACGTCGATTATTCAGTCGTTTCGGGGTTCCAGAACAAATAGTCAGCGACAACGGAACACAGTTTACGTCTGCTATCTTCTCAGACTTTTGTCGCCAGAACGGAATCAATCACATCCGAACACCTCCGTTCCACCCTCAATCAAATGGCCAAGTAGAACGCTCTGTTGGTACATTTAAAGATGCTCTGAAAAAATCAAGAGGGGAGGGGACCACCGAAGAGATCTTAGAGAGGTTCTTGCTTATCTACCGTTCCACACCGAACCCTCAGACAACTAACGGGGTCTCTCCAGCGGAAGCATTACTGGGCAGAAAAATACGGACACATTTCGATAGCATCCGTCCGACGCCAGCTCTTGAGCCTCAACGAAACGTAAAGATGGAGAAACAGTTCAATCGTCGGCATGGGGCGCAAAGACGATTGTTCACTGTGGGTCAAAGGGTACTTGCTATGGACTATCGAGGCAAACATCCTACCTGGACGGCTGGTCGGATCGTGCAAAAGAAAGGAAATGTGGTGTACGAGGTGTCTGTTGGCTCAGAAGTCTGGGTGCGTCATTCGAACCAACTGAAACCAACCTGCATCGCCAACAACGAGACGCGATATAGACTACCTCTCGATGTTCTGCTAGACACCTTTGAGATCAACATACCTGAAACAGACAGGACAGTCGCTGTGCAAACGAATGATGATACCACTTCCTTATTATCTAGAAGGTGGACAAATCGTAAGCACAAACCAGTACAACGGCTGCAGGTGAATCCTAACACTAGATCCTACGAATCTGCTCAAGGGGGAGGTGTTAGTGGGATATAAACCGGATTAAAGCATGCTCAGTGCATGATCGTGATGGCGCACGCTGATTGGCTATTTCTAAACCAATCAGCTCTAGTGGATTGTTGCAGAAGATTCTGGAAGCTTCTTATGTAAATACTATAAATACATTAACGTTTGTCTAACTAACGATTCCTACTTCTGTCTACCCTTGTTATTTGGAATATAATTTGTTCCTGTTCAAACGTGTTCTGATTTGGGATCTTGTCAAGTGTTCGGTGTCTAAGAATACTAAGCAATAGAAGTATTTGGGTCGTTATATTTAGGAACATAACAGTTCCCAACTCGGACACTAGCATATGAAGAACTGTTATCAAAATTGTCAACATTTAGTAGTGTTTATCAGAGCTGCCACTTATCTTCCTTTACAATTACTATCGTCATAGAAGCTCCTTGGTAAGTCACACTATCTAAGTTTTCAGAGACCAATCTACGATGTTGACTTGTCAACTTAAAATATGTAAACGATATTGTCTTATTTAATGAAAACGCTGGTAATATTCAATGTCTCCTGTACGTCATGTGCAACGATGCGAACGTATTTTAGATGCGCTTCATTCCTCCGAAATGTAAAACTCTACTTTAGGACGGGTATCCATTATCAACTGGGCTGAACATAGAAAGTGAAATACCTGAGTCAACTGAACACCACTTATCTCAAAAATCTCATCAGATCAGGAGGGTCAGGATCAGACGAAGTCGCAAAGCTCGTTAACTTCAGATTAATTGCGTCACGTGTATGCCATGCAACAATCTGGTTTATGTCACCATATGGTTGTGAAACACGGACAGTGAAAATAGAACACATTCCTAGGGTGTAAGTCTTACACTATAGTTGTCTTCAAAGCATCACGCGTGTATCCTGGAATAACTAGGTAAGCAACTCTGAGATTAGGCACAAATGGCAAATTGATTAATGAGAGTGTGAATCTTCATCGACTGAGATGGTTAAGAAACGTTTTACAAATAGACCAACCTATTCCGATAAGATTTCTGACTAATTAACTTTAGCGTATAAATAGAGCAGCCACATAGTTAGGCTTCCATATTATCTCAACAAACACTTCATCTGAACACCTGTGAATCATTCAGTCTGTAAAATCATATAAATTTCTCTGTACTTGAGCTGCTTTCTTTGGATAGAGAGAGAGGAATTTACACAGAAGGCGGGAAATAAAATAGGAAAGAATAGAAGCAATAGAAAAGAGGACTGTAACAAAGAACTTCTTTAAAATTTGAAAACAGATATAAACATCCATAAGACAAGACGAACAGACTGAAGATTATGGTCTAAATATACCATAAAAAGAGGGTTAGATATAAGCATTGATGGTGAGGCTAACATTTATTAAAACGGAAACGAAAAACCCATTCAATAAGGAAGTGCAAGCAGATAATTATTTAAATACTGTAGACTATCAGCTGATGTAGAGCGATGGCTCAATTGTTAAGGCTTACCCACAATCTCCAAGCTACCCGAATGGAAAACTGACACAGGTCCACCCAACTCTCAGTGAAGTTGAAAACGTCATAAGTAAATTGAAACGAGGGAAAGCAGCAGGACCTGATATGTTGTCTACCGATATCTTTAAGGATGGTGGTCTAGTTTTAGCGTGCAGGTTGACTGATATACTAGCCAAAGTCTGGGAACTAAAACCATCCCATCGAACTGGTCTCGATCGCTGATCGTCCCATTCTACAAAAAGGGACAGAAATCCTCTTGTGATAACCACAGAGGAATCAGTTTGACTAATATAGTATATAAAATATTAGCCACTATAATCATCCGACGTTTAACTAACACTAGGAAACAACAGACTCGAGAAAACCAGGCTGGTTTCAGACCTGGCCGAGGTTGCATTGATCACATATTCACCCTGAGCCAGATCCTCGAACACAGACATATGTACCAACGCCCAACTATAGTTGTATTTCTTGACTTGAAAGCAGCGTTCAACTCTGTAGACCGTGAAGTCTTGTGGCAATGTTTGTCATTAAAAGGCATACCTCAAAAGTACGTTAACCTTATAAAGGCTCACTACTCGGTCACCACTGGTCGAGTCAGAGCATATGGCGAATTGTCACGAGAAACTTCATCCTCAAGTGGAGTCCGTCAGGGTTGACCCTTATCCCCTTTTTTATTTAATTTCATCATAGATGTACTGTTAGAAATCTCTCTCACTTCTTTTAAGTCCTCAGGAACTAATCTCCTTCCAGGAGGTTCTCTTATCGACTTAGAATATGCAGATGATATAGTCATATTTGGTGAAGACGAACACAGCATTCAGGGTCTCTTGAACACCTTGAGTAACAATGCAGGCATATTTGGGATGCGCTTCTCCCCTCCCAAATGCAAAATGTTACTCCAGGACTGGCCTGCTTCTTCTCTTAAATTAGTTACAGGGAGTGAAGTAATTGGATGCGTTGATCGCTTCACTTATCTCGGAAGTCTCATTACTCCTGGTGGGTCGGTGTCTGACGAAATCTCAGCGCGGATTCAGAAAGCCCGATTGGCATTTGCCAATTTACGGCACTTGTGGCGAAGACGAGATGTTCGTGTCTCAACGAAAGGCCGGGTGTACTGCGCAGCAGTCCGCGCCATTTTAACATATGGCTGCGAAACGTGGGCCATGAAAACTCAAGATTTGAGTCGTTTCCAGATATTTGACTACAGGAATCTTCGTAACATCGCTCGTTTACTATGGAATAACCGGATTAGTAATAGTGAGGTTAGACAAAAAGTTCTTGGGAAACACGATAAATCAATCGAAGAGGTCATTAACCTTCATCGACTGAGATGGTTGGGACATGTATTGCACATGCCCGACCACCGTCTACCCCGTCGCGCCATGTTAGCTAGGGCTGAAGTAGGATGGAAGAAGGTTAGGGGCGGCCAAACCAAAACATGGCATCAGTCCATGAAGTCCTTGACTACTGGTCTAAGCCATGTAGGTAGATGTAGATTACCTGGTTGGGGTCCGCGTGATGATCGCAACAAATGGCTGGAAACACTAGGCGATATGGCTCAGAATCGGTCACAGTGGCGCAAGTGTATTCACTCTTTAACCTCATCTTAAATTCTATTGTTATTTTCTAGACATCTTTACTTTACTCTTCCCTCTTGTATTCTGTCTATACGTTACCTCAATATTCTCGTAGTGCTAGTGTGGTATGGCAACTTGAACCTAAAGGCGTTTGTGCCCGGTTCTACGTTGCTGCTGCTGATGATAATGATGATGATTACTAGGCATCACACTTCAAGTGTAACTTGAATTCAAGTATACAAATATGTACCTGGTGCAAATGAAATGTAATAAAATCATAACACGCTAAAACAAGATTTGGGAAAGCTAAGTGGAAAGAAGAATTTTAAAATATTCATTACAAATAATGTTACCTGTTATTGCTTTCTCTGGTAATGGTGGGATACAAATACAGGGATACTTTGATAATAAACGTGAATGAAGCCAATCAAAGTGTTTATATCTTCTACTGACTTGCGTTTGTGTAAGCTGAATGTATATTAAATATACACATAAATATATTAGTTAAATAAAATATTTACAACAGATATGAAAGTTTCTTCAATCAATCATAAACAACAGCCCGGAATGTTTATGTGCGCTAGCTCAAGTTGTCACACCACATTAAGACAATGAGATCAAGTCAACAAGATAAATACTAGAACAAAACTCAACAAGAACGAATGAAAAGTGACACACCTAGGTAACAGTGACAAAACATGAACCATATCACCCAAAATAATTGTGATTGTCACTTAACGAATATTAAACGTACCGACTTGTCTCGGATTAACAATCAACGATTTCATATAATAGTACCATGTTCTGGTTGGTTCGCCCCTAGTTTTCCATCCTACTCCTACACCAACCAATATCATGCCACCAAGGAAGGTGGTAGTTGGGCATCAGCAAAAAAATCCCAGTCATCACAGTCAGTCAGTAACAACGTAGAACTTGGTACGTGCGTACATCAGTTCAAGGTTGCCATGCCCCAATTAGCAGAGAGAGATTATATTGTCGGAACAAATTCAAGAGTAGGGGAGGTAGTAACAGAGTTAGTATTCATGGAAGGGAATAGAGACCGAGGACATTTAAGAAAATATGATTCAGTAAAGAGAAAATTATGATAAGTTTAGAAACTTAGAATTTGGAGGAAGACAAGGAGTCGATGCACCTGCGCCATTGCCAACGATTTTGAGACATCACCTAAAGTCTCCAATCATTTGTGACGCTCATCACGCGGACCCTAACCAGGCAGTCTGCACATATTAGCATGACTCAGCCCAATTGTCAGTGACTTTATAAACTGGTGCCATGTTTTGGCTTGGCCGACACCAGACAGCATTGCTCGTTGAGGTAGGTGGTGGTCGGGCATACGTAACACATGTCCTAACCACCTCAGATGATGAAAATCTACTACTTCATCAATAGATTTACCGTATTTACCAAGTACTCTATTCCTAATCCACATATTGCTTACTTGGTGGTCCCGAAAAACACGATCAATACTTCGAAGACATCTGTGATCGAATACTAGGAGCCTACGAATATCCTCCATTCTTAATGGCCATGTTTCAAATCCATAAAGTAAAACGGATCGAACTACTGAGCAGTAAACGCGTCCTTTGATCAGTAGACGGATGTCCCGCCTACGCCACAAGTGACACAAACTGGCAAAAGCCAATCGAATCTTCTGCATACGAGCCAATATTTCATCAGACACCAGACCATCAGGGCTGACGAGACTCCCAAAATAAGTGGAGCGGTCAACACATTCAACTGCTTCACCCCCTATCACTAATTTTGGTGCCGAAGCAAGCCAATCCTGAAGTAACATTTTGCATTTGGATGGGGAGAATTGCATCCTTAGTATGCTTACATTGATGATTAAAGTGGTCAGAAGATTCTGCACTTTATAGCATCTTCACACGATAGAATTATATCATTTGCATACTCTAAGTCAACAAGTTTATCTCCTGGAAGGAGGTCAACTCCGAAGAAGTCAGATGATGAAAGTGTTAACTATAAAAGCATGTCGATGATGAAATTAAATAAAAATGAAAAGAGCGAACAACGTTGACGAACACTCTTGAAGTACCCGATTCCAACGGCAGTTCACTATAAGCTCTGACTCGACATGCGGTGTTCGAGTAGCGAGCTTGTATAAAATTAATGTACCTCTCTGGTACGCCTTTCAATGACAAACATTGCCTCACGATTGATAGAGTCAAACGCCACCATAAGGTAAAAGAATACAGCTTTGTTGTACGTCTAAAAGTGTGTCTATGTTCTAGATCCTGTCGAAGTGCGGATATTTGATCTATACAACCACGTTCAGGTTTGAAACCACTTTGGTTTTCTTGAGTTTGCTCTTCACGAGCTGTAGTTAGACGTCGAAGTATTATTAAAGCCAATATTTTAGATACCATATTCGTTAAGCTGATTCCTAGGTAGTTGTCACAAGAGGACTTCTCTCTCTCCTCTCTTATAGACTGGGACGGTTAGTATTTGAAACCAATCAGATTGGATCATGTCCAGTTCCCAGATTTTATCCAAGATCTCAGTTAATCTCTCTGCTAAAACTGGACCACCGTCCTTAAATATCTCAGGGGTTAATCCATAACGTCCTGCAGCTCTTTCATACTTTAGATTCCTTATAGTCCCCTCTCGACTTCGATAAGACTTGAGGGACTGGTATCAATGTGTCATTCAGACTGACTGAGGATAGTGAGCAACTGAGAAGAGACCGAGGGTCAGTTGAACTGTTCCCTAAAGTGTTCCGCCCATCAATCTAACCCTCTGGATTGACAGTGAATAATGGTCCCATCTTTTTCTGAGATGGTTTCACTTACAGCCGGATTTCTGATACCTGTTTCCTTGATAAGTGTGAACAGTTGTCTAGTACTACAGTCATCACAGTCGATGGGGATTCACGACCTAATTAACTAATTTGCCATTTACGCCTAGTATTATGTGCCTAAGCTCAAGATTGCTTACTTTGTTGTTCCAGGATACGCGAGTGACAACCATGATGAGGAACAGACACCCTACAAATGTGTTCTGTGTCCACACCCCAACTAATGAGTCTGTACCGAACAGTTTGAAAATTCAAGGTTATTGTTATTCCAAATTACAAATGACATTGCAATGACATGGCAATGCAATTATAGTCATTTTGTGTGAAGTTCTGGCATTACACCACCTGGCCTTCTGTTGTAAATGTGTCAAGACGTATGGAGCAGGCCGGATCCGATTTTCACTAACTGTCCTTTGCCGCCACGTTATATAAGGGCTGTAGAAGGTTTCGCTATATACACGTAGTAGTATGTGGACACAACTTAAAATGAGATTTGTACGGGTGATGCAATCTAGAGGACACAAACTACAAGAGATGAGACGGTGTAACGTAACACGATACTTAGCTTTATACGAAAGACGATGTGTTGGTCATAAAACGTGCTTTCAATACTTACTGGGACACTGTTGGTTAGATGTTCAAAATGTTATAATAAAACAAACATCGCTGAAGAACAGTATATTATTTTGTTCTTTACAGATTAGTGGCTAAACATAAATCGCTATGCGCCTACCATGATAAAAAGCAGGTGAAAATCCAGTTAATCCATATACAAATGCATGATAGACTAGTAGATAATGTAGTAAGACTATGTCCCAAGTATCGGCGGACACTCCCGTGACGTTAGCTTGCTTTACTAAAATAATCTAACAATACTAGGCTATAACTATTTGATTTCCTTGTTCTTTTTGAATCTTAAAATAGACTAATGTTATGTCATATTATCCGTTCTCTTGTTAAAACTTTCGGTCGTGGATAGTATATTTTCTGTAAGCTAGACTAAATTCGTATCAACAGATAGTTCATTTTAGTTTGAGACTACAGCATAATGTTAACCAGATTGGATAGCCAGGCCTAGAGTTTACTGTAAGTAGCCGTAAAGTACTGAATTCAATCTTATGTGGCACCGCAGGTGCATGAAGCTTACGTGACAAAACTAGGAGCAGCAATGATGAATAGTACCATTAAGTAAACAGTTTAATTAAGCTACATTTCTCAAAGGCGCATAACATTCATTTTTAAGCCGTGCGAATAACCGCAGCTTCATTAATACTGTTACAGAATATAAAACGTGATTAGTCATAAAATATAATGCTGAAAGGTAAAATGTGCTAAAGTACTACGAAAGGTATGTAGCATGCCTCTAACGATCACGTGAAAGATAACTATTTACTATGTAAATTTTTAACAGACTCCTCTACGTAACATATCTACAATATTGATTGTTTTGTGTTAAATGGTAGGTAATAAACAATAATAGAATGTGCATAATTATGAAGAGAAACAGAATGACACATAGAATCATATGATGAGTAGCATTTTTCAATAGTCGCTAGATTATTACGAGCTATTATTATATGCTCTGGAGCAAGCATTTAACCCTTAGGCAGCCAGGCTGACACCTAACGTCTTACGTTCTTAACTTCAGTCAATTCGAAATATTGAGCAACATAATCTGATGTTATTGTTCAGTAACTGTTTCCTGCTATACACTAACTCCATTGGTCATGTTTTCGCACTAATGAGTAATAGATAAGCAAACATTCAGAATTTGATATTGGGTAACATGTATAATTCAAAACCTTTCACTTCACAATCACCTTATTTAACACTCCGTTGTATCTAAAGAAATAAATACTACATTTACGGTAGAATTGTAATGAGTAACATAAATATACAGGGAGAAACTTATCAAACCAAGTAACTTGTATTTCACTGAACATAAGACATCTATATGGCCAAAAGACTTCCACAATTAGTTGCATGTAACGTTGTAATAGTGCCTACAAGATGAGACTAATAAGTAAACTTCGGGAGGTACTTGCACACACCAGTCGTCGATGAGTGTGACTGTTCCTGATCTGACTAATTTCCTAATGTTAAGGTACATGATTGATTTTGTTTTATCCGGTTTACACTGGAAGCACTATTTATGCAGATATTCATATCATATACTATCTTGATTTTGCTTCTTATTAATGATTATTTCGTAAATCCTTACAATTCTACCCCTGCCAATACCTATTTTCATCATGTCTTCCTGCACCAATAATATCAATCTAACGCAGCTGCTTCATTCATATTTGTCTGACAAGTTATACTGGTTACTGGAGTTTGCATGACTCATTTCATAGATAAATGAAATGTTCATTTAAGAGTTGATTTAGTACAAATGAAAACCAAATCATTAATTTTAGAACCCTGATGAAAAACATACGTGGAATCCGAATACAATTTTATTCTATTTATCTTTACTTTGTTGTGATTTTAGGGACGATTTTCATAAACCTGATTGGTTTGCTGCAAGTTCAACATAATAACCACTCAGTCATCATGGAAAGGTAGCTTATAGGTCACAAGTTAGAAACACTTCAGTTTAGTCAACATGGTATTCCTAACACTTAAAAAATTAAAGAGCGTTTTAGAGATACATGCATCTATCTGTACTTATTACATGAGTAAATCACACATTGCTCATTATACGTTTACAATGCAATGATTAGCAGTACTACTGACGTTCAGTAAGTAATTAACATACTGATCCATACATGACTACGCATTCTAACACGACAACAATGGTGTTATTGAAATTGTTGTTCTATGCATACTGATACAGACGCAATTTGAGCCGATTCAGTTAAGTTAGATTATTGACTGAAATTAATGTATCAAAATATTTTTATAGAGAATAACCAAATACACAAAGATATTAGTGAAGCATGATTTATTTTAAAAAATAGTTTACTACAATATATATAAAGTATTGGACAAAATTAATTTACTTACTGAATTTGTTATTTGATAAGCGATAAAACTTTTAATTCCCTTCATTTTGGAATCTTTACGAAATGATGAAATACGGCTAGTAAGATCGCTTGATACGTAACGCCATTGGAAAGCGTCATCAATCAACTAGTGAATATTAAGATAGTATGAATAAAATAATCAAACTAGATACGTAGATAACAGTGAAACACAAAATACAATAGTCCCAATTCATAAACAACGGTTTGCTACTCTGTCAATTATTACCCTTCATATGAACACATTATTGCTTACCAAATCTAAATGGATTACCTCATTTCAGAAACTCAGAACTAGATTATTTATATTGTGAACAACGATATTATTAAATCGGGCTGGGCATTTACAAAAACTTGTGAACTTGTATACTACTAACAAAATATACTTTATCAAATAGTCGGTCAGTTATCAGTCAAGTAAATAACATAGAACCTGGCTCACATGACCATCGGTCCAAGTCGTAACACCTCAGCAGCGAAAAAGATGAAAACTAAATTGGTAAAAATAAGACATATCAATCGTAGCAAGAAAAGTGCGGGCATATAGAATATGATACAAGGCGAAATAATTATTTCCTAAAAAAGGTGTGAAATAACATTAAGCTCATAATTCAAGGTAAGACAAAGAATGAATGCGCCAGTGTCACTGTAATTGATTGCCAGTCATATCACCCACTCTTCAAGCATTCGGTACGATAATCGCGGGAACCCTAACCAAGTAGTCTTTACCTACAAGAAGCTAGTGACTTCATAGCCTGGCTACATGTTTTTGTCTGAGCACCACTTGCTTTCTTACATTCTTCTCTAGCATCAGTCAGCATTGCGCGTCGAGGTAGGCTGCGATTAGGTATATGTTGGGTTTCTGCTAACGAACGTATAACCAGCAACACAGCAACCTGGAAGCTAAGCTATTTGCAGCGCCCCAGCCCAGCTAACTAGAGAGAGAAGTCCAAAGGTCAGCAAGAAAACGTTTAATTCCACAGGCAGCCGGCAACGAACGAACATTCACACATCTCATGCGTATATATACAAAAAAAAGAGAGCGTCCTTGAAATGTTACAAATAGCGTACTAAAATAAACAACGAACCAATAAGATTTAGCGTCTCACTAAGTGGGTAACACGAACTGAAGGTGAAAAGGGGAATTTCTGGCGCGAAAATAAGAAATTTAAATTTACACAAATAAATCACAAAAATAACAGGTTACTAAGAGAATTCTGGGGATCTAACATCCCCAACACCTCCCCGTTTTAATAGCGAACGTTCTTGGGGTTCACTTGCAATTTGACTGTTGGTCGCCGCTGTCTGAGTGACCGTCTTCTGACACCTATGTGATTGGCTCTTGTCCGCTTCATCTACTTGAGATGGGGGTAGATTTGACAGTATCCAGAAGGACTTCCAGCGGGAGATTTGATTCGATCTGCAGTTATTCGAACGCGCAGCTGATTCCAGTGTCTAGTCCATCTCTCCCCCTTCACCTCTACTTCGTACATAACATGACCCCGTCTTTCTACCACACGGGCCTCCGTCCAGGGTCTGTGGTTGGGTCTATAATCACGAGCGTACACCGGACACCCAACCTCATACATCGGCAACTTCTTGGTCTCTGTGCATGCGGTCCTGCTTGGTAGCATCAGATTGTGGACTGTCTTAAGTTTCCTACCCATAAGGGCTTCCGCTGGAGACTTCTTCTCTGGCAATGCATCATTTGGAGTCGTTCGATAGACGAATAAGAAGTTTTGTAATGCTTCGATGGGCGTCTCCTCCCCTTTCGACTTAATTAGCGCCCTCTTGAAGGTATCCACGAATCTCTCCGCCTGGCCATTGGACTGCGGGTGATAAGGTGGTGAACGGTAGTGTGTGATGGCCAGCCGTCGGCAGAAATCCTGAAACTGGGTTGAAGTAAACTGGGACCCGTTGTCTGAAACGATCACATCTGGCAGGCCGTTTCTGGAGAAAATCTCAATGAGGATCTGTAGCGTCTTCGTAACAGTCGGTGGCACTACGGGGAAAATCTCCGGCCATTTTGAGAAAGCATCCACCGCGACCAAGTAGGTAACTCCGTTGACTGGGCCGGCAAAGTCGATATGTATTCGTGACCACGGGTACTCAGGCTGTGGCCAGGCTAATGGTGGTGCTCTAGAGTTGAACTTTGCTGCCTGCTGACATTGTGTGCACCTGCCCACCAAGTCGACAATGTGTTGGTCCATCAGCGGCCAGTATGCAAAACTGCGGGCTATGGACTTCATTCGTCTTGTTCCAGGGTGACCAGTATGAAACTGTTTTAGGACTCTCGATCGTAGGGACTTTGGCACAACTACCCTTTCTCCAAACATTAGACAATCATCCACGATGCATAATGAATCTCGCCGGTGGTAAAGCTGCTTCATATCACCCTCGAAACCGATGTGCGGCCACCCTTTCATGACATATTTCATAGCTTTTCTGATCAGTGCATCGTTCTTGGAGGCCATTTGAATGTCTGACACCGATACTGGCAACGCACGGACTGCGTTCGTCAAGTAGGATGCTGCGTAGTCTTCTTTGGATAGTGAGGCAATGACTGTGTCGTCTTCCACAATAGAGTTCTCGCTGATTAGTCGAGACAAGGCGTCTGCTTGACCGAAATTCTGAGTGCGCCTGTGCTGAATATCAAAATCATAGCCCAACAAGATTAGGGCCCAGCGTTGCAGACGATTTGCTGAATGAAGTGGGATACCGGACTTCGGACCGAAAATTGTGAGCAGAGGCTTGTGATCCGTCAGCAGTGTAAATCGCCGTCCATACAAAAATTTGTGGAAACGCCTTACAGCAAAAACGAGGGCGAGCGCTTCCTTTTCTATCTGACTATATTTCCTTTCCGCTTGAGTTAGTGCACGGGCAGCATGCATTATTGCTTTTTCCCCTCCATTTGGAAATACGTGGGATATAACTGCGCCTATCCCGTGACTTGAAGCGTCGGCCGCTACGATGATTGGTAATTTTGGATCGTAGTGCGTCAGCAGCATGTTAGAGCTCAGTACAGACTTCAGGTTATGAAAGGCTAAATCGCATTCCTTGGTCCAAATCCAAGGTGTGTTCTTCCCAAGCAGATGGTTTAGTGGGTGACGTATCTGATGTAATGATGGAACAAAAACTGAGTAGTAATTGATCATTCCAAGGAAGGATCTGAGTGAAGGGACATCTGTAGGTGCTGGCATTTGTTGAATAGTACGAATGTTTTCTGGGTCTGGTCGGCGTCCTCTTTCATCAAAAATGAATCCTAAGTATTTTACTGACCTCAGGAAAAATTGACATTTTTCACGGCGGAGCCTGAACCCATTCTCACAGATGCGTTGTAGCACTGTTATCGTACGCTCATGAAGCTCTTCTGGCGAAGTAGCGACAATCAAGATATCATCGAGATAAGCAGCAACCCCCGAGATGCCAGCTAAAATAGTATCCATTAGTTGCTGAAAGATGGAGGGCGCTGTCTTGACGCCAAATGGCAAACGGTTGTATTGAAACATCCCACGATGAGTATTAATTGTCAGTAGCTCTCTGCACTCGTCCGCCACTTCCACTTGTAGATAAGCATCGGCAAGGTCTAACTTTGCGAAAAATTTTCCGCCGTTTAGCATAGTAAATAAGTCTGCAGGAACTGGTAGTGGATAATGATGTTGTTCAAGGGCTGCGTTAAGGCCTGTGGAAAAATCTGCGCATATGCGTATTGTGCCGTTCGCCTTCTTGATAACCACAATCGGTGCCGCCCAGGCAGAGTAGGAAACAGGCGTGATAACCCCTTGCTGCTGTAGGCGATTGAGCTCTTCATCGACTTTGGGTAATGCTGCATACGGCACTGGTCGCTTAGGACGAAAAACAGGTTTAGCCCCTTGCTGTAGTCGTAGAGTAGCTTTCATTGTAGAGCAGCAACCCAGACCAGGTTGAAAGATAGATGGAAACTCTGCCAATATCTTCGACGTGTAGTTCTCTGGCTCTAGGGTTTGATGTACCAGTTGGCATACAGTGCTTAATGGAACGTCGGCTAAGCGCAGTTGGTCAAACCAATCTAATCCCAGCAAATTTAAATCAGTTGTCGTAACATAACATACCCCAGTGAACGTTATATCCTGAAAGGATATAACACACTTCAACTGTCCCAACATGCGCAAATAATTACCACATGCTGTACGCGCCCTCTGTGTAGTTGGCTCCATGCATGGCCTGCCCATTCTAATCCAAGATTTATGGGATATAATCGTAATATCTGAAGCAGTGTCTACTTGCAATCTAAACATATACCCATTAATATTTAGAGTAATAAATTTCCTCTTACCTGGGGTAGAGCTATGACACGATGCAAGCAAACTCAGTGAATTTTTGCTAGGTCGTGAAGCAGGCTTCTTAACGTTTTTGTACCGATGTGAAGGCTGCTGCAGCTTCTGGCGTTTGCAATACCCATCCTTATGACCGATGGAGTTACAGGTTCTGCAACGATGGAGCTTGTACGGGCAGAATCTAACAAAATGCCATGCTCCACAATGCCAGCATGGCGTTGGGGGCTTCGTTTTCGATGACAGAGCTAAGTTAGAATGTGATGAGCTGGATGCAACAACTGAAGGCGTGCTATTATTAGAAGACTGACGTACCGTGTGGACTTCAGAGTTGTATTTACCACCAGACTGGACCATAGAAGTATCACGCTGGATGTTGATCAAACGTTGATATTCATTAGCGATGTCAGACAGCGTTAATTTAGGATCTTGATCAAGTCGACATAGCAGCCGTGTTCTAATATCGCTAAACTTCTGCGATTGTAGACTGCAAATAAGAATAAGGGCTTTGAACTGATCTTCTGTAAGAGATTTAAGACGAAAACGTTCACATTCGCGATTTACGATGCCAACGTGAGTAAGGAAGTCACTATCTTCGTTCATAATTAACTTGAGGCATCGGTAACGAGTATTGAATAGGGAGGAATTGTCTCCAAACTGCTGACTCAGTGACTGGACAGTTTCAGCAAACGAGCGGTCACGTGGGTTCTGCGGTAGGATCAAATTGCAGTATTTGTCTAACTCACTTGGACCCAACTTGCGAAGTAGCAGCCGGACTTTCCAAGCATCATCTTGCGTTGCAAAATCAAATTTAAACAGAGCTTCATAGCGCCGAAACCACATATCAAAAGTAATGTTTGAATCAGGATCATAGTGAAACTCAGCAATGCTGCTTGCAACGCCATCGACTGAAGGTGCAGTGGTAGTGGATGTGCTAGGTGAGGAAGTAGATGAAATTTTCGCGTCCGCAAGCATTTGAATCAGCTTTAGCTGCTGCTCCCATAATAAGTCTATTTTTGATGGATCCATTTTAACACCAGCCCCGTCGCCACTTGTTGGGTTTCTGCTAACGAACGTATAACCAGCAACACAGCAACCTGGAAGCTAAGCTATTTGCAGCGCCCCAGCCCAGCTAACTAGAGAGAGAAGTCCAAAGGTCAGCAAGAAAACGTTTAATTCCACAGGCAGCCGGCAACGAACGAACATTCACACATCTCATGCGTATATATACAAAAAAAAGAGAGCGTCCTTGAAATGTTACAAATAGCGTACTAAAATAAACAACGAACCAATAAGATTTAGCGTCTCACTAAGTGGGTAACACGAACTGAAGGTGAAAAGGGGAATTTCTGGCGCGAAAATAAGAAATTTAAATTTACACAAATAAATCACAAAAATAACAGGTTACTAAGAGAATTCTGGGGATCTAACATCCCCAACAGTAATACATGTTCCAACCACCTAAGTCGATGAAGATTTATAGCCTCATTAACTGATTTACCATCTTTCCCCAATACCCCGCGTCTAACCTTACTAATAGAAAATGAAGGATCTAATTTTAAGCATTCGCCACAAAGCCTGAACTTCCTATGTTCAGTTGTCCGTGGGAATTTGGGAGCACACTGATTAAGAGTCAAGCACTACGAGAAAAAAAGCCATCAAGCGCCTTTCGCTGAACAGCAGCTGCCTTATGCAGATGATACTGAATCCAAACAGAAACTTAGAAAACGATAACAAATGCGTCTGTCCTACACTGACGGAGCACAATGTAGAAGAACGAGAGTGATACAAATTTTAACTGGTATGGACGCATAATAAATTCAATAAAAATTGTAGAATATATGTATGTTTCGAGGTTAATTGATATAGAAATAAAAATGACATTAGTAGATTGCTAACCTAAACACAGTTTAGCTAATTGCTGAGAAGTGATGAAAAATGATTATAATTCCCCCCTCCTTACCAAATAAATTCCGCTAATTCTACTGCATATCACTGCATTTACCTTAACAATCAAATGAATTCTAATTATACACGATCGAACGAAAAACCGAATGACATATGTTACCTGTTTAACCGGTAAAAAGATGACAATGATTTTGAGATATGAGCTAAGTCTGAAAGTTTTTACCTAAAAGTGTAGATAGATAAATCAATAATATGAAACCGTTATATCACATATTTGCTTACGTCGATATTAGCTTCGGTCTGTGGAAAAGGCGGTGGGTCGTGGCCCAACAAAAAATCTTCGCCCCCATTACGAATAAATGATCTGCATGATATTAAAATGTTAAGTAAAAATCGGAAGAAAAGCAGTAGTTTTCAAATAAATGTGTTGTAATGACGAGAAAACGTAACAAATCTAAGTAAAGAGCACATTCTTAATTTAGACAATGGTAGAAATGAATATTAAATAAACCTCATCTAGATATTATTGTAAATTTATTAGTCAAATGAATTGTAAATTTCCCTTTCAAATAAATATGATACATAACATTGATATTTACAAATCTAGTGCTGAAAAAACTATTCGTAGTCACAAATGAAATAAACGTAAACAGTAATTCTAAGAAAATTATCACTGAATTACTTAGTGGTTCCCCTACATGAACAGTCACCTTTAATTGCACTTCTATCGACTAACAATTAATTTAACCTACCATGATGGTTGTGGTTATTGATTTGTAGTTGTTTAGTGATTCTAATATCAATCTACGAGTTAGAATCAAAGGTAAGATAGTGGTGGCTTCATAATTGAACGTGATTAAAGTACCTGATTTTTAGCCATTGTGACACATGTTCAAAGCCCACATCACTTACCTTGGTTTTGGCAGAAGGGTAGTATTAGTAGCATGAAAAAGTCGTTTAAGCCTTAGTATATGGAACCGGACTAGATAACTGGGTTAAATTCTACGCGAGGTTTTAAATGTTAATAAATGCATAGACTGCTTAGAGGCAAAGCTAGCTCTGGTGGTAAAAAAAATAATGCTGAGTAATGTTTGATGTCTTGTCTTAATTGCTAGCGAAAATTGATAATAAAACATACCATATATGAAATAAAACTAACCTGTGGAAAAATTTTCGAATGAGCGTATTTCTTATGTAATCAGGATTATTAGGCACTGATACAGAGTCTGCCTGCTTACTTACGACCTGTTGGGATCGGTCATTTAAATTTTTGTTCTAGACATGAATGAATAAAAGTGGTTTAAAAAAATGATAATGGCTTAATCAAGAAATCCCTCACTATGAAATGCTGTATGTATGTATGTATAATCAACATAGAACCTGGCACATGTGTGCATCGGTTCAAGTCGCCATACCACCATGGCACCGCAAGATTAACACCACCATCATTAGTAGAAGTTACTTCAATAAAATAAAATAATAATAGTAACAAGGAGTATGAACATATAGAATATGGTTCAGGAAGCGTAGAAAGAAAGCTATGGAATAATTTAAAGCTCATGATTTAAGGGAGGACAACGAGTGGATACATCTACGCCATCGTGACTGATTCTGGGCTATGTCACTCAATGTTTCTAGCCACTGGTTACGGTAATCGCGAGGACTTCATCCAGGTTGTCTGTAGCTACCGACACGATTTAAACCGGCAGTCAGTGACTTCATGGACTGATGCCATGTTTTAGTTTGGCCGCCTCTAAATCTCCTCCATCCTATTCCTATATCAGTCAATATTACACGTCGAAGCAGACGGTGGTTCGGCATACGCAACACATGTCCCAACCACCTCAGTCGATGAAGATTCACAACCTCATCGACCGATTTACCACATTTGTCTAGCACCCGCCGTCTAACCTCGTTATTACTTACTTGATGAACCCAGCTAACGCGAGCGGTGTTTCGAAGACATCAATGATGAAAAACTAATAACCTTTGAGTGTCATCTACCCTTAATGGCCACGTCTCACACCCATACAGTAAGACAGAGCGAACTGTTGCGCAGTACACTCTCCCTTTCGTTGGGAGACGAATATCTCGTGTACGCCATAGGTGACGTAAGTTGGCAAAAGCCAAACGAGCTTTTTGAATTCGTACTGAGATTTCGTCAGGGACTAACCCATTAGGGTTAATCAGACTTCCAAGATAAGTGAAGTGGTCGACGTGCTCAACTACTTCACTCCCTATCTTTAGTTCAGGTGTTGACGAAAACCAGTCCTGTAGCAATAGTTTGCATTTAGAGGAGGAGAAACGCATCCCGAAAATGCTTGCATTCGAGTTTATTGCTGTTAAAAGTTTCTGCATCGTATCAGCGTCTTCGCCAAACAGGACTATATCGTCAGCATATTCTAAGTCAATAAGTGGATCTCCTGGTAGGAGGTCAATTCCTGAAAAGTCAGACGATGAAAGTGTAATTTCCAACAGTATGTCAGCTATGAAATTAAACAAGAATGGGGAAAGTGGGCAGCCTTGACGGACACCACTTGAGGTTGCAAGTTCAGATGACAGTTTGCCATATGCTCTGACACGATTAATAGTGTTTGAGTAAAGAGCCTTAACAAGTTTTATGTACTTTTGGGGCATGCCTTTCAATGAAAGACACTGCCATAGAACTTCTCGGTCTACATAGTCAAATGCCGCTTTCAAGTCAAGGAAAACCACTATTGTCGGCCGCCGAAAAGTATGTCTGTGTTCTAAGATTTGACGAACGGTGAATATCTGGTCTATACAACCGCAACCAGGTCTGGAACCAGCCTGATTTTCTCGTATTTGGAGATCACGAGTTGCAGTTAAGCGTCTGATAATTATAGAATCTAGTATTTTAGACACTATATTAGTCAAACTAATTCCTCTATGGTTATTGCAGGACGATTTTGACCCTTTCTTATATACTGGGACGATTAACGATCGACACCAGTCAGACGGAATTATGTCAAGTTCCCAAACCTTAGTCAAAATATTAGTCAGTCTGGTTGTCAATGTGGGACCACCATCCTTAAACACCTCTGGGGATAATCCGTCTGGATCAGCTGCTTTGTCTCGCCTTAGATTGGCTATAGCTTTTTGAACTTCGACAAGAGTCGGGGGACCTAAGTCAACTTCCCATTCTGGCTGTCTCGAAATGATGGGAAGTTTTAGAGTAGCTGAAGGCCAACTAAACTGTTCCTTGAAGTGTTCAGCCCATCGTTCTAAACGTCTAGACTGAGAGCTAATAAGCGTTCCATCTTTTTCGGAAATCGTCTCACTAACGCTGGATTTTTTTAACCCCGGTTTCTTTTATCAACTTGAAAAGTTGTTTAGTGTTACCTATCGCCGCTGCCTTTTGCATTTCCTTTGCTTTCGTTATCCACCACTGCTCACGGTTGTTTCGCAGGCTTTTCGTCAGTTTATGCTTGATTACACGTCGCTCATCATCGTGTTATGAAAAGTTATTTATTTGTTGAGATTTTGCGATACAAAAGAAAAAGATATACTTCAAATTTTTTAATACATACACCGGGAGCCATCTTACTAATGATGTGGAGAGTGATTTATGATACATATAGCCTTAAAAACATGTCATAAATATAAATAACCAGCTCGAGTCACCAGAGGTGAACTTTGAGATTGATTTACCCTATTTTCCGAAACTAACGGATAAATAGTGTGATATTAAGTATTATTATTACGTTAAGGTAGATGATTATCTGAAAGTCACTTAGTAAACAGATGTTTGTCATTGTCAGTTTGCTCCTCTAAAATGTCAGTGACTTGATGTCTAATACACAGTGTCGAAATACTCTTCAGTGACATGTGATAGGATGCACCTATGAAGCAGCAGATTGTTTTTAAGAAAACACAACAGTTGTGGGTTTTCACATTTATACACAACTGAATAACTTATACTTGCTACGTGGATATTTCTGCTATAGTTAAAAGGTTGAATAGCACCACAAACTCAAGGATACTTAAAGAAACTTTGTTCAGAAATGTTTAGGAACCCTAGGTTGTTTGGAAAGGTTGACATTTGGCAAAATTTGCCAGGTTTCGGAACCCTAAGTAAACGTGTAGGGGTGGGGTGGTTTTTTCAAATACCGTATTAAGCTTTGAAAAGAGACTGCGATAGTTATAGATGACAGGTAGCTTGTCACTGAGTTTACGATTAACACTTCTACAGGGTCGACAAACTACTTCAGGTATTTCTTGAGTTTGGTAGTGAAGTATGTCTTTATGTATGAACGAGGTAAGGTAAATGAATGGGTATTTTTATGATAAGCTAGATATATACATAATGGAACACACAAAATCTTAAGTAACAATTTAGTCATATGTACTCACTGCGAAATTATGCAGAAACTTAGCGCGTATAAAATTTTAATTATTCAACATACCAAAGTTGCAGTATCATTTTCATCACTATCCCACTCATCATCCCATTCATCAAAGCGATCAATCTCCTTCCCAAACTCAGTAGGAGGTAATGAAGGGGGTGGTGCTGTTGGTTCTGGCACGTCAATAATCTCAACAAATTCTGATGGGATGAGACCTTCCTTTCCAAATGCATTAATTGCCTGCCACCATCCTGACCCAACATTTTGATTTGTTATTGTGAGCTCCTCTCCAATACTAACACTGAGTTCACCAGTCCACTGGGCGGAAAAATCGTAAATAACACGCACCTTTACAATTTTTGTTCAAGACAAATATTGTACCTTACCTTCATCCGGTAGATTTAGAAGCACGGAAAAATGGTATAGCAAGCATCCTCAAAAGCCGCACGTAAATTTCAACAACCAATATTTCCATGATAAGCAACTTTGAACTAACTTATTTCTTCGGGCTTTCTTCTTGGTGTTGGAGTGCAATTACGGATATATTATAGAGTCAGGGGGATGAAATATAATATGGGAACATTTACTTTTTGCGTCTGTGGGGAAGGGGGGTGTTAACCATCAGTAGAATGGTAAGTAATATTCCCATTCTTGGTTGGAAGGGTGAGGAATGAGCGAGGGCTAATAGTTTTGCCACGTGCTGCAGGCGATGGAGGATAATCCACGTTGTGTGACATGGATATGTGAAATGTGCTTAATGCTCTTTACAGACATGTCCGTACTTTTGGTTACTGTTAGAACGCCCTAAATATGAACTACTTATAGGACGTGGAAGTGAGATTGCACCTTTAACGTGGCGCTTCAGATAGCTATTTTTAAGGGGCTTTTCCCTTAGTTGGTTGGATCCCTTATTTTAAAAATTTTTATGTGTTAATTATTTTGATCACAAAGTGTATTATATATCCAGTTGTGATCTTTCCTTAGTTTTTTTGTATCAAAGCAAAAAGAGACCTTACCCTCTAAGCCGAATTCCATATGATGTGTCTAAAACTCACCACCACCTGGCTGCTGTGCATTAGATTTTATTTAAAAGGCTGATGCCTTTCTTTCAAAATGTTATGTGATTTGTAAGGTGAAGTAGGACGTGCCTCCTAAGAGGTGTTAGGAACGAATCAATAGTAAGTGCATTAAGATGTCTTTGGATAAAGTAAAGGGTACTATTCTTTTGAAGTATCACGTGTAGTTTTCCATCGTGGTCGCAGACCCATGTGTTACCGTTCGAGTGTTTGGGGGGAGGGGTGACCACATGCGACGTAATTTGTTTGACCCTTATCATAGGGTCGGTGTTCATCGCAGAGCATTTTGAGAACTCAAAACTAATCCGACTTCGCTCAACCACCAGTTCCAACGTCACCAGATTATCTGGGAGCGAATGTAAGAGCGACCATAACTTCAGCTTCCGAAATACCATCGTCGGGCAAAAGTCCTACCTTCCATGTCTAGAAGTAGTGTCACTATTACAGTTTGCCTCATCTAGGTGCGCTTCCTTATGTTTCTCAGCAAAGTACTTGCGATCCGACCGTTAATAAGGTTCTCTTCATCAAATTAATTAACAGATCATGGTTGTCGACTGGCAGACTATCGTCAAGTCATAGAGTGGAACAGATATTCAAAATTAATCTTTATTTTATGTTAGCTAGGTTCTAAGTGGTCTTCTTTATTGCCTTACCTTGAAATCATATCTGTTGCTTACCACCGAGTAGGGGCAGTTATCCTTCTCTTTTTGGGATACCATCCGCTTAAGCCAGTTTCGCAATTAAGTAAGCTATTTGGTTAGGCCTAAGTAGTCACCATATCAAGCCTTCACAGCACTAATTGTTCTTATCCCAAAAGTCAAACTAACGGCAACAACACGTGATTGTGAGCATATGTTATTCAGTCAGGTAAAATATTTGATAATCCAATATTTAAAACAGCAACACAAATTAACTGAATTTGAAGGACGAAAACAATTCTGAAATAATGGGTTAACAAACAGTATTCTATACTTATGAAAGTATATTGGTTATCACTCCAAGACCAGTTCTACGCGAGAACTGAGGACGTCTAACAATGTGTGACGAATCAACTAATCAGTATTCATCACTGTAAATGCACCAGCTTCCTTAATCTTAGCCATCTGGCTTGCAGTAATTGTTCTATGCCTCGCTTTAGTCAGGATGAATTTTAGTTCTGACATGCTATCGCCAGATGGGCAGTATTGAAAATGGCTGAATGCATAATAATTTTTACTGTTTCTCGGTAGTGGCCAATCGTCCTCTACTCATAGGAAGTATGTTAAACAATCCCTTTCCCAAAATTAGGCAGTCTGCATGACTGGCAGCAATGGTATGTTTCTATCCCATAATAATGTAAAAAATGGCTACCTAAGACTGTTAACCCAATCACTGTGTTACAACACCTTATCAGCATTGCTGACTACTATAGCTTTAACGGACCCAAATAACTGAGACGACCGGTTTAGAAGTTGCACTTCGAGTTTGTTTTCTGTCTCCAGAACAATTATTGAGTAAGTCTCATTAAAACGCACCTCTATATTTCTTTTAAAGTCCTTAAAATTAGTTAATGCAACACGGGAATCTCAGAATGGCAATTTAATCATTTCACAGTGATGACAGTTCTTAAATAAGCTTGAAGTGAAAACTTACATCGTTAACGTGAACCCCAGATAATATTATACAACTAAGGAGGCTGAACTGGTTTAACGAAATTATGTATTCGTTTGTATGTAATCGGTGGTCTGTGCTTGAGTAATAAAGGAATAATAGTGATGCGTGACAAGTATCACTGACTCATGTTTCCGTTAACTCACACCTCCCCAGCATCATTCTTTAGTTGCCGTGCTGCCAAATGTTCACAACGATCATATGATTTTGGAAAGTTATTTACTTCTGTGGCTATCTTGTCAGTGTGTACACACTGATGAGAAAGACATGCGATCAAAGCGTTCGGCACACAAGGATAAGCATCATGAGAGTTTGAACCAACAGTATTTCCAGAATCGGCTGAAGCAAAGGTAATGTGTGAGTATGTTATACGTTCTTATACATCCTGATAAAGAAACCAAGAGTACTACTGTTGGTAGAATAATCCATTAACTTGTGTATGAAAGTATATGAACACAACTTGACTAAACATAATTATGTAACTCTGAAACCGGTAGGTAATGTATAAGGTAGATTACTGTGACGACCATAATGTTCAACAACTGACCTCGAGATAATTAAACATAAAGCATCAAATGTTTAACACCTACTATACCAAGTATTTTTAAACATAGTCTGTCAGTATAAATGTAATTGATAATAGACCCAACACTATATTAAGTGATATGAATTTGATAACGTTCAGTGCAACACAATAAGGTTTACATTTTGTTATATAAGCAGCAGCTCTGAATGAGAGTATATTTGAAAAAAAATAAGCTGAAATTTATTTTTGCGCAGTTTGTTTACTCCAGAATATGTTTTTTGAACTGATAGACAACAATATAAGACCTCAATCTACGACGGATTGGATGTACATACACTCAAATGATGCCTAGTACGCAACCCCTGGTTTTCATAATAGTGTCTTCTGACGATTAAGCCCACGCACAACAAAGAGACAAAAAGCAGAAAACGGTGGTGAATCAGGAGGAGAATATATCCAATCGTAAATAGAAAGTAAACGACTTTCTAACATCTGTAGAATAAGTCTCTTTTCACGCAGTGCTATAAAGAGATCTGGTTTTGATGCTTGACTGTGAAGTTGCACACGGTATATGACCAAGTTACGTTTGGATTATTACCAGAGCAACTTCTAACGATTGAACCCACTCTTACGAATGAGAAGAAATCAGAAGGCAATGAAGGATGGAAGAGAAGTTATATTTGATCGGGAATGGAGCGGCAATCGGTTAGCAACGTCTAGGCTGGCAAACTAGAGAGGGTTGCTTGTTTCGGTACGGCGTGGCGAGATCTGGTGGTGATGCGTGACCGAGCGCCTTCAACTTAGTAGTGTCCGCTAAAACAAACATGGTCAGCATCAATGTCGAAACCTATGTAAATATTTATTTTGGGGATTATTTACCGCTACAGCTCACTCCCCCCCTAATGGGTTCGTGAGGACCTTATGACGTACCAGCCAAAGGATAAAACCCAATGCTTTAAGCATTGGTAAACGTTCCTTTGATAGCTTGGATGTTGTGCAGCTTCTGGCCGTCAGTGCCTATGCTAAAGTGTCGTTACATAAAAAAAAATGTACAAAATGTTATCGTTCTCTTCCGTTTTCTTCTGGTCGTTTCCAGGCGTCCTGGAAAACCAAAAGAAAAAAAAATTTTAATATATGCATTTCATTAATATATATATATATGTATATATATTTAAAAGCAATCGGGCGGCTAAATACAGCTACAAAAACGCATAAAATGTCGGCAACGCTAACATGAATAATAAAAAAGGTTTTTTTTTGATATTTTTTTTTAAACATACGAAAATGTGTAAACAAAAATGCATACCATAAAGTAAAAACAAAATATTTTTATTCAATTTTTTTATATTTTGTATAGATAGATATTCACAATACACACAGTGGAAAATTAGAAAAGAAAATTAATAGACGTAATATTCATTTAAGTGTTCTGGAAATCGTACATTTCTACCAGAACGTGTAGCTCTCGGCGTTATGGAGCTCTTCTGAATTTCCACTTGCTCGTTGGTTGTTGCTTGAGGCATGGCGACTTTGCTCATGTCGAGTTTCGGCGGTGTTGTGGCGAGTTGGACATCGAAGGGTTTACCTTCTAGGTAAGCTGCTTTGAGGCGGTCAATGCTGACGTTCTCTTCGTGTCCATTCTTATCGATCGTATAGTACTTTGTTTCACGTTTCAAAACCTTGTATGGTCCTTCGTAAGTCGCATCAAGAGGTCGGCGTAGAGCGTCACGACGTACAAAAACGTGTGTACTATATTTTAAGGCGGGTTGGATGAAAGTGTCTGTCGATTGTCGTCGAGTTTGAACTGGCTTAGCTGGACGCATAGCATTTGTAAGCCGGTTCACGTAAGAATTTATATCCAAGTTTGTCGAGGTGGAAGCGGTTTCCACAAACTCACCTGGTAATCGAAGAGTCGTTCCGTAAACTAGTTCAGACACGCTGCACCCGACATCTTCTTTTACCATGCTTCGAATACCGAGTAATACTAGTGGCAAAGCCTCTGTCCACTGCGGCATGTTTGTAGCTGAAAGTGATGCTTTCAGCTGTCGATGAAATCTTTCTACCAAACCGTTAGATTGTGGATGGTAGGCTGTTGTTCGGAAGCGCGTCGCTCCAAGAAGTTTTGTCAGAGAGTGGAACAATCCAGATTCAAACTGACGTCCACGGTCTGTCGTTATTGTAGATGGACAACCAAAGTTCGCTATCCATCGTTCGACGAAAGCACGAGCAATCGTTTCAGTAGTGATGTCTTTTAAGGGAATCGCTTCTGGCCAGCGTGTAAAACGGTCCACGCATGTCAAAAGATAAGAAAATCCGTTTGATTCAGGTAAGGGTCCTACCAAATCAAGGTGGACGTGGTTGAATCGAGCGTCGGGAGTTGGAAAAGTGCCTAGAGGACATTTATTGTGCTGAATTACTTTGCTCTTTTGACATGCCACACAGGAGCGTGCCCATTCTTTGATGTCCTTATTCATCCTTGGCCAGCAGAATCTCTGAGCAATTAGTTTAGACGTAGCACGAACTCCAGGATGAGAGAGGTTGTGCAATGTGTCGAAGATGATTCGTCGATAACTCTTGGGAACGATTGGACGGGCTGTACCTGTAGAATAATCACAAATTAAAGTGTTCTTACCCTTTCCAATCGTCTTTGTTTGGAGTTTAAGCGTTGTTGTGGATAACTCGTGATGAAGATCATTGTCTTCATTTTGAAGTCGAGCTAGTTCAACAAGGTCGATACCTTGGATACGATTCAAGGCATGTATTCGTGATAAGGCGTCGGCAACTACATTGTTAGCTCCAGATATATGTCGTATATCAGTAGAGAACTGGGAAATGTAGTCTAGATGACGCAACTCTCGCGTAGAGTACTTATCTGAAGATGACTTCATAGAAAACGTCAGTGGTTTATGGTCGGTGAATATTGTAAATTCCCGGCCTTCGATGGAATGTTGAAAATGTCGCACAGCACAGTACATGGCTAGAAGTTCACGACCAAAAGTGCTGTATCTTGATTCGGTATCGTTTAGTCGTCTTGAGAAGAATGCTAAAGGTTTCCAAGTTTGTCGAGGTGGAAGCGGTTTCCACAAACTCACCTGGTAATCGAAGAGTCGTTCCGTAAACTAGTTCAGACACGCTGCACCCGACATCTTCTTTTACCATGCTTCGAATACCGAGTAATACTAGTGGCAAAGCCTCTGTCCACTGCGGCATGTTTGTAGCTGAAAGTGATGCTTTCAGCTGTCGATGAAATCTTTCTACCAAACCGTTAGATTGTGGATGGTAGGCTGTTGTTCGGAAGCGCGTCGCTCCAAGAAGTTTTGTCAGAGAGTGGAACAATCCAGATTCAAACTGACGTCCACGGTCTGTCGTTATTGTAGATGGACAACCAAAGTTCGCTATCCATCGTTCGACGAAAGCACGAGCAATCGTTTCAGTAGTGATGTCTTTTAAGGGAATCGCTTCTGGCCAGCGTGTAAAACGGTCCACGCATGTCAAAAGATAAGAAAATCCGTTTGATTCAGGTAAGGGTCCTACCAAATCAAGGTGGACGTGGTTGAATCGAGCGTCGGGAGTTGGAAAAGTGCCTAGAGGACATTTATTGTGCTGAATTACTTTGCTCTTTTGACATGCCACACAGGAGCGTGCCCATTCTTTGATGTCCTTATTCATCCTTGGCCAGCAGAATCTCTGAGCAATTAGTTTAGACGTAGCACGAACTCCAGGATGAGAGAGGTTGTGCAATGTGTCGAAGATGATTCGTCGATAACTCTTGGGAACGATTGGACGGGCTGTACCTGTAGAATAATCACAAATTAAAGTGTTCTTACCCTTTCCAATCGTCTTTGTTTGGAGTTTAAGCGTTGTTGTGGATAACTCGTGATGAAGATCATTGTCTTCATTTTGAAGTCGAGCTAGTTCAACAAGGTCGATACCTTGGATACGATTCAAGGCATGTATTCGTGATAAGGCGTCGGCAACTACATTGTTAGCTCCAGATATATGTCGTATATCAGTAGAGAACTGGGAAATGTAGTCTAGATGACGCAACTCTCGCGTAGAGTACTTATCTGAAGATGACTTCATAGAAAACGTCAGTGGTTTATGGTCGGTGAATATTGTAAATTCCCGGCCTTCGATGGAATGTTGAAAATGTCGCACAGCACAGTACATGGCTAGAAGTTCACGACCAAAAGTGCTGTATCTTGATTCGGTATCGTTTAGTCGTCTTGAGAAGAATGCTAAAGGTTTCCAAGTTTGGTCAGTCCATTGTTGCAGAACTGCGCCAATCTCTGAGTCAGATGCAATAACCGCGATACTGACAGCGGCTTTGGCATTGTGCTGTGCCAGAATAGTCACATTAGCTATTGCCTCTTTAGTCGCAGTAAAGGCTTTCTTTGAGTCTGCATCCATTGTGACCACTTTTTTATTTCCACGAAGCTGATCCGTTAGTGGTTTCATGATAGATGCACAGTTCGGTATAAACCGTCTGTAGAAACTTACCAACCTATTGAAAGCTCGCAACTGCTTGATGGTCGTTGGTTCCGGGTATTCCAGAATAACCGCCACCTTGTGTTTTTGGGGTTGTATACCATTCGCATTAATAGTATGCCCGAGGAAATCCAACGAGGATGTTCCGATTCGGCATTTCTGTATGTTTATGGTTACTCCATATTGTTGCAGTCTACTAAAGACTGTGTCCAAGTGTTTCATATGTGTTACCTCGTCTGGACTTGCTATCAGGCAGTCGTCGACGTATGCATGGACATAGTCAAGCCCGCGGAACACGTCATCAATGAAGCGTTGGAATGTTTGTGCTGCGTTCCTCAACCCAAAAGGCATTCGGAGGAATTCGTAAAGGCCAAATGGAGTTACGATAGCGGTTTTCGGGATATCATTTTCAGACATCGGTATTTGGTTGTACGCCTTTACCAAGTCGAGTTTTGAAAATATTGTCATTCCCTTCAGAGTGGCCGTTAAATCGTGGATATGCGGTAAAGGGTAACGATCAGGCGTAGTTTGGGCGTTAAGACGTCGGTAATCACCGGTGGGACGCCAGTCATTGCTATCTTTCTTCGGGACCATATGTAATGGAGATGACCATGGACTACTGGAAGGTCGAATTATTCCCAAGTCAATCATATGATCGAATTCGTTTTTCGCAATCCTTAGTTTTTCAGGCGCGAGTCGGCGTGCTCTGGAGAATACAGGTTGACCTGTAGTCGTGATGTGATGTGTAACATTGCTGGTTACACATGATAATTTCGATGACGTCTTATTCAGATCTGGATACTTGTCGAGTATCGGCTGAAAATAAGGGTTAATTAAATGTTTAAAACGAAGAGGACATAAGCTACAACCTGTAGCCACGGTTCCACGAACGTATAGATTTGTGTTACTATCCACTAATCTCTTTTTACTAGAGTCCACAAGCAAGTTGTGGTGGCTAAGTAAATCCATGCCTATGATAGGTATTTTCACATCGGCGATAGTCAAAATCCAGTGTATGGGTTTTCGTAAACCCACGTTTAAGTAGACGTATCGTTTGCCATACGTAGCTATGTGTTTTCCATCGGCTGCCTGTAAATCGAACGCAGCTTCATGGTGGCGATCAGATGGAGCTGCAGGAAGAACGCTAACTTCTGCGCCAGTATCGACGAGGTAGCGAACCTTCGTTATCACATCAGTGATAAATAACAGGCGGCTGCTTCCACCGGCTACGGTTGCCGCTAACGCGTGCCGGCGGGGTAGTTTCCCGATGCGTCAACAATCGGTTTATGTCTAGGGAAACAACAGGGGTCTTTACACATCTTGGAATTTTTTCCATAGGTGTTGTGGTACCAACACCAATGTGAATTTTCGTTTCGTCGAGGTCGAGACGACGACCTTCTCCGTGAAGTACTTCGTCGACGAGAATCGTCCGGTCGGTGTCTTTCCTTCAGGTCAAGAAAACGCGAAAGAGCATTACACAATTTCGTTACTTCGTTTTCGGTGGCCTGAGGTTTTTCGGTAATGGAATAAACCTGATTGTCGCGAGTTCTGGTGATCTCCAGAATTCGATCAGCAGATGAGGCTAGTTCATCTACTGGGTTGTTATTAAACGTTACCAGAACTGCTTGCACTTGTTGTGGCAGTTTTGATAAGAAGAGTTGACGGAAAAGACCTTCGTCGAAGGTGCGTTGACCAATTACCTCTCGCATGCGCGTCAACATTTCCGTTGCTGAACCACTACCTAGCTCGATGGTGTGGAACAACTCATCAAGCCGTTGTCTATCGGACAAGTCTCCGCGTTTGAGAATCGATCTTTTGAGTTGGTCATAAGGTTCTAGGCAGTCAGGGCTGAAAAAGGAAGGGGTGACGTACCTGTTCAATTCACGCGGAAGTGACCTTACGACGGCAAGGAATTGAACACGTGGATCTGTCACAGCGTGGTCTCGAAACTCGGCTTCTGCGTAACAGAACCAAGCTTCTATGTTTTCTGTCCAGAAAGGAATGAGCTGGAAGTTCGGGGGTGTGGGAGTTTTAATCTTAATGAACTTAGGAGTCTGATCAGTCATGCTATAAATGCAATATATAAAAATATAAAAATAAATGCGATTAAAACGTGCCAAAAAAAATGATAATCACACCAAAAATACTGTTAAAAACGACAAATAGGAACGAACTCACAGTTTTGAACGTGTCCAGATCACGTCGGGCTCACCAATGAAGTTGCACACGGTATATGACCAAGTTACGTTTGGATTATTACCAGAGCAACTTCTAACGATTGAACCCACTCTTACGAATGAGAAGAAATCAGAAGGCAATGAAGGATGGAAGAGAAGTTATATTTGATCGGGAATGGAGCGGCAATCGGTTAGCAACGTCTAGGCTGGCAAACTAGAGAGGGTTGCTTGTTTCGGTACGGCGTGGCGAGATCTGGTGGTGATGCGTGACCGAGCGCCTTCAACTTAGTAGTGTCCGCTAAAACAAACATGGTCAGCATCAATGTCGAAACCTATGTAAATATTTATTTTGGGGATTATTTACCGCTACAACTGAGTGACTAATAGTGACCGCTAATACAAACGTGGCCGTAATAGCGGACGATCGATTACATAACTACCTATTTTAGGAGGATTGTTCGCTTCTGTTTACTATTAGGGTAATGTGCGATGGTAAACAAGTGTTTGTGGTGAGTTCAACGCAAAATAACTCCCCTACAATCACATGCCAATAAAACATGTGCCTGGAGTGTACCCTGTATATGATCAAGCTACACGTTTGGTATATCCAGATTTTAACGACTAAACTAAGGCTTACAGACAAGATGTAAATCAGATGGCAGTGGTGATTGAAGAAGAAAATACATTAGATAGTAGAGTCTTTGATGGCTGATTATAAGAGGTATTGCTTTTGACATTGGGTCTTGATGTGACCTGGTGGTTATATTTGACCGTGCACTTTCAGCTAGTTGTGTCCGCTAAATCAAACATGGCCAATATCAACGCATGCAAAATGTATTTAAATAGTAACTGAATAAATGCACAGAAATCAAGGATGAGTGTTGTTGTTTCGAATTGGTCATACTTGTATAAAATTTGAAACATAGTTTTATAGTCAGTGAACTTACGTCTAAAAGGTTTAAATCAAAGAAAACATTAAGTTAACCTATTACACTTTAACCATACCTTTTGCCTTTCACCTTGTGACCAGATCAGCAAACGCATAGAACATAATAACAATACTATCCCCAATTTTTAAAGTTCGGCTTGCTTTCCCTGACTATTTAATAAGTATGTGTCAAATATGCATAGGATTAGATACGCAATAGCTAAATGCAACTAACTTTCGGTAGTAGATTTATAGCTTTACGAACTTTATTCATATTGTGAAACGTTGATTCTACATAACTCTTTTAAAAACATCCCCGATATCAACTATCAATTTGAAGACTTGTAAACAGTGACGGACCCTACATGGTGCTGTAGACAGCAACAAAATATATAAATTCACTTATGACTTTTGTATAGTCCATAACCGCCGAGCTCTAAAAGGCTCTTCAGAACGACTCTAACCAAATGTAGACATCTAGAAACTCCAAGCCAGCAGTGACGTTAATATTAACTTCAAAGATGATGCTTTGAAATGCAAAGGCTCTAAACTGCTTACTAAAATAGGAGAAAATCTCTCCAAACAAACAGCATGGCCTTTATGATTGAGAACATGTTAAAATGATAAAACGTTAACAGAACTCAGTTTAGATGTTGTTTTTGAAATTTACCAATAACATCTTAAATTATAAACCTAGATTCAGATTCCTGTATGCTTATCTTAAAATAAGAACAGCTAAAGGTTGATCAAGATGTCAATATAGACTTTATTGGTATACACTGTAAGTTAGTCGGGTTTAAATACTCTCTTCCTGACTATTTTTAAAACATTGGTTAAATATGCCTTAGTATTGTAATTAAATATGTCAGTAGCCTTTAATTTCATAAATATAATACTCTTTGAATTGCCTTTTAGCGGATCCAAAGACGACTCAGACTAATGACGCGGACACGTGTGATATATAAAGAATATGCATCAATCATACAATTAATATGAAACATTAGACATGAGATAGGCTAATTCAGTTATAGAATTTTCCGAGTGCCGAAACCAAATTAGTTTCAGTCAGGATTGTGTACAGAAGTGGTTAGTGGTGAATTAGTTGTACGCTGACAATAGCGGATGAACGTAGAATGATAACGAGAAGGACCTTACAATAGTTAATAAAAAAGTCAACAGTAGAGAGCAATTTCGAGATGCTCATACCTCGTTTGAATTAGACTATAACAAAGTTAAATTCTTAATCAACAATCTCAACAAGATAGGTTGAACTCCGTCAAATAATGTTGAGGACGCATTTGTTAACGAATTGCTAGAGGAGGTACAACATGGAAGCATAAGGTAAGTTGAAAAAGACGACAAGGTGTCAGAGTTATCATCTTCATGTTATAATAAATTTTGCTGAAAATATGTATCAGACAACGTGCTGATAAAAATGTGGCATTTGTACAATCTTAACTACATCCCACAAGAATTCATTGTTGGAAGTGATTCCACATCCTACTACAGTTGACCAAACATTGATTTTGCTTATTTTGTAACGACTAAATTGTATCATGTTACTGTATATCTGTACTTTTATTAAGAAAAAATTAGATAGAAACGTATGTCTAAGCCGCTGAAGTTGATATGATGATTTTAGCTACTCAGTGATACGACCCATATAGGTGATGGCGTCTACATAGTCACTAGATATTCGTAGCACTTTCGTAATTCCAACTAAGTCTACTTACCCTAAACCTGTAGAAAAAGGCGTGTTAAACCGAAACAGACCGTCCAGAATTCCAAATCCTAATTATTTATTTCACACAACTGCATCAGTACATACATACCTCTCCTGTCCCAACAGCAATACATATTGAGAAATGGTATGTCTTAAAGGGGACGTAAACGAAAGAAGAAGCCAGAGCAGTTGTAATTCGTAAAATATGCGTACATGAACTTCTTAATAAACTTTTACATGTCTTGTCTTTTTTGAAGCAGCTAGAGGTTTGGGAAGGAAATGAAGCTATAGTGTTCAGTGTCAGGAGAAATACCAGTGATAGGCATATGTCTTAACGATATCGAGTGTCGCAGGCATCAAAATATAATCTCACCACCATAGGTCTATTAGATATGTTGGTATTCCCAACTATAACACACATTCTCAAAAGCATGTAAAATAACATTATATCAACACACATGCAAACACATGCAACAAGTTACAATATTCAGAATTTCCACAATCCAGTTTAAGACAAGTTTAAGCTTGTTTTCCAGTTCAAATATTTCTAAGTTTTAAAAAGTTCCGTATATAGTGATATACTCAATAAAGGGCTAAATTAGTCGAGGTCAGTAACTTGCAAACACGTTGAAACAAGGCATCTATTTTCATCGGTGTGAACCTTCAACTGGAACTTCATACAACATTATTTCTATTTGCATGTGTAGATGACTACAAATAATCGACTGAAGCAAATTTATTTATAATGATACTAACCGAAATGATCTGTGGCCACCAAATACACTTTAACCATCCACATAATACTAAAGTAATATCATCCCAAACAACCACATTTAGGAAAAATTTAGGGAAACTTAGGGGGGAGGCTGGAAATGGAGTACTTAAGAGCACTTTCCCTAAACTTGGGGAAAACATGGGGGGTTTCTCCGAAATTTCCATTTATTCTTACCAACTTCCTATACAGACACCTGGTTTTTATACTCTTTTTCAAAATTCCAACCCCCCCTCCAAGCGTTGCCTGAATCTCCCGAAATTTAGTTGTTTGAGAATATTGAAATGAGAGGAGTATTCTAAACAATGGATTTTATAGTCATGTAATTGCTAAAATAAAATTATAATCATTCTACTTGATAATTAATTTATGAGTCCATACTTAAACGGGTTGTTCTAGGTGTCACGGGATTTGGAATAATGACGATATTATTGCTTAATCTTACTGCCATCAATTGTCGTCATTGTAGATTGATTGTTACGCTTCTGTGATAATGTATAGCTAGTATACGTTTTTAAGTACAGAAGATTGTTGATTAACTTACTGTTTCAAACTTGATTACGTATTATCGATGTCAGTGAACAGAGTTGGTAATGTAACTGTTGAATTATCTAGACCTTGATTACGTTTGTGGCAGTCGCTAATATCATTTTGCAGGAATTGATAATAGCTGGTGGATTCAGCCACTAATAATTGCAACAGTAGCAGATTTCGGAACTGCAAAGCCTAATCCCGACAGTTTGTTAATCATTCAAAATGTAAGGTACAGGCTACAAAACTTATACTTGTATATTTTTTCTACTACATCATTGAATTAACGACAATAACTGATGAAGAAGATTAGAGTTAACAAACAGGCTACTTATTATTTCAGGAGAAACGAATATTAAAAAACAGGAAAATAAATCCCGAATATGAAAACGTAGTTATAAACCAATGGAACATCGATGCTAAAATGAAATCACCAGATCTGTAGTATATTTCCTTTCCACCGCAAAGTATTTGGGCTTCAATCAAACTAGCCTGAAATCACAATAAACAGAGTGTAAATTACAACTCAGTACTTTAAAACAATTATATTTTGTTAATGTATATCTGGCAGATTTGATTGAACTGAATCAGTATTATAATAAGAAACGTATGATCAGATGGACGTCATTGAAATTCAGTGACTTCATCAAGAGTAATCGTTCAATAAATTAAGTTCCCACAACGAACGCTTAATCATCAGTATAACCATGTCAGTGTATAATGCTAAGATTCTTAATCTAACTCAACTAGTCTCCAAAACTTATCTACGACAACCAGCTCATTTATGATCTATTTCAAGACTGTCTGGAAGTTCTGTTAAAAGGTTGTGACTGACGGGGTTGAGGTATGTCAAGGGTGGGACACATATCAAAGACTGAATTTGATGTTTGTTTCACTGAATTACACACTGATTAAGGTCGGAATCCTACGATTGGATACTAGCCGATTAGATGCTTTTCGTTAAGCATTCGTTGAAAGATATGTTTGTTTTTGATTTGACAACTGGTGGGGATTCAAGATACCTGCTCAGTACTCCCTAGTTTTCAATAGTCAATCATTGATTATGATAACACAGCTTCCATATGAAAGCCTTGAGTAGTTCTAACGGATCAAAATAAGCATTTCAGTGTACATTGTCTCAATACACCTGTATTCAGTGTTCACGGGAATCTTAAAAATACTTAACTTTAATGTTTCTCACCAGAAATAAAAGTAACGATACCTTTGTTACTGAATTCAAATCTTGTGACTATTAATAAAAATTCAGAAATCGTGATTGTAAAACAAACTATCTGTATGCTATACACTTACTGGGATAATGACATTTAAAATAAGCAATCCGATTGCCCAAGAGACCTGAAATATAAATTTAGACTGTATATTAGCAGGAAACCACCTATGAAAATGTGTGTGATTTCTATGAATCATTGTTTAACAGTTAGCAGCTATTTTAGATGTATTACAATAACATCATTTCTCCAATGGTGATATTCAAACAGGTCAGGAATGAATCTAATTTCTTATGGTAACTTGAGTGCCAATGAAATTTGACGTAATACTGCTAATACATGCATTAATTCCTCATCATTTTGTATGTACGTTTTTATACGATGATTGTGTGAAGCAATCCTGTTTCGTATGCACTTGTAATTAAGAGTATGTCAACGGACACTCTGAAGGTAACATTTTAGTATATCTAACGAACAGCTCATGCAAACATATCAGATAAATTTGTGGCTTGTTCATTCATTATATACAAGTATACCGTCAGAAGAAAGAATCGAAGTCATTTGTGAACAATCCACTATACTCATTTCACTCAAAAATGATTTCATAAAATCCTTCTTACTCTGTACAAATGTGGTCAATTTCGAATACAACAACAAGCTGTATCACTTCAACCTATCCGTACACATGCCTACATCGTTAACCTGCAGAAAACAAAACAAAAACCTAAAATCGAGACCACAACAACACTAACATACTATTCTTATCATGGCATCGATATACTTATTATATGCGATGATACAGTTTACACAATCCACATTATTCATCTCAACAGAACTCAGTTTATTCGACTTTAATATAAAGCCGATTAAGGATGGGGTAACTGAGAGAAGTATATGCAGAAAGGAAACATGGAAAGGACAGTACTCAAATTATAACAACTTTCATCCTGTCAATTACAAATGTGATTAAGTAAAAACATTCACTAATAAAGCCAAAATACTATGCTGAAATGATAAAAACGACGAATAATTGATAATACTTGAAAGGTGTCTTATGAACAATGGATATTCGAATAAATTTATTTGAAAATATAGGAAGATATCCTATAAGTAATGAGCATCCGACCGTGAAGAGAAATCCGGTGCTCATGCTATGTATTCAAATGAGATGAGACCTGAGAAAGAATTAAGGTGAAGAATTAGGTTACTAAATAAAACCTATTCTGTAGCTCAGCTAGTCTTTTTGCATAGCACCAGAATCTTGCTAAACCACTCAGGGGTGGGTCAATACCCTTCGTATATTATCTCCAATTATAACTTTGAATCTACATGCACTTGCGGTGGCCAGTATATAGAAAGAACTGAACGACAAGCATCTACTGGGTTTTCTGGGCATGTTTTTTAGGATTTATTAATGAAAAGCAGCAACATTTTCATAAGTGCAATCTTCAAATACCTTTCTGAAGGCGGACATAATATAAATGTTCCGGAAGCGTTTGGCGTTAACAACAGACAAGCAACACCATTATTGCTACGTTTTGCAAAGGCGATCATTATCGAGTGTTTACAAACTGACTTATATGTATAAAAAGATAGTGTGATAAGTCTTTCATTACAGTGATAAATATAATAATCTTCCACTACGCGATCGTCCAGATGTTCACAAATCATAATGATCTTTTTCAAAACCCACCAAGTAATTAGGTAATCTTTAATTGATTAGATAGGCCACAGATTGATGTTTCTAGGGTATCATTGAAAACCAAGGAGCACTGGACAGCTGTTTCGTTCTAGTATGGAACTCCTCCAAGGTGCGTACCCTAAATTCTGCTTCAAAGACTTTAACTTGGTCAATGCCTAACTCTCTGCAACAATGGGCCGGCATCTCTTGTTAGTATTCCCACTTCCATCAATTTGTGATACATAGTGCGGTGATCATCCGTTGACGTAAGTGATAACTGTCTTACTCATGACGATTCTGAATCCCACTGCTCACCATTTCTTACTAGAGCTTCAGGATCATTCTGAAATCAGTCACTAGTAAGCTGATTATCGTAAATAAATCGAAATGGTTTTTCGTGGAGGAGTTCGACACTAGAAAGAAACAGTTGTCCAGTACTCTCTGGTTTTAAATGGTACCCTGCTAACATCAATCTGTGATGTATTTTACCAATTAAAAGTACCATTCTCCATAAAATACTATCTCAATTCAATTATATAACACTTTCTTACTTTAGCTTTCACAATGATTAAGTTGTCTCCCTTTTCACTTTCTACTCTTAACTTGTAGCATACAATTACTCATTAAATTAAAATACAATTATTAGCACTTCTTGTATCTGTATTCTAATCATTATGACTTCTATTTTCATCCAGAACATCCATCTAAACCTCAATAGATAAAGTGTGTTAAGTATTTAATTCCATATAACCCGTTGTAATTTTAGCTTGTTTGCAGTTGATAAGAAGCCTAGAAAACGAAACTGATGAATTCATTCTATTCTCCAAATCTTCTTCTTTTTGTGTTATACAAATTTATAAAGGGATCTAGTTGTAAGAAATTACGATCACATTTATTCAGGGTGGAAATATTTTTCTTTCATCCCTACCCCACTTCACACTGTGAATGGTGTTATTACTTTCGATGCCTAATTCACATTATTATGAGCTACTAAATTTATTTTCACATTCTGGTTTACAGTATTAGCATCTACAAATAAACAACTATCTATGACAACTATCTAAATATAATGAGCAATTCAAACAACTAAATAGATTATCACGTTAGTTACTATACTAATCGTCAGATTCATCACTATAGTACTAATCATGAATCATTTAGAATCGTGTGTTACATCTTTCTTGAGTTATCATTTACAATTACTGTTGGTCCAGATTATATCATTAAATTTCTATAGTAATTCAGATTATTTAAATCAAAAAGCATACGAAAACTTACAATACTGCCGAAGGTAACGTATAAAATTGCAAGCACAATAATGAGCCCAATGATACAAACAGTATAGATCAAAAATGCATTAAGGTAACGAATTAAATCGCCTTTAATACATGTTCCAATGATAAACAAAACAATAGATAGAATGATGGCTAGTATCCAACTGAGAAATATAAACATTCCTTCAACGGAAATTGAAAGAAAAGTTATCACACCGGCGAAACTGAAAGTCTTAAAGTAAAACAATAAAGAAACATTCATGTGAACATGGAGTATGTCAGACAAATCAATTACTACGTCTTTCATTGTTTTCAATTGTTTATGACAAACTGGAAATTCTATTTGGTACTTAAATGGATATTGTATGTTTTCATTGATATTTTATCGTCATTTTATTGATAACTATTCACTTAGTTAAAGCTATGAATGTATAACTGTTATATCAGGCGATTCAAGAAGGGCAACTAACTTTCCAAACAGTTTTTCAGAAGTCTATTTGATTTATTTTAAGTTCATGTATATCGGTTATTTTATTTTGATTATTGTCATGTTCACGTCGCCCGAACACCCCTCCACCCCTCATTAGAGTCACAAACTGTCATCGTATCTTTTGTCATTCAGGAACTATAATTAATTAATTGTGTATATGTAACCCCTACCCCACAGTTTCTATATATTATTGTTTCCTTTTTTCATAAATGATATACTTCCGGTTGGTACGTTGTGTGGTCAAGTTTTATACGTATATAAATGGATGAGTAGAATATAGTCTGACTGTCTGATGGTTGACTTAGTTACATTGTGGTTGGAGATTAATTATCATTAGGCAAACATGTACGTGCACTGATTGCTACTATCGAAATCACTGTTTTCCATATACTGTGATTGCCTGGTTTTTGAAGAAATAGCAATAATAAGAAGCACTGAGGAGCAAAATACTGATTTCTTAGTATGATACAATGATGATAAGTTGTTAACTTGGATAAATCGTTATACATTCGATGTATGAGTTTAATGGTATAATAACTGTGTTTAGTTTTTCCAAAATATACACCTTGAAAATTCTTAAAATTCTCATTTCATAATGTTCAGATAACATCAGTATCATCCATTTAGTAATTATTGTTTTCTTGAAAACTAGATGTTGGATTAAAGTTTTTACAATGAATACAGTATTAGGATGAACTTGTATATTCCCGCTGATTTGGTATAGACTGAAGCTGGTCAGTCATTGTTGCTATATGTGCATCCTGAGCGGATTGCCTCGATATAGCGAATTTTTCACAAGTATTATATAAGTCGGATTGTGACTGGCAAGTGGAATCTGTTATGTCGGACCACTAAAAAACGGTGAAAGAACTTCTAGGACTGTATTTTAGAGGACTAATTCATTTATTCTGGTCGTGTGTAATGTAAACATTACATTTCTATTATTTTTATGTTCCTCTTACCCTATCCTCACGTTTAGTATATTTGCTGTTATTGTATTGTCTCTTATTATGGACTACATTTAAGTAGTTGTGTACAAGTTACCCCTGTTCACTGCCACAATCTCTTCTGTTTTATATTAATGTAAACTACCTAATTGGTTTGCTGTGCGGTTTGAATTTGTGCATATATAAAGGCATGATTAAAATACAATATGACCGGCAATTGGACTGGATTGATTGTGTCTGATTGGCTCGTAGCTGTTGTTTTCTCTATTCCGGCTTTGGGGGCTGGTAGTCGTATGGCTGACGTGTCCATATTCTGATTGGCAATTATCAAGGGCACAGAGTATTTGTTTTTCAATACATAACAGAATCCAGGACGCGCATTTCGTCCAGCTGCAGTCTATAACAAATCAACGAAAATATACAAGTTCATCGTAATACCAATGTGCCCGTTGTACAAATGTGACTGTCTGAACTCATTATTCTAGTGGTGAACATGGTGGCGTTCGACAAGAAACGGACTGAGTTCGAATCCCACTGTGAACATCAACATTAGGATGCAGTTACATCCAGCCGATGAGTCCCAAATAGGACGAATCATACATTCTGGATTCCACTTACCAGTCACAATCCAATTCATATAATGAATATAGTATTCAGTCGTTCTCAACTTTTAATAACATCAACAACTTTGTATATAGTTTCAAGTACAATTTTGTCAACTCCCACTCCCCATAAAGATGATCTTTTTCTAAATTTACTTCGTCAGCAACTATTTAGAGAGTATAACTACGTGAAACTGTACTGACTTTAGATTGTTTTTCAAATGTATGCATACACACTTTCATCAGTTCTTATTTGAAACAACTTACAAAAATGGTGTATAACAAATCAATCAGAAGTTTTAAATGAGTAAATTTTCGAATAAAAAAGATTGCAATTGTTGTACCTAATGAAATAAAACTGGAATGTAAGAGAAAAAAACATAAATGTTAAGTACGAAACATCAATAGAACTGGATTAGTATCTAAAATTTATGAAAACTTCAAAAAATCTAACGTATAGAGACCATGATTTCCACTACCCTCCCAAGTATAACAACTAGTATGTTTTGCACTTCTCGGTTAGCATGAATATTCAAGATACGACTGACTGTTATTGGAAAGTTCACACTTTCTAGTAGGTTTCTTGAACTTAAATTACTTGTTGTATTCGTTTACTTTAAAATGTAATCCTAACTAATTTGTCCTATTATCTTCTTAATCTATGTACATCCAATCATGCGTATATGTGCTTAAGGGAGTTTGTATGCACATCACGTGTGCATTTAACTTAACCTAATACAACCATGATCCAACTACGACTTATATTCCCCATTCCTAACTAACATCAGCATTTGAAGGTTTAATCTACTATTATTGGCTCAAAGGATACAATAAAATGCTACTTTAGTTATGAGACTGTAAGGTTTGTGTTGGGGACTGGAAATTCCCAAAAATTCAATTGTTCATAAAATCAATCAAAAGGAGTTATATTGATTTTTTGTAAGCTTGATACGTAAACTTTCATTACATTAATATGAGTCAATGTGAGTTATACTGACAGATCATATTCAGACAATATTTCGTTGTATTAATAAATTATTGGTAATTTCACTTTGATGGTATAGTCACCATAGCTACACGTGTACTTTGTACATAACTGACTCTTACTCTCTATCTTACTGGAATAAAGAGTCCTGACTACTCATCTTCTGAATTTATGATTAGGAGCATCCAAGGCGGTTGAGTGTTAAAGTTGTTTGCAGCTGGTCAAGCTATCAAGTACCATTTATAACGGTTGGCATACCAAAAGTAATCTTTCACTTGAAAATTAACTAATACATCACCTGAATGTCAAAACACTGCTATCTTTCCCACTCTGTCACATCATTTTCAATGAGAAAAGTGCTATCTCAAGTTAATTGATCTATCCATAACTTATTTGTTATCCATTGCATTATTCAGTTTATACCTTTTCGAGGGCTGATGTATCATGTCAGGCTAACTAGATGAAATGTTATCAACTTAATAAACTTACCTTAACACTATTGCAATCCAAGAATGTTTATCAAGGAATACATTGAATTTAACTCTATAATATGATTAGTAGACATTAATGAGATAATCTACATAGCTAACACCAATGCAGTCATCACCATTGATAGGAAGATTTGAAGAATATTAGTTAAAAATACCTAAAATGTCTAAAATGAGCATTTTATATTCTCATTTACTTTCACTATAAATCGATTACGTTCTGAATTCCCTACTACAACTAACTTGGTATTGGTGTAGATTATTTTGTAATTGTTATGTTGCATTGTACTGTAATCAATGCGTAATTCTAATAAGAGAAGATAGAACATAGATGTATATATAGGTTCCTAATCATAATAAAAATATATGGATGTCGTATCATTTATCAGTACAATGATCTTAAGTAACAATATACTACTTAAAGGCTACAGTTACTACTGTTACAAATTACAAAATACAATGATATTGTCAATTATTATGATCAATTTTTTGTCTCTGAAATCGATAGATAGTCTTATCAGTACAGCTTTTATTGAGAATATCAGTTCTTGAACATTCCATTGACACGTGAATTAGGTATAAATGATACTTAATTATTTTGCTATTTCAAGATCTATATCTAATGATGAATATGTGAAATGGGTGAACAATCTAGGACTATACATAAAAGAAGAAGAAGCTTCACATGTGAGCACACTGTTGCAATAAATTATATCAGTATTAAAATTATTCACTGATGAATGTTACGTCATTTATCATTATTCAGAGCGGTTATATATGGAATAATCTTGTACTGTTATAAACGATTATGAATTCGGTTACATGTACTAAATTGGATCAATCATCTAATGGACACCTTAAACTACTGGACAGCTGTTTTCCACCCTTGTTTGGAATTCAGTCAAGAACTTTCGGCTTTCTGGTGAACACTTAATTATCAAAATAAGTTAGCCAGCATCCAACGATTGGTACTTCTAACTTTAGTCAGCTTACTATATATTGAGAGACCTCACCCATTACCATCATTGGTTAAGTAAATTGTATTCAACATGGTTGAGTTCCACAAATCACGTCTTTTCATTAGACCTCCAGGATTTACCAACCGAACCTAATCACCAGTGAGTTGATATTTATTATAATTCACTATTGTGATGATTAAAGATTTTGAAACTAATATTACAAATCCACTTTGGTAAGATAACCATTAGAAATCAAGATATTCCTAACTTTACTTAATTCATGAGAAATCAAAGTAAACCGTTTCCACATCCTCCCCCCCCTCCCAAGCATTTATAATCCAGTCAAAATCAATAAAATCACTTAGTTTATTTCACTTACTTGTAACTAGTTCGTTTAAAAAATGAATCTGTTCTAAGATGAAACTTCATTTGAAATTTCATTAGTTGCATCCTCAAGTGTAGTTTTTGTTGTATAATTGATCAATTCAATTAAAGTTAATCATAATGTGATCCCAATTGAAGTAAACAGTGATCATTTAATACATGCATACTAAAAAACATTCTTACAGTACTTAAGTTATATCAAAGTTCAGCCAATAAAGCAAATCTGTTAAACATTGAACTTAAAGTGGGTTAATTCATAATGAATTAAAAGTTCAATGTTCATTTCAATCAGTCCAACATCAGATGGTTCAAAGTTACAGTATTGAGTTAAAACGTAGAAATAGTTTGTTACTATTAACACGGTTCCGCGAAATATATATATATATATATATATATATATATATATATCATTATACATGGACAGATAGATAGACTGATAGCAAGGAAGGGTCGTGGATGCTTAATACCGAGGAGCCCTATATTTGAACAAAACAGCTGTCCAGTGCTCCCTGCTAGCTAATATTTGTCTAATTTAGACCAATTCGAGACATCAAATTAGCATTCAGTAATCTCGACAATACCCAATTACAATTGATGATCGCTTTAAATTATGATACTTTCAACTAAAATATAACACAGAACTTAAGAGGATCTAAGTCAACGAATGATAAACAGCTGAAATTAACCATCATATCGGAAAGTAATAAAGAATAATTAAGGTTAAATACATAGTAATACTAAGGCTAAACATAACTGCTTAATTCGCCTAATGTCTAGGTTATTTAGTAATAAATAGATAACTAATTACAAAATGGGTTGATCATTGTAAATAATAAGGGGGGTATGCTATAAAGTGAAGGGAGAAATGATTAAAATGATTACTTTTCTAGCATTCTAAAGTTAAACAATATTGGTGATGAATCACTTGTTAATGATAATGTGATCTTATCGTCAACGAACACTGAGAATTTAATTCGTTACTATGTTATTGTTAATTGTATTTTTATCAATGAATACACTTAAGAATTCGACTGAATGACAGTTTATCATTCAGCAGTTTGAGATCCCCATTTTTTTTGAAAACAAATTGCTGTATATCTAGTCGACTAAGTTCAAATGGACACTGTGGAAGAAACAAGTTATATACATTTACAAAATATTGTTATACCGAACATCATTAGATTGTAAGTACCCGTCATTAAACAATGTAAATACAATAGACTGTGTTATTGAATCAACGTGAACAAATGTAGTTCTCTAGAATGTAGTTCTCTAGTTTATGACAGAGATTGCAAAATTTCAAATTTTTTTTAAAACACCGCAGTTTTTATTGTTCTTGGCTTTATCAATTCATCAGTCACCTCAGAATATGTTCAGTATGACTCTCATATTGTTCTTTTAGTACAATCTATCTAGTAAATATTTAACTGATTTTAAACTTTGATATGAAATGTAACTTTGTAAAACTGAAATCACATAACACTATTCACGGAGAAGCATGTAGGTACCAAGTGAATGCAGATACGAGTTTAAAATATTGTCTGTTTGCAATAGCTTATCAGATGATTATGCGTAACTGCTTTATTGAATTTATTAGTTTGGATCGGATATTCAAAATCAACAATGTAGTTACTATAAGCTATAACAGTTAATTTTATGGTATTTGTACAGGTACATCCAGCTGAAGTGTATAAACAGCTACACTTGTAAAACGGGTAGCCTACTGGCGAATGTGGTGGCGTCTGACACAAAATGAACTGAGTTTGAGTCCGGCTATGAGCATCAACACTAGGATGCAGTCGCATACAGCTGACGTGCCCGAAATAGGGCGAAACTCGTGTTCGAGATTACACTTGCTAGTTACAATCCAAATTAAATTATACTTTTGAACTTCAATTGTATCGAGCTAATATTCTCAGGATGCATATATAGCACCGGAGATTGATCGCTTTCAGTCTATATCAAACCAACGAGAAGATTCAAAACATATTCAAATTGCAAGTACCATTAAGCTTATTGATAATAGTTACCTTCTGGCTAATAATTTTCAAATAATAAGAATCAGCTGTCAGTATTCATCAATAACATTTTATATTCGAATCATTAATCGAAATAAATAAATACTGTAGTGTAATTCAATCCATTTCTTGTAGCAAATTTAAGTCCGGCCTACAGATATCACTGTGGTTAGACACTGATCGACATAATCCTGAGTATTTTACTTTACGGTTATGTAGTATCTGATGATAACTTTGGACATATTATTTTGCATACTGTACATCCTTATTTTAGTATCTACGTTATAGAATGTTTAAATAAGGGAACTTCCGGTAACTGCGCTTCTAGATTTAGATTGTTTGGTTTTAGCAAACTGAAATAAATCATCTTGTGTCAACTGATCTTCTGCTCTTTATTCTACACTAGAAAGGTAGTTGGGTACTGTACAATTGGTAGAAGATAATTACTCAATTATTCGAGTATATTACATTTAAGCAATTAGATTGATGCCAAGCAGTTGTATAACCATCAGTCTTAATAGAGACAACAACTTCAGTAGTAATAATCTATTCAAACTAGTATATATTAAATTTCAATATTTGTTTAATGTTCAATGAATTGATACTTCAGATCATTCCAATGAATTGTTACTTCAGTGATTGTAATAGTTGAATTCTAAACTTATCTTGAATTTCAAAAATAATCAATCTTCAAATGTTATGAATGTCTACAAACTTTCTGAAACACTTGGATCCCTCTAAAAATTATTCAGTAATTTACTGCTTACACATGTAATAAAGAACTAAACATGAAGTCCTTGGTAAAATAATAAACGTAATCATATAAGTCATGTACATAAAGTTCATCAGATGTTCAATCTTCAAAACTATTTCAATAATCATTCATGTATTTTACTCATTCTGCTAGGATTTTCTTAGATTAGATCAGTAACTACTGTTATGTAATGTGGTCTATTTCATAAAACACGTCTTACGCAACATTTTACTTATCACACGCACTTATGGTTTATTTATAATAACATAGATGCTTACGAGATATCTCTTTATCAACATAGTTTGCTTAAATTCATCAGCCACTTACAATTGACGTAAATACAATAAAGCTTAGTTAATAAGTCCTAATTGAAATAATAAAAGAATAATATTGTATAATACTACTTATTTATTATTAGTATTAATATTTCAATAAGCAAACAACTATTTAGAATATCTAGTTTATTTACATTCGTAATGGAAATTCTTACATCAATTTATTCGACTAAACGATTAAATATAAAGTAAATAACCCATAAAACATTAGTTCCCATGTTAATGAGATTAGTATAAAGGAGGTCGTTATTATTTCTGAACATTTCAAGAAAAACTTGATTTTCAGAATTTAATTGAATTCATTAGACTATATCAGTGCTATTCATCGATGGAAAATAGCCTACATTTAAGAAGAATTAAATAGAATTAGATGACTGACATACTGCATCCGTTAAGATTAACCTGAATGTTTGGAATAAGAGTCACAGTTATTGGAATGGAAATACACGATTTTAATATAATTGTAGTTACATTTAAAGTGTATTGTACATGTCACAAATTAAATAGTAGACGAGTGTGGATACAGTTCATAAACGTCTGTGGAGGAGGAGTGTAATATAATCTTTGTAAGATGAAAAAAGGAAAGAGTTACATAGTCCTAAAAGAGTCAAAATAGATAATTACATAACCACTTGGTGAGTTTTTAGCGTAAGTTATTTTGACTTGTGAACATCTGGATGATTGCGCAAAACAAAATTGGTATGATAACCACAATAGTGAAAAGCATATCACGCTATCTTTCAGGATACAAAAGTCTCGTTTAAAACGTTGGATATCGATTGCCTCTGCAAGACATAGTAATAATGGTGTTACTTGTCTGATGTTGACGCCAAATTCTTCCGGAACATTTATATTATATCCACTGTCGAAAAGGTATTTGAAGATTGCACTTCTGAGAATGTTGCTGTTGGTGTTATACAAGGAAACCAGCTGAACTACAGGGTAGATTCTATTTAGCACCGTCCTGATTCTTTACCTTGATTCTTTCTGAGATCTCATCTCATTTGAACACATGGTGTATGAACACCACCTTTCTCTTCACAGTCGGATGCTCATTGCTTATAGAGTATCTTCTCATATTTACTAATAAATTTATTCGAGTATCATTTCATCATAATATTTTGGCTTTATTAGTGAATGTTTTCACTTAATCACATTTGTAATTGACAAGATGGAAGTTGTTATAATTTGAGTACTGTCCCTTCCATGTTTCCTTTCTGCATATACTTCTCTTAGTTATCCCGCATCCTTAATTAGTTTCATATTAAAGTCTAATAAATTGAGTTGATTATCACGTTCATGTAACCTTGTACACTTAATGTTTCTATGAGTTTTGTTGAGATGATGAATAATGTGGATTATGTAAACTGGATCATCACATATAATAAGGGTATCAATGCCATGATTAGGATACTGTGTTGATGTTGTTGATGTCTCGATTTTAGGTTTTTGTTTTGTTTTCTGCAGGTTAGTGATATAGGCATGTGTATGGATAGGTTGAAGTGACACAGCTGTTTGTTGAATTCGAAACTGACCTTATTTGTGCAGAGTAAAAACAGTTTTATGAAAACATTTTTGAGTGAAATGAGTATAGTGGATTGTCAACAAATGACGTCGATTCTTTCTTCTGACGGTGAACTTGTATATCTGATATGATGACATTACCTACTTCTTGGTGAAACTGAAATGCACTTTTCATAGTGTGCACTGTTATTTTTCTGCCAATTGTTTTTAAGAATTTGGCTTACCACTGAGTCAGTTGTAATATTGTGAGTTTGTCGTTGAGAATACTGACCCTAAAAGGATTTATGATTTTTGGAATTCTTGAAGGATACACACTAATTGTGCGTAGTCTTGTTATCAAACTTCTTCCTGAAGAAATCGTCTACAAATTTATTAAGTTTGTATTAAATTGCAACTGCGATAGTGTCTTTCTTAGGTTCATAAGTTTTTAATCTGCTTATATTATTCAGAATTCATTGCATTTTATAAATACAGTCATTTTAATTTATTATTACATCATCAAATTCTTTGTCCTGTTTTATTATAGTGATTACGTCATTCTTTTATAAGCTTTTCAATGCCATAATGTGTTCTTATTATTTCTACTTTTTCACTTATATGAATTAGGTAATTGCATTCAAACTTTCCACATCTTTATACTGTGGACACATGACGAATGATACTTTAATGATTACCCCACTAGTCATTATCACTATTGTCGTAGACTAACATTCTAGTATTCTGATATGACGCAAACGCCTACGTTATACACGGAAGCACTAAATGCAATTCTAACCCACTGAATTATCAACGCGAACAGATACTCGCAGCCGTGACTAACAACTCGACAACTGATTACTTGCTTAAAGCCAAATCAAGAAGACACGAACACAGGATTGAGAAGATTAGATCCTCTTTTGTCCCAACTCGGTATATACAGTTACAACAACGACCTTGTAATAATTAGCACACTAAAAGACCACTACAACTAATTACAAATAATAAGGTCAGTCCAGAGAAAATGCAATGCCGTACTGGTTACCGCCTACTTTACAATTAATAAAAAAGTAGCAAAAATAAGAATATTTACATTAAAAATAACTAGTCCTGTCTCTTCTTAGTATATTCTTAATAATTTGGTGTCGATTGGACTCTTATACAGTTCTGTTAACACAATTATATCCTCTCTTTGTAATGAATAAGATGGAATTTACCATTAGCATCTTTCCATATTCATTGGTCTCAATCAGCATAAAAACTTTATTTTTCTAGACGATTGAAATTGTATCAGTGAAAAACGTTTGTTCAAATGGATTTTTAACTTTTAACAAAACAAAATTTAGCAATCAATCAAAAGAAGATAAGATTACTGATATCAAACGAATAAGATTGAACGTAGAAGTCCTTTCAGAGGACAAAATTTCGAATAGCGTTTTTCTTAAAATTTTGTCAATTTAAGTTGTCAACCAATAAAACTACCTCAATTCAATATCATCAATAAATTCACTAGCGACTAATTTCAGAATGTTTTTGATACTCGTTAGATGTCGTGAGTGGTAGAGTTCAGACTTGTTGAGAGTAAGACAGTTGTCACCGATGACAATAGTTACTCATCGATTTATATCACAAACTGAAGGAAATGTGAATTCTACAACTAAATTCTGGATGGTGTTTGGCATTCGCTATCTCGAAGCCCCCCCTGGGGCAAAGTCCATGGTGCCTACTGTTGAGGAGCCCCACGCTAGTAAGAAACAGCTATCCAGTACTCCCTGGTTTTCAATGACACCTTACTAATATCATTATGTGACGAATTCACCAGGCAATCACAATTTCATCTAGATCTACAACAAGAATACCAGAAAATCGGCTACATTTTAGTAACCAAATTAAAATGCATTAGAAAATGTTAATAAGGAATATCATAGGTTAATGAGCCAGAAGGAATAGAGGGTGGAATATATTTATCGTAATTAAAGTATTAAGCTGCTTAACGTAAATTCACTTGAATTCCTTGTGTATTACATCCAGTGTACTGATGTAACCCACATTCGTTTAGTACCACAAATAGCCTCGTCATCTTTCAGTTCCAATGTTTAAGCAGTAATCATACTTTTCGAATCACACCTTACCTTTATTGTAATATATATATATATATATATCAGAGAATGCAGTAGCTCAAAATTTCGCTAGAATAGTTTCACCATTTACCTGTTAATAAAATCTTAGACTTCAACAATGATCTTGTAATTTTAGTTTTGATTGAATAGCTATGTAAGATAACTGATAGTATTAATTTTTGGGATTGTTATATTCTATCAGAATAGTTGAATCTGTTATTCTGTTACACATTTATACAGTCAAAAGTTAAACATCAATCTCAGCTGTTTGGAGTTATCCTTCGCTGTGTCAACAGTTGTTTCATTATCAGTGATAGTGTTTGTAATGTTAGTGAATACTAAATTACTACTTAACTGGGTGGTTATCATTCTTTTTCAGTTGTATTGTAAAACGTTTTATATTAGCTGTTGCGTTGTTTTTCTATGAACCAAAGGTAAGTGACTATTAAGGATTAAATAAAGGTTTACATTCCCATTTGTTAACAGTTTAATCTGAGGATTAAGAATTCGAAAATAAGATTCGTAGAAAGATGTATATTTTAGCAAAAGTAACTTAAGGTAGTGTTTAGTAAATGAATATGTTCGGTTTGTTGCAGACGATCGGCAGGAAACACTACTTCATCTAGCTTTCTTGTTAATCGGTTATCATCAGTAAGGTATGACTACAATTAATCTCAAGTCACTATATTCCTAAGCTATTAAGTCCGACAGGGAAGATTAATTCTCATAAGACTGTAGGTCTGCTTTGTTGATTAGTGTCGAATAACGCGTAACTTAATTCCATGATATTCTATCAAAATATTTCATCCGACTAATATCAATAAGGATCAGACAAGTATGACATTGGCCGCCACTCAGTGATTAGTTTACATGTAAATAAATGTATAACATTTTATCCAAACAAATAATGTTCCATGGTTTTCGTGAAAGTTTCAAGCATCTTTATTGATTTATAAATTGATAAAATCAGTTGAAAACATAGAACCAACGGTTTAGGTACCGCTAATAAACCTATGTACATGCAAACGATAAAATTCTAAAAATGAATCGATCATAATAATTCATTCAGTCTGCGAATCGATCAGTTTTGGGATGAATAAAATATATTGATTGATTACATTATTTTTATTACAGTTATTGAAAAGTAAAATACTCTGAATAATGATTATGTTTACTAATATTGTGAAAAACCGAATCAATATAAAGACACTTATTACAAACCAATTAAGAACAGATGCTGTGTCTTAAATAGGATCATTACACCAAACTCCAACCATGAAGCTGATATTCCATTCTGAATAGGCAACTCTGTTATATTGGACCACTTAAAAAACATGAATAACTTCCAGAACTGTGTTTTAGAGGACTGATTCATTTATTCTGGTTGTGTGTTATGTAAACATTACATTTATATTATTGTTACGTTCCTCTTACTCTATCCTCCCGTTTAGTATATTTTTTATTATTATGTTATCTCTTACTATGGACTACAGATAATTACTTGTGTACAAATTACCCTCCCCCACACCCATTCACTGCCACAATCTCTTCTGTTTCGTATTAGTGTAAAATCCCTAATTGGTTTGCTATATGGTCTAGTTTTGTGTATATATAAAGGCATGATTGAAATATAATACAATTGAATTGGATTGGATTGTGTCTATTTGGCTCATAAATCGCTATCTTCTCTATTCCGGCTTGGGGGACTGGTAGTCGCCAGGCAGACGTGTTCGTCTACTGATTGACAAGTATCAAGGGCGCTGTGAATTTTCCATAATACATAACAGACTCGATACTAACTATTTAAAATGAAATACAGAGAAGTCATAAGACTATTGATTCACCGGCCCAAAGATGCTGTAATTATCTATCAAACACTGTTTTATATAATCAGATTACGTAACAAACCGATTAAAATAAACATATCAACACACAACGAAAATATTTGGAATAGAAAAACAAACTAATGGATACACAAATAATCAATTCTAGTTTATAAACGGAAAACAGCATAGCAACTACTTATAGTTTAAATAAAAGCTGGAAACTAAGATAATGCCAAAAAAATAATTATGACAGAATTGTAAATAGGCATTCATTTAGTATACATCAATAAAACTAATCAAAAATAACTTTGAAAGTGCTTTGCCACTCTAGCTTGATTGTCTTTCTTATAACAACGGACACTACACTTTATGCATTAGCAACTTGTAAAGTTGTGATGTTTCTGTACTGCAAGAATTTGTACAGCAATTGAATAGAAAATATACAAATTCATTATTGAAATCATTACAGCATCCAATATATAATCAGAATCAAACATACGTTTCGATGATCCAAATTTCACTTGTTGTCCAATGAATAGAAGTACCTAGAAGTAAAAAAGGAATAGTCAATGTGTGTAGACTTTCTTATTTCAGTCCAAACATAGCTTTTCAGAACATTTACAAATACAGTACTTGCTTATTAATGTATTTTATTTGAACAATTGTGAAGATTTCAAGGAATATTCTGAGAAGAATTGAACAATGAGTATGTAGAAGATATTAAGTTATTAGAACAAGCTTATCCTAATTACATATATGCCGGTTGCACGAGTGTGACTGTCTGGATATAGTAGCCTAGTGGTGAACGCGGTGGCGTATGGCACAAAGCGGGCTAAGTTCAAATCCCACTGTGAACATCAACATTGGGTTACAAGTACATCCAGCCGATGAGTCCCAAATTGGACGAAACGCACGTCCTGGATTCTGCTTGTCAGTCATAATTCAACTTAAATTAATAAGTTATGTTTCGAATCATTAGGTCAATTGAAATCTCAATAATTATAGAATTACATCTGACAATATAGTTTAAACTTTTCAATGAAAGAATCATAAGCGTATGTTCGTCTGACCTCATTGGCTTGGTGATGACTTACAACCACGAAACACCGGATAGTTATTTCATTCTAATATGGGACTCCTTTAATATCGTATAGCCTCGATTCTGTTAACGAATCAAATCCAATATCTTCATGTCTTACGTCAAATAATTAACCAATGATGACATTAGAAGTAAATCAGCTGAAATTATTATTTATTAGTTATTTCCATGTTCTAAAGTACTACTACAACAGTAAATAAGTAATATGACAATATCTTAAAAAGTTTTTGGATGTACTGTTATGCATCAACAGGAAATGCGTAAAGTCCTAATTGTCATCTAATAATTGAATGAACTAACATATGATTTTAGGTTAGCAACTTGAAACTAAATGATTTTCTCAAACAGCATTTACTTCCTTTTATTGAATTCTTTTCTTCAGATTTTTTGTTTATTAACTTACTGGTAGAACTGATAAGATGCTACATTCTCCCATAACATAAGCAGCTATCTAAAAAGGAAAAGAGAACGTTTTATTGAAATTACAATGAACATTATGTAAATTTTGTTTACACTTTACTGTTGATACATTCATCGATGCATGAATCTGATACTTCACAAGATATCATGCAATCCATTGAATCAAGTAACTGTATGTTGGGTTTAAGTTGTATGGATCATTACAAAGATTTCTACACTCATTTAATTGCCCTTCAAATAATACCTACTAGTACTGTCAAGAAGCTTGTTCAAGGATCATGTATGACGACACAATATTACCAAATTTGGTGTGGTTATTGGTCATAGATAAAGTAGAAAACATTTTGAATTTAGATTATTCAAAATAACTGTAAGGTGAACATCACTGTTTGGATGAATCCTGACTATACAATGCTGATATCTATTTCACTTCAAGTTAAAAGTCTTAGGATAATTCTGTAATATATATGATGACCAAAAAGGTGTTATATTTCGTGCATGATAACTTAACTAGCCGCAGACAACTTTAGCACTCGAGCGCCTTGAACTCTCCTAGTCGCGAATTCAGAAGACAGAAGATGACTAGACAGCAAACGTTATTCCGGTAAGATAGAGTGTCAGTTCCGTACGAAATAATTGTATATTTATACTTTACTGAAACAACAAAATCAGTATTACAATCCATCCAATCCGAAATAAGAAGTTTAAACTATTACCTAATCAGTACGCCTTACGTTTAAGTTCTGGAATGTTCAGTCGATCAGTGATTGGATGGAATATCTCCGGCTTTTTCAAGGGTTCTGTAGGATTCGTTAAGGTTTCTTGGAGCTGTCCTAACAGAAGGTATTTGTAATGTCACAAATATATAATGAATGCCAAAGACAGCTCTTAAAAAAATACTCAGTAACCGTTACACTAATGTTAAGTGAGTCCATGTAATTCATAGGTTAATGATGTATACAAATAGCTGATAGGAAACAACACCTAAGTTTGTTAATTACTAGGGCAATTCAGTTGACTGATGAATTCTATCTAAATAAAACTGTACCAACACTTACTTTTGAATGTGTAGAGCATAAAGCGAAAGACAATATCAATCCCACAGCAATACAGCTGAATGAAAAAGTAAGCAACCAAATACGACTAATCTTAAACCTGATGAACATTCCCAGTAATATTAATAATAATGTGATGACTGCTGCTATAGTAGAAGATAACACAATGTAACCAATAGTGATTCTTAAAATTGGCGGTATGAATGCGAAGCACAATAATAGAGTCTAAGGTATTAACAAAATAAAACAATTATAGATTTGGAATAGTACAATATTACAGACAAAACCAAATATACAGAAGGTTTCGTGTAAATCATTGATTATATTGACGAGTTCATGATGAATTTATTCTTGTGAATCACTGTGTTGTTATATACAACATATGTCATACAGTGTTCACAGTTGGTCACTTACTTTCTTTGATGTAAAGTTCATCCAAGTTGGGTGTAAGGCAGTTGCTTACCAATAGCAAAAGATAAGGCCAGGCAATACATCGGGAATTAATTAAAGTTGAAAATATTAAGTCTTGAATCTTTGCTCAATAATTTAAAAGTATAGAGCTCCCTACAAAACCTAAGTGTCATACGCTCGATTCTCCTATTTGGTCTTGGATATCCACTACATAGGGGTCCCATAAAAAGTAATCCAATGTTCATCGGTTACAAATGGCCATCTAACTCAGATCATTACCAGATATAGAAGTCAAATTTTCCTTTGCTTTAGTTTGTATTAGCGATTAAAGTATTCTGCGGGAATGTTTATTATAAAGCATTTTGTCTTCAGACAGTATAGAAGCTGACACATAATAACTCATAAATTGGAAGATTACATAAAGAAGCGAGAAAACTCAAATTATTTATGTCACATCTACAAATCACTGGGACAAGTCATTAGCTGTAAACATCTTCCAACGACTTTTAGTGCCTGTTGGTGAATGATCGTTCCAAATAACACTGAAAAGCGTGGGGCATTTTAAGGAAACAAAGAGATTCAGATAAAAAAAATGGCATTATTTCAAGTGCATCAATCTTATAATTTTCAGCATACTTCATATTTGAAATTATAAATTTAGCTTATATCCGCTTCAACGGTTCAAGACATATCGATATTCTGACTATGTATCACTGTCTTAGAACTGTGATTAACTCTTATCGGTGACCACTGCGTAAGAATCAACAATATAGATAACTTTATCTCAATCACTGTAGTATTCAGTTTTTGTCAGACTTTGGTAGGGTTTCAATAACAAATTCGAAAAATTGTGTATATTATGTTCTCAGCCACATATAGTTCTTCCAGAACCATGCGTATAGACAACATTTTTCTAAATTCATTTCACCTGCATAATGTCAACCTATTATTAAAACGTCCAATAGAATCCATGGAATTCCTTACAGAACAACTGGTTAACAATGATTTAAAGATTCCTATATACTAATCAAAAGTCAAGAACATTTGAGCGAACAATCGTTTTCGGTGAATTCTTCTTCAGGTTTTACATTAATAAAATTATAAATAACATTTTTACAAGCAAATAATATCGTAGGGTGTTATGATGTGAGAAAAGAAAGGAGATTCAGTTGGTAGACGAGATATGCCTAGTTGATAATGCGCAACTCACCTATGCCTACTAACCCCCCCCAGGCCGAGAATAGAAGAACCAGAATCAGGAGCGGAGAAACAACGCATTGTATTTCAACCATGCCTTTATATATACGTACAATCAGACCACACAGTAAACTAATCAAGAATCTAGCATTAATACAGGACAAGGAAAATAGTGGCAATTAATAGGGACAACTTATACACAACTAGGTGACTGTAGGTCATAGTAATATGCAATATACTAAGAGTAAATATACTAAACGGGAGGACCGGGTAAAGGGAACATAACATTCATAAAAATGAAGTAATTACATTATCCACAGTTATAATAAATGAAAAAATGTTCTAAAACACAGTTCTCGAAGATAATGGATCTTCATTAGTTGCCCGGCATATCATAGGGTAAGGAATATGATTCAATATGATAATATCGTCGATTGAAATTAGCAAATTATATGTTGATCTGATCCGTAAATGACTTTAAATAAATACAGAAGGTTGTGTAACAATTCACAAAGATGGTCATTTAATGTTAGCAATATTGAGTCAGTGTTTCATGTTTAAAGATGATGATGATGATGATGATGATGATGATGATGATGATGATGATATTTAATCAATAAGATCAAAGTAGTAGTGGCGAAATCCTGGTATTAGTAATAACGACATTGCTATTAGTGAGAAATCAAAGTTATTGAATACACTGATGTATAGGAAACAAAGTAAAATTGAAATATTAATTTGACGTCACGAGTTTGGTCTGAATTAGACAACCATTGATCATCAGGTAACACTAGACAGCTATTTCGTCCTGGAATCGGATTCTTTGGTAGTTCACATCGACGACCCCTTCAGGGGCCGAACCCAGAAGCCATCTGGTTACACGGCGATTTAGACAAAATTCGTGACATCGAATTGACATTTGCCAATCTCCACAACACTTAGTGACAAAGTTGAGATGATTTGAGACGAAAGGAAAGAGTATGGGTATCTTGTGAAGCGAAAGGAAAAGGGCGAAAAGAAACGAAGAGGAAAGAAGGTGATGATAACGTCGACTTATTACTAATAGTACCGTCATTACTACGATCACCATGATTTTACGCCTACTAGTTTGATCTTATTGATTAAATATCACCATCATCATCTTTTAACATGAAAAACTGACTCAATATTGCTAACATTAAATGACCATCTTTGTGAATTGCTACACAACCTTTTGTATTTATTTAAAGTCATTTATGGATCAGATCAACATATAATTTGCTAATTTCAATCGACGATATTATCATATTGAATCATATTGCTTACCTTATAACATTATCTAATTGTGGAAATGACATTTATAGATTTATAAGTCTAAAGACTGAACAACAATTCATAGGACTAAACTATAATGCTAGACTAATCAGATTTCGGCACCAGCTCTCAACGTCAACGTGAACATTTTGAATAATTGTAATGATCCTATAGAATATACTTCCCGATTTCAATAAATGTGCGTTGATAACATATCTTTAAGATAAAGCAACACTTCATAAGACATTATCTTGAAGTTTTAGGTTTGAAATAGCTGATATCATATGCCAGCAGAAATGTGATAAGTCAAGGTTACTTAGGCAATCACCCAAAAGCAGCACTATAGTTTAGTCTTATCGAATAATCTATCGATAGCAATCATCCATATAACTAACATCCACATTAGCTAATATCACTTATTTAATTGACAGGTCATATAAACAAATGTAAAGATAACTCACATTTAAAAGTAGAATTATATAGTTAATTGGCAAACGTGAACGTATACCCCGAATAGTGACGATGAGTACTGACGAGATTATGGAAACGGGACTAGATATAATACCAAAGAAACAATGATATGAAAATATTAAAAACACAGTTAATAGCTGTTCAATGATTACATAATCGCCTACTTAACATTTGTAGTGTTGACAGTAAGGTATGATTGTCACTAACAATACTTTTAAAGGTTACGTAATGCATCAGTATGAAACACAATATTGACATTGAACGTTATATGCTAACATACAATTTAGTCTTATAAATACATTCAAATTATATCACAGTCTTCTACAAAACTGTAATAATTTATTGAACTATCAGCTGAGTTTTAATGTAAGCACAACTAAGTCATTCATCATAGTTCATTGCAGTAATAAATCTGTTAAAATTACATTAGACAGAACTATACTACTAATACAGTATTAGTCAAGCTATTAAATAATTCAACTGAGATGGTTACTTTTGTGGAGGTTAGTTATTTATTTGATTGATTATATCACAGATTGATATTGGCAGGGTACCAGGGAACACTGGACAGCTCCCTGGCTTTCAATAGTACTCTGCCAACATCAATCTGTGACATATTGAATGATGGTTAACAATACAACACAATAAGATGGATCAATTTTGATAACTTACATTAAACCTATTAGATACCATTTATAAACTTTCATTTGACTGCATGTATTGCAACTGCAATAAAATTTCATCATGACAACTATATATAAAGCTTACAATTTACATATGAGTACTGCAGTAATAAGCATTTCAACCAAAGGTAGACAAATAATTATCCAGAACTGTAAACGATGAATTTACATAATTTCGTAGAATTTACCTTTATCCAATTGATACCAGAAGATAATTCTTGGTTACGACGAATGTTGACAGGAGCATTTTGTTTAAATTTCATCCTTTCGAACAGTTTTGGTTACTTATATATCTGTATTATGTAAAAGTGTTCACGTTATGACTGGATGAATAACTGGAAATGGCAATCTCTAGAGTCTATATTCGGCAATATCGGAGTCGGTACTATTAAACTACATCTGCTAAACATTTATTAGATAAGATATCCACATTTCTTAAACAATAAGTATCTCTTAGACTCATTACCGATTATCATACCTTTTTGTTTACACAAGTTACTGTAGTTTTATCATAAACTTATATCCTCCCCGTTTTCTGTGCGCAACTACTCATGCTAGTTTTTACATTATCTTGTATATCACCATGCGATGTACAAATACATCTGTTCTTACTTACTAAATGACACTTTATTTTCTAGTGCATAGTTCACTCTTTATCACTTGAAAGGCTATAGTTAATCATTCACTTCACTAATAGATCAGAGTCCGCCTACTTTGGTCACATTTAGTAGCAAAATACTCGTTAGCTGTTTCCGAAAGGAAATAAACTAGTTCACTAATCTTGACTAGCTATTTATCTTGCTTACGCATCCTCACGCAAGGTCCTTTCAGACTGAGGACTGTCATATAGTTTAGTTTATTGCTTAATAAAGTAACAAGAATCACACCGGTGAATGAAATATTGATTTATAATGTTTACTGTGGCAAATATTGTGTTGTTTACAAGAACTGTTATTGAAAAGTAATCGAGTTTTCAAGTATCTTGCCATTATCTGCTAACTACTAAATGTAATTAATTCTTAGTTGAATTCAATAAGCTAACAAAAAAACGAAAATGTCACCTAACTATGACTTTAAAGTCGTTACAGCTGTAATCGCCTGTTTCAGAGGCTAACTATGGTACAGTTAATCAGTCTGACAACTACACTATTCGGTTTTATGCTTTACCAAAAATTCACAAACTTATAATACCATTATACTCCATTCTAGATAATGTCGATAACACAGTATCACTTAACTACGAAATGGTCAGTGAAACTACCATGAACATTACACCAAAATCTAATCAAATACAGTGTTAAAGCATGTATTTGAAAAAGACATAGATTAGACAGGGAAATCCATTCTGTTGTTAGGTGTAACATCCCTACTTACTAATATTTCACTAATGAAAACAGCTGATTATAGGTATCAACAACTGGTTGAAAGTAAAATAGACAAACTAATGCCAATAGATAAAATGCTCCATAATTGTACAATCATTATTTATGGTGTGTTTAATGACGAAATGTATAGGCGAACCGATGCAGTCACAATGAAGTCTCCTTTAAGTATGATTTTGGTTAATATCTTTCTAACGAAATTAGGAAATGAGTGTATACGCTACAATGTAGCTAAACTCGATCACTATTGTCGTTAAGTAGATGACGTATTGATTGTATACTATGTAAGTGTCAGCAAACATGAAACACTCAGTCTTTTTCCATAATATTCATCTTACTTTTTATGAACATGAAAACAGCCTAGAATTCCTGGGTATCCTTCTTTCTAGGAAATTGAATGAGTCCGCACAAATAAACATTTAGAAGGAACATATTGAAAAGTCAAATCACCAGACTGATTCAAGACAAAATTCATCTGATAGAATGTCTTAGGTTCAGAAGATAGTAAAGACGATGAAATGAGAAAACTAATGAAAACATTGCGGAATGACGAGTACGTGGCCTATTTAATCAAAAAGTATTTGTTTGAACCAAAAAGTAGGGTGAAATCCGACACTGTTGGTAGAAAATCCCCTACTTGAGACTGAGTTTTAAATGAGATATTGCTAGTGATATCATAACACGTTGATTCAAAATATCAGTCTAAAGATAGTTCAACGCAGGTAGGACACAGGCCACCTTTGCAACCAAGCAGGTGGTTACCCAACAAGTGAAGGATAAAATATTGAAGATGATTTCTTCTGCATGTGTATACTAATTTAACTGCTCCAGTTTGGTTAATTGCATCATCCACACCCAAAGATACTTGTCTTTACCCTCCTTTGAGCATTAACTTGCATGGTTGGGAAAAGGAGTAACGATGTCTGTCAATAACACCATACTGTCACATTTGGTAGACAGCGAATATCGAATCAAAATTAAAGATTCATTTGCTGTCTTGTACTGTGTACCGATTAACTTATGCATATCTGTTACCCTGAAGATTAACCTTACAAAATCTAACTTATACATCCAGTATAGGTATGTTTAGCCTCTCTGTCTACCATAGCCCACAATCATACAACCCATTACATAAGCTAACTATTGCCAAACTTTCATTCAACTTATCTTAATTCCGTTTATCATCAAACTATCTCATACTTAATTAAACATTTATCGTCTCAATTTATACCAGCCTCTTTTCATTGTTATTATCATGAATTATCATGGATTCATAACTGTAGGAGCCTGTAGACAAAGTAACTGAAAACAATCGCTCACTAAAATAATCGTTATTTCTCAATATTGTCAACTCTAATGAACGACAATACTAATTAGTTAAAATAACATTTAAATTAACTATCACTATTCGAGGTAAGCACTGATCCTGTCTTTTACTTCAACATCAACAGCCTATCAATTAAGTCTTTCAATTCACAGAATATAAGACTATCGAATACCTACTATAAAGTGCAGCGAAATTCACTAAAGTAACTAATAAGTAATAAAATCCGAATCCTGTTTCATATTCATCGTTTTAAAATAGATCTTAACATTCATAATCGTTAATAGTAATATGAACTTACTAGCACTTCATCGTCAAGTTAAGAAGGCATAATCACTGAATTGTTATATTAACTGCTTAACTATAGTTTGTTTTTTTTCTCATAAGGACAAAGGTTTATTTAGATGTGATAAACAAAAATTGCGAAACATTAAGTGGACATACAGTTGGTCAGATCTAGAAACTGTATTACATACAGTACATTGGAATACTATAAAGATTGGATTGTGTACTTCTCATGTTTATCTTTGATAGTCGATTTATTATTTGTATCATATGTAACCTTAACGAAATCGGATCTGGGAGGTTCAAACGCTTATTTTTCAAGAACTTTACACATATTACAACTTATACGGTAATGTAATCATTTTAATGAAAAAAAACATACTTCCTACCAAACTCATTATTTTGATACTCTGCGAATCTTGGTCTCTAACAGTTGATACTTCATCACTAACTAATCGATAATGCCGTTAAAGCTGTTCGTGAAGATTTTCTAAGATACAGTTTCCAGGGTAATTAGAATGTGAACATTAAACTACTCATGGTAACTTGCTTGACTGAAGAAGTACCATTTACCCAATGAAGTATACATGTATTGAATCGTAACTGTAATAATTAACCAAATGTAGAGACACATACAATGAAACATACGGCTGAAGATAAAAGCAGGCATTTTTCTACTGATAATAAAAAGCGTTTGTCTCTTAGACCACTCAGTCCACATTTAATGGTTTTCATTTTTTCATTCAGCACCATCAGTGTGTAAGTGACTCATATCTGGTATGGTCGAACTTCACTGTCTATTTCGTTATGCTTATTGATAACAGTATACAGTAGTCGATGGAAGAAATACATCATAACTTTGTCGATTGCGACTCTAAGAAGTTATCTGTATTTCGACCAAGCAACGTGTATATTATGTAGAATTCATTCTGTACTAATCTGTAAGTGCAAAGTGGGCCGAGAAAACCGAAAACATGAGTAGGCTAAAGGCCTTTGATTACAGATATCTTCAAAGTATTGCTCACTTACCCTGGGACGACTAAATAAGTGCTCCTGTGATTAGGCACAGAGCATTAGTTAAAGATGGTAAATCAGTCAATGAAGTTTTGAATCATAATTAGCTAAGGTGGTAAGATCGTTTATACCGAACGTATAACCACCACCTATCTCATCGCACAGTTTTGTTTGGGGAAAAATGGAAGAAACGTAGGAGTGGATAAATCGAAATATAGCCTCAGTCTATGAAGCCAATGACTATCAATCTGACCTTATTTTTCAAGAACTTACACATATTACAACTTATCCGGTAATGTAAAATCATTTTAATGAAAAAAACACATACTTCCTACCAAACGTCATTATTTTGATACTCTGCTAGATCTTGGTCTACTAACAGTTGAATACTACTTCATTCAACTAACTAATCGATAATGCCGTTAAAGAGCTGTTTCGTGAAGAATTTTCTAAGATACATGTTCCAGGGTAATTATAATGTGAACATTAAACTACTCATGGTAACTTGCTTGACTGAAGAAGTACCATTTACCCAATGAAGTATACATGTATTGAATCGTAACTGTAATAATTAACCAAATGTAGAGACACATACAATGAAACATACGGCTGAAGATAAAAGCAGGCATTTTTCTACTGATAATAAAAAGCGTTTGTCTCTTAGACCACTCAGTCCACATTTAATGGTTTTCATTTTTTCATTCAGCACCATCAGTGTGTAAGTGACTCATATCTGGTATGGTCGAACTTCACTGTCTATTTCGTTATGCTTATTGATAACAGTATACAGTAGTCGATGGAAGAAATACATCATAACTTTGTCGATTGCGACTCTAAGAAGTTATCTGTATTTCGACCAAGCAACGTGTATATTATGTAGAATTCATTCTGTACTAATCTGTAAGTGCAAAGTGGGCCGAGAAAACCGAAAACATGAGTAGGCTAAAGGCCTTTGATTACAGATATCTTCAAAGTATTGCTCACTTACCCTGGGACGACTAAATAAGTGCTCCTGTGATTAGGCACAGAGCATTAGTTAAAGATGGTAAATCAGTCAATGAAGTTTTGAATCATAATTAGCTAAGGTGGTAAGATCGTTTATACCGAACGTATAACCACCACCTATCTCATCGCACAGTTTTGTTTGGGGAAAAATGGAAGAAACGTAGGAGTGGATAAATCGAAATATAGCCTCAGTCTATGAAGCCAATGACTATCAATCTGAGCTGCATTGACATGTACAAACCATATGCTTGGGGTCTGTGTAAGAATCGTGATCATTGATTGATGACATTGGGTTACATGACTGAGAATCGATTACATTGATGTAGATGTGTTCATTTTCATATCTCTCTAGAGCTAGTGCTCATATGTACCTTTCAATCCTTCTTGTGAGTTTATTCTTGCCATTCTAACTTGATATTAACAACTTGAGCCAAAGCGCATATGATCCAAGCTTTACATTGCTTGTGACTAACTTATAATAACTAGTTTACAGGAAACTAAATATTAATCTTAACGTTTTATTTAATGTTGCAATCAGACAGAGAATTGGGAATCACAACCTACGGAGGTTATTCTCCCTGGTACATAGCCGGCTGCATCTATTATACATTTAATAACTATGATACACTTATTGCTGGAATTGTACGCTATCCACTAACTCATTATGGATTGTCATACTTCTTATTTTGATTTCTGTACACAGATCTCCTGGTTTAGTCTTTAATGTATTTTGTATTTCCTATTACTGATTAATACAGTATGTGATATATGTAAAAGCTCTTGTTCTTGCTGAATAAACGATATGGCAGTGTCTCCTATTTATGGGTGTTGTCCTTTCGTTCTCTTATTTTTTATGAAAGGCTTCTAATCACTCTGATGCATTGCCAACCAATTAGTCTCTACGTTGTCATGTAATAGTTATAGTACCAAACCCATTGGTTCAATTAGACTTAAGGTTGGTATTCACTTATCTCAGTCATCCCACCCAAGAACATTTCATTTAATTTGATCATACACATCAAATGTGCATCGTAACTTAAATACAAATAGTCAATCATAGAAGACAAATATATGAAATTGATATTTCAACATGTTTCCTTTGCATCATTAGATTCACAACAACAACAACAATAAAAACTAACAGGAAACATTAAATTGAAAGCATCAACGAATACTTATCTATAAATGAATAAATATACGAAAATACAAAAATAAATCCAGAATATAAAAATGAAGTTAAGATCCAATGGATCATTGATGCAAGTATTAAATCATCAGATCTATAGAATAATTTTTTTCCACCATAAAGTATTTGAGCTTCAACTAAACTAACCTGAAATTAAGATTAACGTAGTATGGATTACAATTGATAATTTTCATAGTAATAAATTTTGTCAAATAATATTTACAGTGCATTATGTGAGTTGGACTGTGACTGACTGTCTGGACTCAGTAGCCTAGTGGTAAACGTGGTGACGTTTTGCAAGTAACGAGCTGAGTTCGAGTCCTCATATGAATATCAACATTGGGATGCAGGTACGTCCCTATGATAAGTCTCAAATAGAAGGAAACGCGGGTCCTGAATTCCGCTTGGAGGTCACAACCCAACTCAAACAATACTTGTGAACAATTGCAATATCGTGGAAATCCGCTCAGGATGCACAAATGGCAACAGAGACTGATTAATTTCAGTTCATAATTAATCAACAGGAAGATCCAAATACATTCTAATAATATTTACGACGGTCTCCGTACATATAGACTGATTCACTATGCATTAAACACATGTGATTACAATGACATTATTAAGCTTATGGTAATTCATAGACGTCTTCCTAATTGAAATCACTTCATTAAACTACATTGAATTGTAAATACTTGTTGACATCAAATAGATGGGATGGCTTTTAACTATATTTAGGAAATCAGGTATTTATATATGGCATAAATACACTATAAATCATAGTATAGTGTAATACTGCATGAGTTCACCTGATTTTAATGCTGTTTGTATGTGCTTTGTATTTCGAAAAAATGTTGATGGTTTTGAATAAATAATGACTGACTTCAGGAGGTAATTCTTGGAGTGATAGTGAAAAGGCGTGATCAGTGGAGTTTAACCATATCAGGTGAGTGATAGTTAGCCACCAATTGGAATGGACATAGTTGGTCATTACGTTATCAACTAACTGCATTTTGAAATATCAACGTCTGAATACTAGACCTTGATACGATTCCAATACTAGAACTAAACAGTTGTCATCCAGGGCTTTGTAGCTCCCTATAGTTGTCGTTTCTAGGTCAATTAGTAGTACTAATTAAAAATACAACAATACCTACAGCATAACTATAATTAGTGATTAAACACGGTTTATAAATGCCCACTTTCGTGGATAAATAGATGATAATAGCAAACAATAAATATATCTCTTTATATCTGACAGTTGTGGTTTGATTACTGATAAACTAATACTGAATGATATTAAACACCCAGTTATCTCAACATACATTCACCATATACTCACAGGAATAACATTGGCTATAGCTAGGAGTCCAATTACGAATAAAATGACCTGTAATAAAACATGAGACTATAGATTAATAAAAAAATCTGTTCTTCGACTTTACGTTTTGTACAAACTAATAAGGCCTAATTTGATCAATGAAATTTAATCCATAGTGTTGAGGTAGTATCGTTGTTTTCTAAAAATGGAATTCAGAAATGTATCAAAAGAATCTGCTTTTGTTTGTATTTGTCACAGACTGTTGTTGGCTGGATACCAATGAAAACCAAGAATCACTGGACAACTGTTTCATTCTGGTATAGGACTCCTTAACACCCTTGATTCATTCTAGTAGTTCATCACATGACCTTCAAGCTGGTGAACACTTAACACTTTTCACCTCAGGGCCAGCAATTATTAATTTATTAAACCAATATAAATGACGTTAAAGGGCGATTTTATTGTAAGTAGGTCTTGTCATTTACATACTATCATTTGCATGACGAATTCATACTTACTAAGACCGCAATTATTATATCGTTATTGAGATCGTTTTAGTTTTCTAAGTGGTAATCTGGAAATCTTTTCTTCATACCTAAATAGTTTGTCTCATTCGAATACATTGGATGGTCTTCAAGTAATTTCACTACTGTTGACTTACTTGACCTGATGTTGACCACAGACATATTTATTTTCCATGCAAAGCTCAAAAACATGAAAAGATGCATTCCTAGAGCACCGGTAGATGAAAGTTTGTTTAAATGAACAATTGAATTTATAAATACAAAAGTTGGCAAGTTTAGAAGATTCGTTTTTCAGTCACTTAAAAAATATTAATCATAGATTTCCGACACTAGAAACACTCTTTGAACTGTTCTGAGCTATTTCTGAATTATGAATACGTGAACAGTGATTTCTTACGGATTTCTTTGACCACTCCTATTCCAACATTCATCTTAATCTATTCATTCATAAACATTTTATGATATTCATTTTATTCATATGTATTACGTAAGAAGTGTAATTCTTCTTCAATTGTATCATCTGAATGTATAGTGGTTATTTTCTAACATAATTTTTATATCAGGTTTATTTAGTATCGAAAAAAATATAGACTAAGGAGTTGTTGTGTTGCATTATTCATACAGAGGGTGGATATTATCAGATACATAACAACGGAAAATTGTTAACTTTTTACTAAACCATCTACCCCGTCCTCTCCAACGTTATTTTTAGTTTAACTAGTAAAATACTTCGTAAAATATAGAGTGAGAGTATTGATGAACCTATTGATACTTCATTCATCTGCTTATATTTTTCTCTTTAGACGTGACTATTCACATGGTTATTAGTTAGTTAGGACTTATAACTACTTTGGAGCAGAAAATGACTTATACAAGAGAATCTTCTTTGTGAAAATATTTCACTGATGAATAGTTGGTCTATATAATATTGATAGAATTGAACATTCAACACTGTTTTACTATACGTCCTAATCAGGCGATAAATCGAGGACTTTTAGACTTTCTAATATTTAATGTGAAATTTCATATTCATGGATGAATACTGTTGAGACTTTACAAATGCTACTAATGCTACGTGGTGATATATTACTGATAGTCAGTAATCTGTACCATACACAATAAAACCTATCGTTTTACTATGATGAAAGGACTCACTATTACATATTATCCTGAATGATCTCATTAAATATTCATTCTAACACTACAACGTATGTAGGTATGCAGTAGCTAATTACAGTGACTGATGAAGCTAAAGAAATACAAGATTTTGCAAATAATGTTCTTAGCTATAGGATTTTTGATCACTGAACATCACATGTAACAGTACATGTTTTATCTTTGAGTAAACAATTAGAAACAAAACATCACCTAATAATATTCATATACACTGAAACTTACAGGAGACTTTAAAAAATTGAACACTATTCCAAGAACAATAATAACAGCAATGATACATAAGGTGTACACTAAAAATGCATTAAAGTAGCCCGTTAAATCACGTCGAATATTTATTCCAATTAGAAATAACACAATCGTTAGAATGATGACCAACATCCAACTGATAAATACAAACATTCCTTGTATACTGACTGATAGGTAAGTTATCATACCTGCGAAGCTAAATGCCTTGAAAAGGAAAGATTAAGAAACATTTATTGAATAGTGATTCATAGTAGAACTTTTATTTATGAATTCTCTTTTAATTATGTATTAGACTATTAGAAGAACTTTGTTTTTATGGTATGTTGCTATGGTATTCAAATGTATCGGATTATGAGTGGTAAGATTTTAACTGGCGTGAATTCTGAATATGTTTACAAAACTCAACAACATATAATATAACAAAAGTCATAATGATACGCTGCCAAATATGCTTCGTAGATAAAACAATCACTATAATGCACTTAAACAAATATATGAAGTTTTGAGAGTTTACGTTATCAATGAATATTGTACCATTGTCCAATTCATATCTATTCGCTAAGCTTAATTAAACAATGGTTATTCTAAAGGTTCAAGAATCATATTTTCATAAACACTAACTTCCATACTTTGATTATAATGGTCTTATTAATCAATTTTTACCTTCTTTTGAAAGGTTATTCTGGCTTTCGTAATGACATTCTTAATAGACGATTACAAAAGTTTTTTTAAGTTCCCTTACTGTTACGAGGTTCTTGATAGTGTTTAAATAATAAAGAAAGTTAATTGTTTGATAGGAGAAGAAATACAAATAAATTGGAGATGAAAACTTTCTTTTCAACAATTTCTATTTGTATTGCTAGTGATCTGAACGAAAATATTAGTCTGTTGAAACTCAGAAAGAGATTACATTGTTAAGGTGTTCGGAAATTTTAAGCGTCACATGAGTCCCAATTGGGTTACGTAATTGTTTAAATGATAGAGAAATTTGTCTATGGATTACTTTAAATTTGTTTATACAACTTTAGTAAGCGACCTCAATGAAAATTTGCGTCATTGTGTTGTGTTTATTATGTATTCAATGGTAGAATGATCATTTGCTTTACTTAGTCTCAAATAAATTAGTCTGAATAGTGTAAGCAATCGGACTTATATGCCAACTAAAATTGGCTAACTAAAGTTGGATTATAACTGGGACTTGGGATCTAAGACAGGTGTTTCACACTGTCTGGGATTTATCAGCTAGATATACCTGCATCCCTGTATTGATGATTAACCAGGACTCAGTTCCTAATAACATCAAAGAGAAGGTACAAATTATTTCCAATTATTTATGTATAGCTGTTGTATACCTGCAACTGTCTAGACTCAGTAGTGCACACAGTGGTGCTTAAGAGTGTGTTTAACATGAATTGCCAGAGCTTCAATCCATGTCGGCATAATCACCAAGATTCAAATGCATTCAATTAACTAGTCCTGGGAAGGTTTTCGATTCAACTTGTGACCAAAAATTCAACTTTGATCATACTTGTGAGCAATTGTTGTATTCGGATAACCCACTCAGGATGAACATATACCAGTGGAGACCAACCAATTTCAGCGAGTAATGATATCAATGGGAAGACACAAATATTTACAAATTACGCTTTAGATGCGTTTGGATTGAGAATACCTGTTCAATTCAACAAGTACTAATATGAATATATTTTGATGTATACATATCATTTGTCATAATTGCGTACACAGGTGAATTCTTTTAAATTTACTTGACTATTATTCATCAGAGGGATAAAATAGTTGTCATACATTACAAGAGACCTAGTAGATTTCATGCTTACATCATTACATGCATTTGTTAACGAAGGACAATTCGTTTCTTTTATATATTCAATGGGATAACATATTACGTAACAATCATTAATAAATAATTTTAATGTGTATTTCATTACTATAGAATATACCTTCATGTTGTTCTAGACAGCTATGTGTATATACATTCATCCGTTATTAGTAAAATCAACTTACAAAAATAGTGTATAGTAAGTTGTTGAAAACTTTCAAGTGAGTAAATCTTTGAATGAAGAAGATAGCAATTGTTGAACCCATTGAAATTAAACTGAAATGTAAAATATAATGTAACATAATTTAGACCAAATAGTTTACAGTTTACTTGTAATGCACTAATATAATCTACTTGTGTTCATTTAAGTAGTTGAATTAGTAATACTGTCTCTAACCTACCATGTAATGTGAAAAGATTGTTGAGATAAATGAGGAGGAGGGATTTAACAGTAGGCCACAACTAAGATATAAAGTGTATTTATACCTTAACTCAACTGCGAATGAATCACTCAAGGGATTTCAATATTGATTGTTATAAAATTTGATTGTGCAGTTGATTAGATGATTTGCAACAAAAACTTCCATCTTTATGATTCTTCATTCACTCGCTGTAAAACTTTGACGTAGAGTATGTCTGATAAACTGACCTATCAAATACGTCCAGAAATTACAAAAATCCACAAGATACAAAATAAGATCACGTTAATCCCAAAGGATGGAAGTCGTCGGTAAATAGCTTAACAATTCCTCATGAGACTACAGATCGTGAATACTGGAGGGCTGAGCATAACAACTTTTAAATTGTACGTTTCTTTGTGTCTGCGTGTTCAATTTTTGGTCGAACTCTCTTCTCTATATGAATCATGGTAGCCTTTCGGATTATTCTAGTTCCAAAATACATTCCTATCTAGTTCAATGCATTAACTTCTATATTTACGTGCATCAGATCAATCCTATTTGTGCGTGAAGTTAGTTGATATGCTTTCATTATATGTAGATAGGATATATATTTGCCCGAATCTAATACTTACCACGATCTAACATCTGAAGTTTTCGTGGATGACGTCATACGTGGTTTTCAGGTTGTCTTATAATAGCTATTTCCACATGATCAACGATTATTGTTCGATAGATGCTTCTTAAAGGTGATTTATAATCTTACTTATCTATGGTATCATAAAGAAGTTAAAACATCCAGCTGTCTAACTCATCCATTCGTTAAATACTTTCATTGAATAGTACTTACACAGCTTGAAAGGGTTCACATAAAATGATATTTTCTAAATGTATTTAACACTATGAAATATACAAAGTTTAGTTTACGGTGATGTATAAATTAACTACTACTTACCTTAAAATGAAAGCAACCCATGAGTGTTCAAAAAAGAAACCATAAGCTAAATCTCTATAGCAAGATCATAAAACAACTCTATGCAATAACATTAAACATACATAGCAAATACTAGTGAAGTCATAACAAGTGATAAAAAGATTTGGAGAATATTGATTAAAAATACCTAAATGTTGAAATTAAAGGGATCAAAATGATTTTACTTTCACGATAAATCGATCATTTTTTGAGTTACCCATTACAGTTGACTTGAAATCGGTATTACTTATTTTGTTATAAGTAGATTGTAGCGCGTTGTCATACATCTGTAATTCTAATAATGAAAGATGAAATAGAAATGTATAGGTGAACTACTGATGTTAATATAAAATGTATGTTGAAATTATTACATTTATCAGTACTGATGATTTTTGTTTGAGTGGACACGACTAGCCGAAGCCGCTCAATTTGACATCACCAATCAATCATGATATAACACCGTGTGAGAAGCAATTCGTCCTCTAGTCGGTCAGCATATATGTTACTAACCTATTTACTCTCTCCTCACGATCAAATATACGTTCCACTCTATACATCACGGCTTTTTGATTTGTTCTTATTCGCATGTTCAGGTTTAATCGTTAGAAGCTATGCTACTCATATGATAAGCATAATTTGGTCATATACAAGGTTCACTTCACAGTTATATATTTTTCTACATAACTCATGTTTAACATTTGCTACAATGTTAATATCCTTACTCAGTGAAATATATGCAGTCCTAATCAGATCGTCTGTTCTCACTATAAACATGTTCAAATTAATGAGTTAGTTTTGATGAGAGATGTTTAACGGTGAACGTAACTAAGAAAGTAATACTTCATGGATATGTTTGTTAGACGATTCAATATAACTTATTCCTTTATAACCCTACGTATCTTAGACATCACATTTAGACGTGTTGAATAGATCATATCCAAAGAAACAACGAATATATAAACATAAAAGTACATACCTACAATAACCAATATATTTACTATTGAATTGAGATGGTTATTTTTGTGGAGATTGGAATTTTAATTGATTAAATGCGTCATAAATTAATGTTGGTAGGGTACAAATGAAACCCAGGGAATTATGGATATTTGTTTCGCCCTGGTGTTGAACACCAAAACAGTGAGCATTATAGATCCCACCTCAGGGGCTTTAGTTTGGTGAGCGCCTAACTCTTTGCACTACTGGGCTTGTATCCGATGATAGAATTCTCACTATCATCAATGTATGACACTTTTGAAGCCCTAGTGAAAAGTCATGAGTGGTGGAGTTCACAGTTATCGGTAGTCAAACAGTTACCACCATTATCAATAGATGATCGCCACGCTATATATCACAGATTGATGGAAGTGGGAATTCGACCACTGAATACTAGCCGATCTAGTGATTCAGAGGGCTAAGTGCCCGTTAACCTTAAACCTCTCGGGTGGAGTCTAGGTTGTGTACTGCTGAGTCGCATACTGGGACGAAACAGCTGTCCAGTACCCACTGCTTTCCAATGGTACCATACCAATATCAATCTGTAATGAATCTAATCAATAATCAGTTTTATTCAATATACCCATGAACTTGTTTAAGATAAACTAATGAACCCTTCCTGCATTAAATGTTTCTTATAAGTTCAAGAAATTTTTAGTACTAATACATAACAGTCAAATGAATAATTCATTGAATTAGTTTAACCATTAGTAACCATCTAATAACAAAAAGTAATAATTCTAATACAGACCTTTCTTTAAATCTTCATTCAACATCTAACTATTTCAATAAATGAAGTTTATTGAAGTTAATTAACTTAATTATGATTATTTATAATGTTGTTAAATAACAAATAAACAATAAACTATGATGTGATATTCAGTTCATATCAAAGTTCAATTTTGTATATGAGTGTATACAGATATTGTACTTCACAATTTAACTGTTTACAAAGTGAAATAATAATTCATATTCATTTAATATGAAACTAATTCTACATTATGGGCCTATGTATAGGTAGATAACTAATCAACCAATGCCTGTTACCTCATGTGGAGCATAGGCCGCTCACCAACATTCTCAAACCAAATCTGTCCTGGGCTTTCCTTGCCAGCTCTTCCCAAATGTTCTTCATTCTCTTCATGTCTGCCTCCAATTCCCGACTCAATGTGTTCCTGGGTCTTCCTCTGTTTCTTTGGCCTTCAGGATTCCAAGTTAATGCTTGTCTTGTGACACAGTTTGATGGTTTCCTCAATATGTGTCCAATCCACCTCCAGCGTCTTTTACTAATTTCTTCCTCGGATGAAAGTTGATTACTTCTCTGCCATAGAAGATTGTTGTTGATGGTATCTAGCCAACGAATCAGAAGTATCTTACGCAGACAGTTTATAAATGCTTGTATCTTCTGAAGGATACTTTTCGTAGTTCTCCTTGCAAGTTTCAGCTCCATACAACAGAACTGTATTCACATTTGTATTGAAATTTTTGACTTTGATATTGACTGATAGTTTGTTTGAGTTGCAGATGTTTTTCAGTTGTAGAAATGCTGCCCTTGCCTTACCAATCCACGCCTTCACATCCGAATCAGACCCTTCTTGTTTATCGATGATGCTGCTCAGGTATGTAATTAATTCAGTAATATAGCTCAATATCATTAGTTTATACTTAATTTCAATTAATGACCCAATTAAATAGAAAAGACAAATCAAATGCGCAATAAAAGCAACCCTGTATAACTAGTTGCATCATTCCCAGGAACCATGATCTATAATTTACGCAAAGAATAGTTCGGGATATTGAAGGATTCAGCTAAAGTAAGTAATAGATAAACCTGTAACAAATAAACGATGATATCATAATCTTTGTTAATACAATCACTTCTGTCCATTTCAATAGAAGAAAACCTTGCCAATAATACCATATAATAGTAGTTTGGAAAGGAAATAAACTCTAGCAATATTTCAAAATTCGTTAGTCAAGTCTGATAGGATTTAGAGGTTAGTGTCTTTAGATAATTTTTAATAAAATGGACAGCTCCACAAACAAATCAAAGAACCTCCAATAAGATCACTTATATCAGGGTTAATCGCAGAATTTGTGGCACAGCTTAAGACTGCAGTTCTTTCAATATTTTTGCCATATGTGGATGGGATATTTCCCATCTTGAAGCTAGAATAGTTGTAAAATATCTATAAGTTGATTAAAGGATTTTAACTAAATAAGAAAAAGGAATATCTCCAAAATCGGAAAAGAGGAAGGCCAAAGAACACGCTGCGTCGAGAATTGGAAGCAGACATTAAAAGAATGAACAGCAACTGGAAACAATTGGAAAGGATTGCTCAGGACAGAGTAAAATGGAGAATCCTGGTGAGCAGCCTATGCTCCTCAGCGAGGAGTAACGGGCATATGTAAGTAAGTAAGTAATTAATATCTCCAAAATCCCGTTAAAATGTTGTAGGTGGATGACAAGAGACGTTCTACCTTGAAATTTCTTCAAATGTCTGGGTTGTGAGAGTGTACAAGGCCTAAAATGATTCTTTAGAATGTCCACTAAAGCTACTTGGGTGAAGTTTCTTCATCAGTAATAGGCTCAAATTAAAAACTAAAAACTAGTGATAATGCATTTCTTATCCGATTGTACTAGAAAATTAGCATATTCTCCAGAAACCTCCAGAAAGTTTATTTAGTTTATTAATACTATTCTTTTTTGTTAGGATAGCAATTCATATTATGCTTCTTGGATTCTTCTACAGATTATCCACAACTGATTGTCGGTAAGATTTGCTTATGTAAATGAAGGAATTAAATTCCGACCGTAACATTAAATTATATGTCAAATAAATGGGATAAAAATCGGGCACCTATAACCAGTTTGTTGTTTGACCCTTCATAACGCAAATCAGCATTAATCAAACACCTAGGAAGTATTCGATAGTTCTTTCATTGAATCGACTGACTTCTTAGAAATTCACATTCAGAGTCTGAATACGAATAGAGTTGAGTAGGGCGTATGACAAATATCACCAGTGGTAGTAGATAAAGATATCAAGATATTAGTAAAGTTAAGTATATTAAACAGTGGATGCCAGATGAACAGTTTGATAGTTCTAAGTTGTAATATACATCATATATGAAGTCCGAATATTATATTTAGAAATACCCATGGAGAAATTGTGTGGTTTATCTTTCAAGAATGGAATTAACTTCAATTAAAGCATTCTATTCTAAACCCCCTCCTGACAACAGATCAAATGTCGTTATTGTAGGCTATTTAAGTCGAGGATAATCATTTACTATTTAAAACCATTAGTTCTATATTATGTGTACCAGAAAGTCAGTATTCCTGTCTGAAATCTAATTACTTGATTCACTATATTTGCTACCACCATGTCCATAAATCTTTCAACCAAAGATTCGACAGACTGCAAAATTTCCATTACAGACGGTCGATTTTAAACTCTAGTGTCAACTAATTAACCTATTACAGATTCCAGAATAAGGGTTAAACAACTCTCCAAGTCATCATGATTGTCAATAGTTCTCAGTGTTTTTATTATGTAATGGAAATGATGTCAACATGATAGGTTTCCGTTGATTCATTTTACAATTCATCACTTCTCTTAAAAAAGACAGTGTGACGAGTATTTTAATATTTTCACAGATTATACTTATCATTCGCTTACTACTTAATTGTGAAAAGTATTTGTTACACAAACTTCAGACTTACGGATCATTGATTATTGAATGACCATTGTCATGTTCGTCTAGATGAGGCTTGTACACGTTGAATTCTATTGATCAAGTAACCACTTGTTTTAATGAATCGACATCACAGACATAAAATTATGAAAGCAATCGACAAGAAACCCTTACTGACCTCAATTTTATAACATTTTGTATATTTTTTCAATGATAAGTAAAGCATACCTACAATATTCAGTAGTGACTAATATACTTCAGGGCATATTTCATACAATCACTAGTCCATTACATTAATGGTACAACTAAAACTTAATTGATCAAATTCACTCAACACTGAAATGATTACACATATACGACAGCAATCACTACACAGTGATTAGATTGTGTTTCTTCATCAAGTGTTGTGTAGTTTTTCAAAGACTGTCTAATTAAATACAATCTTCAATGTAAATTCATTTCAGTTTGCTTTGCTAAAATGATAATTAAAGTAGCATGAACACACAAACAAGCCAGTTGTATAAACTTTGTAGTTATTTGTGATCTAGTTCATTAGAACAAATAGACGTGTTATTGATTTCTGTTCTTATGGTAATCTCCTTGAATGGTTTCAACAAAGATCAATTCTATGCATTGAAGATGCATGTTATGTTATACACTATTTATCAAAAGCTGTTGATTATCTACATATGAAACATATTCATCATGGTAGTATCAAACCATACAATGTATTAGGATAAACATGTATATTCCCGTTGATTCGTTATGCACTGAAACTAGTCAGTTTCTGTGCGGATTGCCTCGATATAGCGATTATTTACAAGTATTATTTAAGTTGGATTGTGACTGGCTAGTGGAATCCAGAACGCTCGTTTTGTCCTATATGAGACTCGTCGGATGGACGTATCTGCATCCCAATGTTGATGCACACAGCAGACAAGCCCCAAATAGGACGAAAGGCGCGTCTTGAATTCTATTCTCTAGTCACAATCTAATTTAAACATGCAATGTATTCTTTAGAAGTGATAATGCTAAATCAGTTACATTAGTAATAAACTTCACTGTTCTAACAGAAATCAATCTAATATGTAATAATAATAATATATGAAGAAGATTATTTATTTACTGGTCACCTGAATACATGCAACATGTGAAAACAGTAGCCAGTTACATGAATGTGCCTACGAAAAACAATATATGCCAACGTATCAAAGAGTTATAGAGTAGACGATCTATTGAATTAGATTCTTGGTCTATTGGAATTATAATGCAACTGTTATTCATTGGTAAACTATTATTCACTGAATATAAAGATATGCATACATTTCTATCCTCAATTGAAATAAATTCATTACAACAATTAAATACACAAATATTATTTCAAATTGATTTACGTTTATATCAAACAATTACGTCATTGTCAATTTTCATATCACCAGTTGATCTGAATCAGACAACCACTGATCACCTGGAAGCACTGGACAGCTGTTTCGTTTTAGTATGGGACTCCTCAGCAGTGCGCATCCACGACCCCATCGTGATATTAAAATTGACACTTAACTATCTTTACAAACCCCCCCTAATTACGTCATTACTACACAGTGATCTTGATAAACTTAATAATGTTACGTAATTGACTACATCATTCTGGTATCATCATTTGTCTGATGAAGATAAGAAAAGAGATTTAAAAATAACTACTGAATATAACTTTTTGAATACATTTATGCATCATCAATTAAAATCTGAGAATACTTTTAAACAAATGAAAGAATTCATGAGAGTCAACTACTCGAGAGTATCAAGAGTAAGTCTTTATGTTAACAAAAAAATGACTTTCGATTCAAACGATCGGTCTGTAAGACTTGCACGAAATACTTGAGTGCCAATTTACATTTTGCACGTAAATGATTTTAAATGATCTTATTGGTCTATTGTTCATGGTTGTTATGCCTACTTTTTTACCTTATAGAATGTTCACCTCTGATGCCAAGATCGCTTCCTTCAGTCGCTGATCGAATACATACGATTAACACCAATTCAGTCCGGCTTACATGTCAGCGTATTCAAAAAAGTAATATCTGTTGATGATCAATTTAAACAAACGAAAATTAACTAAAAACAAGCCTAAGTAATGCCAATTTTTATATAGTACTCATTCCTTTAATTTCTTTTATTCAAGTCAGCTGTATCAATGAAGAATGGAAAAGGACTTCAGCGTGGAAATACACTTTTAAGATTCAGAGTTGTTGGATTGAGTTAGTTGTCGCCAATGACAATGGATGGTCATACCGAAAATTGATGGAAGTGGGAATTCTACCATCGGATACTGGCCCAGTGATGCAGAGAATTAGGCATCCTCCAACCTTAAAATCCTGGGACGGAATCTAAGGTGCATAACGCTAGGGAGATGCATACTAAGACGAAACAGCTATTTATTGCTCCCTGATTTTCAGTGGTACCCTACCGCCATCAAACTGTGATGAATTCAATCAACTAAACTTAAGACATGATGATTTATTGGGATACATTGTTGGTAAAAAGACAAATTTTTTTAGTTCTGAATCAATTTATATGAATATTGAAGTTGATGGATATTTATAGATATGATTATTCAATAATTATCAGAACTGTTGGGACAGCTCCTAGAAACCTCAACGAAGCCTCTAGAAACCTTGAAAGAACCAAAGATATTTTATCCAATCACTGGTCAACAGAACCTTCCAGAATCTCAACATGAGGCGTTCTGATTGAGTAATGGTTGAAACTTGTTAGTTCGGATTGAATGGATTGTAATACTGACTTTATCGTTTCAGTAAACTATAAATATACAGTTATCCTGTACAGAACTGACTTCCTATCATACTGGAAAAACGTTTGCTGTTTACTCGTCTTTTGTCTTCTGAATTTGCAATTAGGAGGGTTTAAAGTGTTCGAGTGCTAAAGTTGTCTGCGGCTAGTCAAGCTATCAAGCACGAGATATAACAAGAACATATGAGTCAATCAACATGGTTTACTTACAGTACATTCACTGCTGATGAATATTTTGGTCAACAGTATTCATCAACTTTATATTGAATGAAATGCAGTGAAACAAGATATTACTTTCATATCGAGGCATTGCCCTATTTTGAAATGTTGAGATTTTATATCATAGAGTGATATTAGTCAAATATCCATTAAAAGTCAAATGGCACTGAATGGTTGATTTGTTCTAATATGGGTGTTTATCTGTAACACCTTCCAGAACTGGATTCCAGATGTTCAGAAATGACAACTAAGCATCTGATCTGTCAGATTACATAATGCGATTTGTGAGTGATTGTATCATACCCAACGAAGTTGAACTTCAACCTTCATATTTTTTTCTGTAAAACTCCATGATTGCCTTTTGAAGTCATTTACCAATATTGTTCACTCTAGTAAAATCATGAAACTACTTTGTGATGTATACATTTTTTAGTGTTGGTTGTAGACAACAATCAAACTTCTTTTAGTTGAATAAGACGGTAGTTAACAACGATAAAATCATCCGTACATCCCTTGAAAAGTAGATCTATGCTTAATTCACATATATACCCCTTCCACTAAAAAATCCATCTACTTATTAAGCCACTGAACACTGAATACCAATAGTGTTGTATTAATTTAGATGTGTACCAATCTCTATAAAAGATAACTAAATGAACTGACATGTACCATTGTCTGTGTTATTTAACCTCTTTACATATAGATACAATGAAACTTCAATTCCTGAGTCAAAAGGGATTCATGTGAACATTACATGCATACCATACAAATAATCATTTAAATTCTACTAGCTCGTAAGCATAAAACTCGATGGTCTAAATTTTTCACAAATTAGTTGATTGAATTCATCACAAATTAATGTTGGTTGAGTACCAATGAAAATCAGGAAGTACTGAACAGCCGTTTCGTTTTAGTATTGAACTCATCGGCATAGCGCACTCTATATTCTACTTCGAATGCTTCAGGTTAGCGAACGCCTAACTGTTCCAACTACTAAGCCTATATCCAATTTGGAATATGATAAACGATCAAACATTGTCATTGGTGGCAGCTGCCTTACTCTCAGGAAGTCTGAATTCCACCAGTTACAATATTTCACTAAAGTTTCAGTAATATTTCGAAACTTGTTACTAATGAGTTGATTATCGTGAGCTCTGCTGAGGAGTCCCATACCTGGATAAGGCCTCTATCTAGTGCTCCTTAGTTTTCAATGGTACCCTACCAACACCCATCTGTAACGAATTCACTCAATTAAAACCTAGTAACAATCTCCATAAACTACCTTGATTAAATCTCCACAAATTGGTTATACCTGAATTTGTCCACAACGTTTAAGCAATTTTCCGTTCATTAAGTGAGCAAATATTGTAAATTGGAGTCAAAATTTCTGATGAAGATATTGTTTAAATCTTAAACTTCAACTACATTTGCTATTTTGTCCAGTGTCCATGGATATATTCAGATTAGACAATTACCGTTGACTTCAACTACTTGAAATAAATGATTTAAACAAAAATATACTCTAAAATGCTGTACTATTCAGTTGAATGACGTATACTCAATAGTACGAAAACTAGGTTCAGAGTTTCCTGATACGTAACTCTAACCAGCCTAACATGATTTATTAAAGTCAAACTGTGACTGGCGATGGAATCCAGGATGTGCGTTTCATCCTTCTTAAAAATAATCGGTTGCATGTTTTCTTTTCCAAGTAATAATATTCAAAGCTATATATGAACAGTACACTTTTCATCCCAAACTCCAACACACCATTTAGTATGGTATTAAGCTCACATGTCTGCTATACTGTAGTCAGTTCATTCATTAATAACACAATAGTATTTGAACTAACAGGTTTCAAGATCAAGTCCTGGTATAAATGTCAATTCTGAGATATAGATACATTCAACTGATAGTTATTAAATAAATCGGAACACAACTACTTAAACACACTGCTTGCCAAAATGTAACTTCATTAAATATTGTACGACTAAATAACAATATTCAAGCAATCGGACTAAGATGCTAATGTACTAATGGAGGCTGATCGATTGTAGTCTTTAACCTTAGCAACTGGAATATACAAACATAAGATATGAGTTCTATTCTGCTTAAATATCCTACTTACTGATTTTCAAAATTGTCAACTAATGACATCAAATCTATTAAATCAACAGTTGTACACAAAATACAATTAACGACCAAAGTATACCACAGTGATGACATTATACTTGGATATTTACATGTATCAAGAACGGGTTACAATCAACAGTTCATAGGTATTTGACATTACTTTTAGTGTTATTTTTGTGATAGTCCACTAGTTAATTATTGACTCATCAAGAATATAAGCATATGCTAAATATTAACTAAAGCGACTGTAGGCTTATAATGAAGGATAATTTCTAATTTGTATCTTACATAAAGGACCAACTTTAACTAGACACTCATTGAGAAGTGAAAAGCGCTGAACATCTGTCACATTCAATTATACAACTTTTCAGTGTTGTACAATCACATTTTCACCTGGAAGTAAAATCTAGGATATACAGTCATGGGAGTGAGTACTTAGTCTTCAAATTCTATATTTACCTTTCAATGGTTTTCATACATACAATTTGCCTCGTTATAAACTGAAAGTGATCAGTCTCCGTTGTCATAGGTACATTGTGAGTGGATTACTGCAACACAATGATAGTTTACAACTATGATTTAAGCTGACACAACCAACTGATGAGTTTCAAACAGAACAAAACATGCATTCTGTATTCCACTTGTCAGTGATAATTTAACTTAAATCATACTTATCATTATTACTTTCAACTAAAAATAATTTTAATCACTCTGAACTTATAACTGAACTCCATGACCTCAATAATAGAGTGATTAATTTCAGGTGAACTTATCTAAGTACTACTTAAATTATCTTAACGAAAATAGTAATAGATAGTAATTACAGTAAACTGTTACTGGAACCATTGACTAAGAAAATCATATTCACAGTTTAAGTACCCTTCTGTTGTAAGATAATAAGTAGGTTTCATATAAAAACCCACTATGTAACTATTTGATAGATAAATTAAAATCAATATGACTGTAAACATCAGCTTACTTCATAAGATTACATGTGACTATGTAAACATAGAATTATGACTTTGTATACCGATGACGAATTATATCAATGTTCTGAATGTTACTTACCTCTGTTATCCCTCACAGAGGAGCATAGGCCACTCACCAGTATTCGCCATTGGACTCTGTCCTGAGCAATCCTTTCCAGCTGTTTTCAGCTGCTGTTCGTTTTTTTAATATCTACTTCCTATTCACGACTCAGTGTCTTCTTCGGCCTTCCTCTTTTCCGTTACCCAACAGAATTCCATGTTAACGCTTGCCTCGTGATGCAGTCTGATGATTTCCGAAAATGTATGTCCTATCCATTTTAAACAATTTTTCCTAATTTCCTCCAAACGACATTCAGTATCTTGCACAGACAGTTGTTTATAAATACTTGTACCCCTCTGATGCTGTTTGCAGTATTTCTCCGTGATTCAGCTCCATACAGCAGAACTGTCTTGACGTTCGGATTAAAGAGTCTGACTTTGAGGTTAGTTGACAGTTATTTTGAGTCCCATATGTTCTTCAACTGTAGGAATTCTGCCCTTACTTTGTCAATCCTTGCCTTTGCATCTGCATCGGACCCTCCTTGTTCATCAATGATGCTTCCCAGGTATGTGAAAGTATCCACTTCTTTTTAGAGCTTCTCCATCAAGTTCAATTGAGTTGGTGCTCCCTGTTTCGTATTTGAGGATCTTACTCTTCACCTTATGTATGTAGTGTCGAAGTTTCCATAGTGTTCTCTTGCAAACACTATCAAACCACTTGTCATAGTCAATAAGGTTGATCTACAGTAACGAGTTCCACTCAATTTATTATTCAACAACGATCCGTATTGTTGCGATTTGGTCTGTTTACGACCGATCCTTACGGAGACTAGCCTGTTGATTTAGAAGTTGAGCATTCATGGAATCTTTCATTCTGTTCAGCAACACTGTGTTGAAGACTTTCCCTGGTACTGACAGTAGTGTGGTCCCTCTGTAGTTCTCACATCAGCTCAAATCTCCTTTCTTTGGTATTTTGATAAGATATCCTTCTCTCCAGTCTGCCTGCACTTGCACTTCCTCCATGATCCCCCTGAATAAAGCGTGACGCATCCTTGCTGATACATCTATATTTGACTTGAGTGCCTCAGCTGGTATATTGTCAGGTCCTGCTACTTTCCCACTTTTGATTTGTCTGATGGACATCTTGATTTCTTCTATCGTTAATGGAGTGACATCCATCGGGAAATCTGTAGGTGCTGCTTCGATGTCCTGTGAGTTCAGTGGAGCTGGCCTATTCAACAGTTCCTCAAAGTGTTCTACCCACCTATTCTTTTGTTCTTCAATCTCAGTGAGTGTCTTGTCTTCTTTGTTCTTGATCGGTCGCTCTGGTTTACCATGTTTATCTGCCAGTTTCTTCGTTGTGTCGCATAGCTGTTTCATATTTCCTTCTCTTGCAGTTTTCTCCGCTATCGTTGCAAGGCCTTTGATGTATTTTCGTTTGTCGGCTCTTATGCTCTTCTTTACCTGTTTATTTGCTTCTGTGTATTCAGCTTGAGCCTTGATTTTCTCTGCTCCTGTTCGGCTGTTGTTGATTTCTGTCTTCGTATCCCTCCTTTGTTGAATTTTACTCAGGGTCTCAGTGGAGATCCATCCCTTATAATGGTGCTTCTTGCGGCCTAGAACCTCCCGACACGTTAAAATTAGTGCTTCTTTGATTCCTTTCCAGTTATCCTCCACAGTGGTTTCTTCTTCTTTCGGTAGATCTTGTAAGGCTTGGAACCTGTTGTTGACAGCTATTTTGAATTCCGTGTGTCAGTCGGTATTTTTTACAAAGGCTGTATTGAACCGTTGTAGTGATGTTGCTCCAGTTTTCCATTGCTCCACTAGCTTCAGTTTCATTTTGGCAACTATCAGGTGGTGAGTATTTATGTTGGATTGTGACTGGTAAGTGGAATTCAGGAGGCGCGTTTCGTCCTATTTAGGACTCGTCGACTAGATGTGCCTGCTTCTCAGTGTTGATGTTCATATCTGGACTCGAACTCATTTTTCGTCTCATTTTCGTCTCGTCAAACACTACCTCGTTCACCATTAGGCTACTGAGTCATGACAGCCACACTTGTGCAACGAACATATGTATGTGATTAGAATGTATTGGATTTTCCTGCTGATCCTCTCAGGATGTGCAGTTTACTTCAAGGAGTAGAATACTTAAGTTAAAAGGTAATATTCCATGAGGGGTACCACATTATATCATCGGTTAATTTAATAACCAAAACTAGAGTTAGAGAAACAAAGAACATTGGTAGAGTAAGTAAAAGGTTCAGTGAACAACAACAAATGAAGCTTTGGGTTGGTGCATCCACTGAGACTACAATGAAAATTAATTATTAAATGTGACTCACAACAAACTGTATTTTGGCATATTTTATTTTGACGAACGATAAAGAAAAGTGAAGTGAATAGCACACAGAACAGCAGAACAATATAATGACACACAAAAAGGTGCTATTGACATAATGAAATAGCATTGACGATATACAAATACTAAAAACATATTAGTCAAAGTGTAGTATTAAGTGGTACCGACTACAATTAGTGTTCTGATTATAGATATGACATATATGACTCATTAAGGCTACGTGTTCGATTGATAATTGAGAAGATGCACTGTTACTGATTATTTGCACTGAATTACTATCGAACTCGGTCCCGTAATAATATAATTTCAAACTGTCTATAATTAACTGTATACTACATTCAGTCATACACATCCATAATTCATAGGATAAGTGTATATACTAAAAGTCAGTAACTATAAGCATAAATGAATTATATTTAAACTGAACGTAAATCCGTTAAGCATAGAATCGTAACAAGTGAAGTGTGTAAGTTATATCAATTAGTCTGTCAAATCATGTAATAGCATCCAAACCGTACATTAACAGATGTACAACCAATAAAACTGGTTAGTATGCTCGACAGTATTAGCAGCTACTACAAGTACATGAATAATGTTAAAAAGGTAAACAGAAGTTGACATCTACATATGACCTTGTACAAACTATTTATATCATAACTAGAAGAATGTTTCGTTGTTATTCTTTTTCTTCTTTTTCAAGAGTGTCAACCTACTTCCTTGATGAATACTATCAAGTTTAAAACACAAAACTATAAAGTTTCTTGTTAATTTCTACTTGAGTACAAGTTAAGTGTAAGATGATTTTTTTTAATGTAGTCTTTTTTAAATACACTTTAAACTATCTACTACACTTAAAAATGCTTGTAAATCATTAAGATCCATATAATACAACATTTATGTCACTTGTAATATCAAGATAAGTGACTAGGTCCGCTGTTTGAGGACATATATATATATATATATATATATATATATATATATATATGCATAGTTCAGAGCTGACAGTTACTAAAGTTGTCTCTAATAAGTATGAAATCTGATAATGAATGACAATAATGTTGTCCAACGTACTGACAGCTTCATAACTACAACTAAATTAACACTACCACAAGATAATCAATTCATTACTGGTCTTTTACGATTCTTTCATATACACAATACAACATTAGCTATAATACTTTTCATTTGTCTTATTCTATCTGGAATTTTATCATTAGCATTAATTTGGTATTTTATTTTAGTATGTTGGTGTAAACTACTACCTAATAATAATAATAATAATAAGCATTCTACGTTGATATACTCCAATGATGAGCAACACTTTAAACCATTTCAATTGAATCAAGTTTATACAAAGAAAGGTTTATTACAGTATAGTTTAAACTATTGCACTAAATTACAACTATTAACTATTGGCATCATTAATGCAAATGATTTAAAATTTCCGCCAAATTTAACTAATTATAATACATGTGTTACAATTACATTATCCTATTGGGATTATACTCATTGGATTATATTAGATAATCAACTAAAGAGAACATTATATGCTAATGGATTAAAACCACAATGGAATGAAAAATTCACTTTTAATTTATTAAAATCACAATTATTATTAACAAATTTAATTATTGAAGTGTATGTATGTGATTCAATTGGACAAGATTTATGCATTGGACGCATAGATGTACTACTTAAACAGATTAATAGTAATCTATACATAAATAAAGAGTATATATTAACTGATTTATTAAAAGTATATACAATGAATTTTTCTGATTTAGGTGAATTATGCATTGGATTACAATATGAACAATTTCATTGTTTACGTATACGTTTAATTGAATTACGTAATATTAATCTTGAAAAAATTATTCAATCAAATCATTCTAATGATATTTTACAAATTATTGTTTATATTATAGTTAATGGTAAAATTATTAAACATGAAATCATTGCATTACGTAATAAGACTGTAAAAAATATATACTTCGATCATACTGTTACAGTAGATTTAAAAAATACAATTAATTTAAATGATGTACAAATCTATTGTCAATTACATCATATTAATCAATATGGAGTAAAACAAATTCTAGGTGAAATATGTATTGGATCAAGATCATCACAGAATGCAGGTGTAAAGCATTGGTTAGAAATGTCGAATGATCCATTGAATATGACTATTATGTGGCATATTTGGAATCCAATCACTTAGTGAAATATTTATAGAAATAGAGTTAATTTATTTATGTTGTATTTTGAAATTATTAAATTATAAAACATGGGTGGGGGGATAATTAGCATTCTTTATGTAATACAATTCATTAGTACACCATATAGCTAAAATTATATTAGTGTTGACAATGACTGTTCGAGAGAAGAGGGTTGGTTTGCGTGGAACTCTACTTGGTACTTGACAGAAAGATATGTCTGCAGTCGTTAAGGGAACTTATGCTTATCGTGGTGTTACACCCTGATTGCATAGTCTGTGACAGCTATCAGTGATCTATTCGGGTGAGCCACTGACTTTCCCTTGCAGGAATAAGATCATCATGAGATCACTAAGTAGTAACAACTTTCGATATTTGTCTTATTCTTCATATTGCTTAAGGAATTATATCGATCTAGCCGTAATGTAGCCACTAATCTAAGTGAATCCACATGTCTCCCGTCGACTATCCTAAAACAACCTTTCATTTTTAAATAGTACCATTAATGTCGAATCAGTTATCAACGAATGTAACTAGTCAGAATCAAACATTAATACCAGTACAAAAGGATTATTAATCAACTGATAACTTACAAATAATAAACAATATGCTAACAGTATAGGAACCAAATGATAGCTTGCAAATAACAGAACTTATAAATAACGTAAACCGAACTGTGAACATCAACCCATCAGAAAGTCGTTTTGAAGGTTCGACCTTTCTAAATTACTGTTTACATTACATTCTGTCTTACACTGGAGAATAACACTTTTGCTTATTATGAATTGCGAAACTAGTTGATCATGAATTATGAATCACGATTTGAAGTTGATTTGAATATAACTAAACACCAGGAAGCAATGTACAACTATTTTCTCGTAGTATAAGAATTCCCAGTACTGGCCATTCTATAATAGATTAGATCTAAGTCCTTCAGGCCTTGGGATAAGCGCTTAACTTATGAACTATAAAGTAGGCATATATGGATTTAAACTTCTAAATTTAGTTGTTTTTTGATATATACTTAGAACTCAACAATCTTCACAAAATCCACTAATAGTCAATAAATGGTCGCTAGTAACCTGACTTCAAGAGGTAATTATAGAACTCTAGTGAGGAAACAATATCAGTAGTTTTCAGCCATTTAGGGTATGAGACGATTGTTATTTGCTGACAATGAATGAAATCGTGAAATATATCACAAATCATCTATTGTTATAAATGTCGTCTGCTGGATCTCGGTTCGCTGGCCTAATGGTTAAGAGTTCATGCCAGCACTTAAATGTACTAGAATGCATTACTAATTACGTTGTGGCTACTCTATGCTGCAGAGTTGTAAACTGATGGATAATACTTGGGATTCATTTGGGTCCTCCCGTTGATTCGTCATGGACAGAAACTGGTCAGTCTCTGTTGTCATATGCACATCCTGAGAGGATCAGCAGAAAAATCCAATACATTCTAATCACATACATATGTTCGTTGCACAAGTGTGGCTGTCATGACTCAGTAGCCTAATGGTGAACGAGGTAGTGTTTGACGAGACGAAAATGAGACGAAAAATGAGTTCGAGTCCAGATATGAACATCAACACTGAGAAGCAGGCACATCTAGTCGACGAGTCCTAAATAGGACGAAACGCGCCTCCTGAATTCCACTTACCAGTCACAATCCAACATAAATACTCACCACCTGATAGTTGCCAAAATGAAACTGAAGCTAGTGGAGCAATGGAAAACTGGAGCAACATCACTACAACGGTTCAATACAGCCTTTGTAAAAAATACCGACTGACACACGGAATTCAAAATAGCTGTCAACAACAGGTTCCAAGCCTTACAAGATCTACCGAAAGAAGAAGAAACCACTGTGGAGGATAACTGGAAAGGAATCAAAGAAGCACTAATTTTAACGTGTCGGGAGGTTCTAGGCCGCAAGAAGCACCATTATAAGGGATGGATCTCCACTGAGACCCTGAGTAAAATTCAACAAAGGAGGGATACGAAGACAGAAATCAACAACAGCCGAACAAGAGCAGATTTCAGGATACCTCAAGCAAGGCATCACTGTTTCCAACTTTTTTCGTTAACGCCAATACTTTGTAGACACTTCAGAGTATGAACATTGATGTGACTTACATATTTTCTTCAAAATAAAATACATCCTTTCGTCCCCAACAGTTTAATCACTTGTCTTCCTAGAAACACCCCAAAGTCATCTCTCTTTTGCCCGCCTCTTTTAGCTCCTGTTTGGGTTTCTCCCTGATTCCACATTGTCTCCATACCATTCATCAACGTTGAGTCTTATTAACAATATTTTATGCGACACTGACGAGTACAACAGTTTAAATGGCCTTCATGCACCTTATTCATCCTCTAGTAAACCATATTCAAGAAAAATCCTATCTGCAAAGTTTACTCAATGAATTGATGCGCTACGCCCTAGAATTTATAGAACCCAACCAAACTTAAAATTATTGCTCATTAATGCCCAACCTAGCATAAACAAACCCTAACTCGAAAACCTTTTGAAGTTCTTATCACAGAGACATAGGACTTTTCTGACATCATGGACATATCTATCTCTCACTAGGGATACCAGCCTTTCAAATAGACTAGGTGGAGAGTGGATTACAATGTTCTGACAAACTTTAACATAGTTAGCTCCGCGTGTTTATCTTTTAACAAAAGACATATTCCTCAAGTTACCTTCGAAGGCAACAATATTTATGATTCAAATCTACGTGCGATGTTTAATACAACTTTTTCTAAATACTGTGTCTTCGACTACACATATGTACCTCCCTAATAACCCTTACGATCAACCCATAAGACTAATATGTGCACAGAGCGGATTACTAGAGATGTATAATCGTTGAATTACTCATACAGGCTTGGGATTGATAACATAATTTCGTCTTTCCTTAAGCAAAATTACAGGGATATGAAGATTTTGGTGATCGGATCTTTAATTTATCTATCACTTGTAGCTACTATCTAGACGCATGGCGAATGATACATCTGTGATATGTTTATACAAGGAGCTATTAAACGCAGCTCTTTAACTCTCTAACTGATCTACACATACAACAGATACCCTCAACCGGAGACCAATAACGTGCCAACTGAGTTACCTAAAACCATACCAAGAAAACACGAATGCAGTACTTAGAATGCTCTATTATATTTAGGTCCGACGCTGTACATATAGCTACGGTGGCGGCTTTGTAGTAATTAGGAAAGTTATCACATTGAAAATGGCAAAAACCGATCACGAACAGCAAGGTCAGTGCGGAATAAATGAACAATGGTACTGGCTGCTACCAACCTAACAACTAATATAAGATAACAAGAATGTGAATGGTAACAAGGAAAATAACTAGTTCTCCCCGTATTAACAGAAGATTACGTAAATTACTTCTCGCCCTAAAGATGGCTTAAAAACATTTATGTCTAACAACAAACCTATTAATACCACTTCTGCGCTCTCATGCATCCTAGAAGTAATTGCTAGAAACCAGATGTTGAACTGTCTCCTAGGTGAACACCTCATCTTCCATGCTCAATATAACTCCATAGAAATGTGTTCCAGCGTTTTCAGCCACTATGAATTATTTGACTACATAACCGAACTTAAATGATAGTGGATCTACTATTTTCGTATTATGTTCAGACTTGTGTAAGGTCCTCGATACAGTCTCTCACAACACACGGAGGATAAAATTAAAATATTATTGAATAGAACCTTTTCTATTACAGTGGTTTGGCTAGTTCCTCAATAATCGGTTTCGGACAAAAGCGCGCGGTTGTTTACTAGGAGTGTTCTGTAATACAAAATATACCTCTGGTACTGCAGTACTGTAAACTGTGAAGCTAGCTACCGTTGGCTTCCTAATTAATTAATACCTTTGTATATCGTCAACTCCATAACAATAACTCTACTAAACCTCTGTTACGATTATGCCATATCATTCTGATCATGCCTGTAAACTGGTATGCTCTCATGTACAAATTGTTACTTGAGAATAAATCATTATTATTATTATCAAAGCTGAGAAAAAGCAAGACTCCTCCTAAGTTGCAAGATACCGTACCACTCGCTAAAAGTCACATTTCGTCTTGGGTCAACCAGATCTCTTTGAAAATACCTACGAAACCAAGCCAGATAACAAAGCAGAAGAGGTATTCCGAGCGGGCGGACTCTTGCACTTTGCATCAAATACTGGAGAGACGTATTTCGTTGTAAACTATCCTTCTGTGTAGTGGAATACTACCAAAAATAATCGAGGTAGATCTAAGTGCCATATCTTTAGTAGGGCAGGACGCACTCCCAATGCCTTAACAATTAGTCAGGATAGGCCTTATGTGCCTAAGAAAGTACATTTCGTATATTCTATATAATTCAACTAAATGTGATCGGACTTTATGCCACTAAATAGCGAAAACCAGCTTCAAGACTGAGTGGGACACGCCTACACGATACCTGTAAGCCCTTCTCAGTAGTCTTATTACACCTATAATAACAGTTCTGCACTTCATTTTGGCAGCTGTAAACTTACTTTGAGTTTCCACGCACCATTAATAAGTTTCCCTTATAATTCAGTGCATCATAACTACGGGTTGCTTGGTATTACTTCCGTGCCATACAATAACAATGTGCCACTGTATAATTACTGGCTGCCTGCCTACAATCCATTAGATTTTTCTCACATGAACCGCTGTCCACAATATTCCTTACCCCAATGGGCTCAGATGGAACCTCAACTCATTACTTAGCACTTTTTAGAAACAACGAATCTCATTACCCCGCCAAACCCGGTTTTCACCCGCTCCTGTTCAGTCCTCAATTATTCCACACCTTCATATGGATGGTACCCTATCAAGTGACAGGGTATCCCCTCCCAACCCCTCTATGATTAGTGCCTCACTACTCCCACTCACCTACACTCCATCCTCTTTTTCCAGTTTAAACAACGTTCATAAAGATTCTCCACTAGCTCAGCTAACTTGTGACCTACCTAATTTCATTGTTTCCACACAGTTCCCTACTATTCTATTTAACTCCCGTTCCCTCTGCAATAAAATCATCCATCTTAAATACCTTATGTATTTAGTTAACCCGTACTGTGTTCTAATAACTGAAACTTTGTCTACTCCTTGAAGTGGATGACGACCTGATTTATTGAATATGAATCCAAAGTACTTCACGGATGTAAGGTAGAATTGATATTTCTCGGGGTGTAGGCGAAATCCATTGTCTTGGATTCGTCTCAGTACCATTGCAAGTCAATCGCATAGTTCGTTTGGTGACGCCGCGACGACGAATATATCTTCTAAATACACGGCCACTCCGGCGATGCCGGTTAAAGTCGCATCCTTTAATTGCTGGAAGACTGTTGGTGCAGTTTTAACTCCAAACGGTAGTCTTGTTTACTGAAAAAGTCCCCGATGCGTATTTATTATGAGCAATTCACAACATGCTGGTTCAACCTCAACTTGCAAATAAGCATCTGCTGGGTCTAGTTTGGCAAAACAACCACCGCCGGTTAAAATGGAGAATAAATCGTCCAGAACTTTTAGAGGATAGTGATGCTGCTCTACAGCAGCATTTAGTTCTGTCGTAAGGTCGTCGCTGATGCGTAGAGTGCCGTTAGTTTTCTTTATGAAGACCAATGAAGCTACCCAGGCCGAGAACGACACTGGTGTAAGGACACCTTGCTTGTCTAAGAGTTGAAGTTCCGCGTCGACTTCTGGTAGCGAAGCATGTGTGACTGGTCCCTTGGAGCAGAAGACTGGGGATGCATTCTGCACCAAACGTAGAGAGACTTTCATTGTGGTACAACATCCTAAACATTTTTCAAAAACGTTGTCGAGTTCTTTTAGGATCTCCATGAATTCCTTTCCATTTTTCATATTTACAATCCGGTGGTATACGGTGCTCAGTGGAACATCACCTAGCTTCAGATCAACGAACCAATCTAAACCCAACAAGTTAAGATTATTGTTAATTACATAACATACTCCACTCATAGTTATATCGTTGAATGTCACTGTGCATACAATTTTGCCGATGATCTCCAGGTGATCGCGGGCTGTTCTGTAGTGCATAGTACAGGTTCCCCAATTTTAACCCACGTTTTCTAGAAATAATTGTAATGTCAGAGGCTGTGTCAAGTTGAAGGCTTACCTCATAACTATTTACCTGGACGGAAACACACTTTCTGGCTGGTTTCTGGTGAATGAGATTCGCGCTGGATACTGAAATTGAAACAGCCAGCTTACTGAACAAACGGGATCTTCTGAAACGTAACCGAGTGCGTGTGTCTTTCTGCATGCAAAAGGTTTCTTTGTGTGCCAGCACGTCACATTTTCTGCAGCGATAGTTCTTAAATGTGCAGAACTTAGCAAAATCCCATGCACCACAGTTAGAGCATCTGCATGGGGGAATAGTTCTCTTCTTATCAGCTGGTTTGTCACAAAATTTGGTGTTTGCCTGAGTGATTTGATGAGAACTAGGTTTCCGATGAACTGCGTGAACTTCAATCTCCCTATGACCGCCAGATTGGACGAGTGTAGTATCATGCTTTAAGTTGGTCAACCGTTGATATTCTGCATTAATGTCTTTGGGATATAATGCTGGTTCTTGATCAAAACGGTTTAGCAAACGCATGAGAATATCAGCAAGGTTTTCTGACTGTAGGCTGCAAATGAGGATTAAGGACTTAAAATGGTCTTTCAATTCAAAACGTACATATTCTCTGTTTACAATACCAATATGCGTTAGGAAGTCGTCTGATTCATTCATTTTTAATTTTAAGCAACGATATCTAATATTAAACAGAGAACAATTATCACCAAAGTGTTGGCTAAGAGTTGTTCAGGTTTCAGTAAATATTTTGTCACGTGGGTTTCGAGGTAAAATGAAGTTACAGTACTTATCAAGTCCTGCTGCACCGAGCTTTCTGAGTAGTAGGCGAACTTTCCATGCATCTTCCTGAGAAACTAAATAATACATAAACAGACCTTCATACCTCCGAAACCATGTATCAAAAGTGACATTAGCTTCTGGACCGTAATTAACTTCAGCAATACTATTAATAATTTCATCAACTGAAAGTGTAGAGTTGGGAGTAGAAACGGTCGAGGACGTTTCAGGAATATAGTTCGAGCTTGTGACTAGCGTCGTTAGTTCAAGTTGTTTATCTAACAACATCTCTATCTTGATAGAATCGATTGTCACCATCACCAGTCGCCAACTGGTATGTCGCCTACTAATATGGCGTAACGCCTACCTTATACCCAGGCAGCATCAACCGCAACTTTAACTCGTTGAATTTTCTTCGCGAACAGGAACTCGCAACCGTTACCAATAACTCGACAACTTATTACTCGCCCAAAGCCAAAATCATGAAGACACGAACACAGCACTGAGAAGATTTGATTCTATTCTGTCCCAAATATGTAAATATAGTTACACTAACGACCTTGCAACAATTAGAATAATTAGCTTACTAAAAAACACTACGACCAATCACAAAATACAAGGTCAGTGGGAAGAAAATAAACGACAGCACCGGTTACCGCCAATTTTACAGTTAATAAAAACTAGCAAAAATAAGAATAATTACATGAAAAATACCTAGTTCTGTTTCTTACTAGCACCTATGACCAAGTTGATAGGAAGAGACTTCAATATGCCTTCCGTTACTTGGATCTCTTTACATGGACCTCCACCTCTTTATAACTTCTTTGAAATACGTGAAAGTTATGCATGGACTTAAGTAGTACGTAAAGCTACATGCAAGTCCAATTTAACTGACCTAATCTTCTTGCGTTATGCCTCCAACTATACAGAGAATGAAAGCCTTGAATTTTCTGGCAGCGGTCACAAAGTTATCATATGCCAGTTAATTGTCAATGAATGTTCATGCACTAAAAGTGGAACAAACAATCCTCTTGATTCTCGGAAAAACTATGCTCAGATTGACTGGTCTCATACCGAAAAATTGCTACATGATCTTAATTGGGACATACTTTTCTCTTCTTACGAAGTTAATAACTCATTGGATGCATTTTATAACAATATAAATTTGTTTTGACGGTGTTGCACCTCTTAAAGTGATTAAACCACATCCCAAATACCAAATGCATCCACATTAAATTTAAAAACAAACTAAGGAAGTTACGAAAGAGATTATACGTTCAATGTGACTTTTCTGTAATTTTTAGCATCCATTCAGTATTCATAAATATAGCAAGCAACAGGAAAACAAAGGAATTAGGAGCCGGAGAAACACACCTGAAATTACCTGACAAGATGGTCTGTTTAGCACCCACCGTCAGAAAGAAACTTTGTCCCTAGTCCAGTCTTCTTACTATTCTCAGTATCAAAAGTAAAATGACTCGTAACCCTATGGAGATCTGTGAAGCTTTTAGTGAATCCTTTGCATATTCTTTTACTAGAAATAGTTCATTTATAGGGATGATCTGCAATTTAAACCAACATAAATTAACTGGCCTGGAGTTTACATTTAGTAATGTTAGAGATGCTATAACGTCACTAAAACCTTTATTTGGTAGTGGAGAGGATGGAATACCGGTTAATTTGATTAAATATGGTAGCTCAGCCTTCCCAATACTGCTTGCCAAAATATTTAATCTCTTCTTAGAAGATGGATCTTTCCCTAGATCATGGAAAACCACGTATATGATTCCTCACTTCAAAAAAGATTTTAGTCTTAACATTGAGAACTACCGTCCAATCAGTCACTCTTCTGTTTTATCTAGAGCCATGGAGGAGGTTAGAAAAGAAAAAATTTACGCTTACTTAAGCACAAACTAATTATATCTTCCCAACATGGCTTTATGTCTAAGAAATCCTGCATAGTACGCCACCTAGAATACTTTAACTATATAATAAACAATAAAGACGACGGAAAGCTAATCGTTACCTTATGCTTCAAATTCACTAAGGCGTTTGACAAAATTCATCATTCATCTCTCTTATATAAATTGCAAGCCTTCGAAATAATGGGCAAATTGCATGATTGGTTAGCTTCTTTTTCGAAAGATGGCATTTGAATAGTGAAACTAGGACGATATCTCTAACGTCCTCAAAATATCACTAGTCATGTCTTCCATGGACCACTATTATCTATTATGTATGTTAATGACACATGCCACTTTTTCCAAGAGAGTAAAACTATTATGTTTGGGGACGACCTCAAAGTTTTCTATACATTCTACCCAGATGTAGGTCGAAGTTTTAACGACATAATGCAGAGAGACTGAAGCAAACTAAGTGAATGATATAATAAACGGTTTCTTTACCTAAACACACAAAAGTCAGGGTACCTATATTTTGGAGAATCTAACCCCGAGATAAACCAACACCTTAATGAACATGAATTTCCTCAACCAAGTAGTATCTGTGGTTTAGGAGTAAGGTATTCAAAAAGCTTATCCTTTATCGAGCACGCCTTATCACATGTCTCTACTACTCTCAGGCTTATTGGTTTTATCCAACGTAACTATCATCTTAACAAATTTAGGGTTATTCTTTATCAAATCTGTGTTGGACCTCTGCTTGAGTACTGCCCAGTTATATATAGTTGCATGCGTTCACTAGATCGGCAGAAAACAGAGAAGGTTTAACGGCATCTTACTAGGCTACCAACTCCTGGCCGTGCTTGGATAATAGACTTTTTATAAGTCAAAAGGGTTAAACCTAATCTTACGACACTATAAAATTCTCCATAAAGAAATTATAATATACTGTACTGCATTGACATACGCTCGAAAACGTAAGTATGATTTGCTGAACCAAAATTCTCTGGTAAGTGTGCAGCGAGCTACTAGTAGATTAAAATCCTCCTTTGTTGCACGCTATGCCAACCTCTGGGTTTCGTTACCAGAGAGCGTACGACATACTTCATATGATTTAGTTGTTGCTAATTATCAGAACAATTAATTCTTTATCGTATAGCTAACTAAAATCCGGTAGTATTGTTTATATCGTTATGTGATGACGCTAAGTTTCGACACCTTTTTCAGTTCCTGAGTATTATTTGTGAATTCGAACTGGTAATTTTAATAGTACGTCCTGGTATAACCATTAGGTTGGATAAAGTTAAGCTATATTTGTCTTAAGACAAAAAGAGTATATTCAAGAATGAAACTTGATAAGTTGAAACGCATCACATCTTATAACATGAACCGTACGTTATGACAGGGAAGGATCATGTTACACTATCAGTTAAAACTAAAAATATTATGTGAATTTCGTCCTTTAATATTTGGTGCCACTCAAATTGCATAGAGCATAGAGGGTCACTATATGTATCAAGTTTTATGCCATCTCTAAGTATTAGGCTTATATTCCTATTCGTTTACCCATCATTATCGTCAAAACTTATAGGCATTTATCTCAAACGTAATTTCGTATTCCAGATTCCGTACGTAAATATGCAGTAAGATACTGCAACCTGTTCCCTAGGCATATTGTGGCCAATGTATCAGTGTGAATTAGTATGAGTAGAGAACCATTGCAAATTTTGCTAAGATTAGTTCATGCTTTTAAGGTTAACTTCATCTAGGATTGTTTTCTGTAATTGGTTTCCAGTAAATTCATACTTTTTACGAGTGTATTATAGTGACTGGTAATATATCTCTTAGCTTTTGTTAGTAAAATGAGTCCAAAACTCTCAGGTAATAGACCTGACACATTGGAAGACATTACGTCACATCCTTTTAGCATCACACATAGAAGATATCTTAAGATAGATGTATAAACTCCCAGTATAGAATGTAAGAGTTGCGAAGGTAATTAAAGCAGGAAAATAATAAACTTAAGCATCTACAGTCGTACTTTTCTCCTACGTTATCGTCTGTTATTGGTAATTTTAAATAATAATAACTGTTATTTATTATTATTGTATCCAAAAATTGTTTACATAATTCTGCCAGTTTACAGGCCTCTTAACGGTAATATATAGTTATTACCACTAATACACATAGTGCAGGGGACAAAAGTACATATGTAGGGAAAAAGTGTACAATAAGCAGTGCGTACGCATTGTTCATTTAAATGGAATGATAAACGTTGTTTCAAATTGATATTTGCCTAGCCTCCATTACGAACAAGACCTTGGGATGACTTTATGGTAAAGGAGAAAGACAGCAGAGAAGATTGAAGCCAGCATATCTACAGATGGCATTATGACAGTAGTTGTAGATGTTCACCGTTCGGCGTAGTATGAAACAACATCTAAGTGTGTAGGTTCTGGTTACTGATGTACATATATAAAAAAGAATGATAAAGTTGCTTCTGGGAAAATGTAATTTGCTGATATTAAGCGAGTCCAAATCACGGGATATGTTAAGTAGCCTACAGAATACTGGAAGATTGTCTGCCAGCATACTTCAGGTGTCATTTTGTTCCACATTTGACTATATCTAACCAAATAAAAGTTTGCACAGGCATTTGTCTTGCTTTTTTCGACTTTGACTTAAAGTGTTTGTTTTTCAGGTAATGGTCTCGAGTGCCGATATGGTAGGCAATATCAGTTGAGGTATGGGTCATATTATACAGTAGTTTATAGAAGAGAATTAAACTTTTCTTAATTTTGTCCATATTGGTCCAAACTGAATTACGTGGCACCTAATTTTTAGTCAATTTTGGAGTTGTTTTTAACCAACTGTCGTGTTGAGTAGGATTGCGCACTCCCTACTCCCGGTTTGTCACTCGTTCGTAAATTCCTAAATGGGAAGGAACAACAATCAAGTATAGGTCTTATACATATTTTATAAAGAATCAGTCTTAATTTATTTAGGTAAAAGTTCCTTTGAATGAAACCTATGAGTCACCACGATTTAGAAAGTTTGAGAGGGATGCGCTCAAAAAAGTTAGTGCTGACAAAATATTACAGAGTAAAGTTTAGGAAGGGCATGGTTACTCTGCACAAGCCATGCTTCAAGTTTTGGATCCCCTGCGCATATCCATCCACATTTCTCAGTACCGAATATCAGATGCCAATCCGAGTACCATTTATCTAGATCGTTTAGCTCGTCCTGTATATTTTTGTTGCTAAGTCCTGGTTTTCATTTTTATAGGATACCCTTAGGTCGTCGGCATGCGGGTATAATTTTTCATTGGTGGTGACCTATGTGTACTATTGATACACGTATAATGAGGAGTAGAGGTCCTAAAACACTCCCGTGCACAACTGCACTGATTGTAAGTCTCAGTGTTGACGTTGCAGTGCCTACTTTTGTTATGTGTTATCGGTTTGCGAGAACTGGCTAGAATCACTCTGGGAGTGGATTAGTTATTCGACGGACTATGGCCTGCAGATTAGTAGATTGTGTGATACCCTGTCAAGAGCTTTTTGTGTAAAAGCGTAGTATCATCGCTAAATCATGATTACGGTTTCCAGTGACCTCTTTAGAGAAATCACTGAGATTTGTGGAGCATAATATCTTTTTGAGAAAGACACGCTGCGAAGCATTAATCAGGCCTCCATTTATTAGTTAATCAGATGTGTAATCTTTGATCATCTCTAATACTCGTGAGATCATTGGTGTAAGATTAACTGGTTGATAAATCTAGACTAGGTTCCGTCCTCGTGTCTTATGTTTAGGGGGTACGAAGGTGGTTTCCCAGGCTTTAGGATGTTTCTACTTCTAATAAGAGTGTAAACATTTCTTATGTAAAGACACTTGTTTATTTGCATGAGTACTTACCTTAAGACTCATAAAATTCCTTTAGCGATTTGTAAATTGTCTGCCATGTATTTCACATGCATGTAACTAACCTAGAAGTGCCTTTCAATGTTTCTAAGCATTTGCTGGAACAGAAAGACACTGTCATTATTATTATATTTTGAAACTTCGTATGAAAAACAACCTGAGCACTTTCCTGACCCCATAACCACACGAATGCTGAGTATGGACACTGATCGAAGCACAGTTTATTTTGCGACAAAAATCCTAAATATTACAAACTTCGACTAAGTAACCTACTAAAATCAACTTTTAAACCCTTTTAAACCAACGAATGTACAAAAGATGATACGCCTTGGAGACATTGTTTGGCTAATAGAGCCAGTAACATTTGATATATTTACAGTCGCATTGAATGAACAGACGATTATACAGCAATGATTACCAGAAGCTGTGGGCAGGTATTTAAAACCTTTGTAAGTTTTCAGCCGGGCGGTAACTGATCCTGCTACAAAACGCCATACACCTACAAGGCTAAACACATCTACAAAATCTTTTATTGTGAAATAAGTACCTGGGACGTAACCTCCGTTATTCATTTTCAATGAACGTAGTGCCAGTATCACTGATTGTCCCTTTTAAAAATACGTTCGGCGTCTAATTCTAGGACACTAGAACCAAAGTAACAAATTCAAGGCATTTTTCTCCTTACCACGCTAAAAGTCATTGTTTTGCCCCTTCTAGCTTTCAATGGATTAACGAAAGAAATTACAATGCATTTAAGAAACATCTTTACTGTCACAGATTCAGAAAGCGATCACTTTGAAATTTGGAGTATATGTTCCCTATGTAAATAACTGTCATATGATCTTGGTAACAATCCCTGTTAAAATATGCGGTGAAAATGAAGCATACAAATTATGAAGCGATAAAATATCGTATTTTCATATATCTAAAATATTGGTTTGGCTTCCTGATTGACGTAGGTGCTGTTAGGATGATTGAGAGTGGACCACCTGGATGAAGGAAACTCAAATCCATTCCCCAATCTACAAGAGCCTCATGTAACTTTCCCCCTCCAAAAACCAATGACTAGAGTCCTCCAAATCTCAGGGTAATCACTTTAGGGGGAGAATATATAAATGTTCACGGTAAATTGCTCATAACTATGAATCTTATGGACTGTTCAGATCCACATCTTACTGTTTAGAAACCATTGGCAGATTACTATGAATGGAAATAATTCACCACTTCTAGCCTCCGAAAACTGACCCATCGACATTAACATGGCCTATTCGCAGTAAGGGCTCTAATAATTCCAGTCAACCAAGACTCTTTATAACTACATTTGTCCATTCTATGAAAGGAAGGAGGTAATTGCTTAGAGAGGGGTGTCCATAAGCTCATATTCCGGGAAGGAATTGTACGTTATTCGTGAATGGAAGTTTCTAAATTGATCGTTATGACTAATAGGAGTTTTAGCACAACATGTGGTTCAGCTGCTCAAAATGGGTGGGGACCCCCAGCCTCGATTACAATCGTCACACGTGACAGTACCTCCTGCAGAGTCGTTTCAGTAAAATAGACGTCAGCTACTAACTGCAATCAAACTATACCCAGATAGATCCCGTGAAAACAGATTGTGTCACCAAGAGAAAACATTAGAACAAGTTGCCACATTAGTGAAATGTTCGGGGACGAAAAATCGTGAGGAAACCAGACACCACTCAATCAGACTTTAGTGTGGTTAGATCTCCTGTCTGATCACGGCAGTCGCTTTTAAATCAGGAATAAACCGAAACTCCTGCTTTCTGGTAGAAAGTGCCAACTATGCACAGGAACGAATCAAGTCCATTGAATAGGATGGATAAATTGTGTGAGATGAGCGGTGCAAGTAATACACATTCAACAGAGACAACAGAAGTGTGGAAATCCTATCAAATCACGAACAATAAAGTTGCAATGCTATAACGCTACTGTTTCGCAACGACAGGAAAACCAATAAGGGGATGGAACTAGTTTATACACAAGTTCCTGCTTAGTAGCACATCCAGTTAGCCCTCCCGAACCCTTGAGTCTCTAAGGGTATGTTTGGTGTTCTGTGAAATTGTAAAATACCACAAGATGACCGGCTGAATATATCCACAGGAAGCTTGAAGCTGATACCCAGGACGGTGTCTAGATGTTAGGAGCAATAGATCTCTCTTTATGATTGGAACATACCCATATTTTAGTTTTATGAGACTTCGATATCAGAAAAATTAACTTCGCTGACTCCACATATGAAGGACGGGATGATTCTGTCGAAACCAGATTCTTTCAACTTTCTAACGACTCCAGGCTATTTGGCTATATAATAACATTTCGCTTGAAAGTTATAGCAATTTTCTGGTATTAATTTGGAAAACGTGAATCGCAAGTATACAAATTAATTGACAACAAACATCTTTTATATGCACGAAAACTCATATTTGTTGTTTGTTTAACTATTTTAGAAGTTAGTAGAACTCCCTTCTAGACCTCAGAGCGCACAGGTGTTTGTTTCTACATTTTTCTGCAAAGTTCGTACCCATGGCTGTGTCAGTTGTTGGTTTCGATATCGGCACTTTAACCTCATACATTGGTGTTGCCAGAGGTGGTGGGATTGAAGTGATCACAAATGAGTATAGTGAAAGAGCCACTCCGTAAGTTTCCTGCTTCAGACTAATTTTTTCCAGAACGTGTGTTGCTTTTTCAGGTGAACTTGTTCTTGTAGGAACAGCAGCTAAGTTACAACAAGTTATGAATATCCGAAATACTTTCACAAACTTTACCAGGCTGCTCGGTAAACGCCCTACAGATTTAACAGTTGTGGATGAAAGGAAGTTCATTACTCATCAGGTGGAAGAAACTCGTGATGGTCGCATTACCCTCACAGTAAGTCTTTTTATTCAGTCATAGTATTATGTTAAGGCTATCTTAAATGGGGAGAAAACCCCATTTGTTCCTGAACAAATACTAGCTATCCAAATGAATAAACTAAAGGAAGTTGCCGAAGCTACAATTGGTTCCAAAGTTGTCGACGTTGTCGTCAATGTTCCTACTTACTATACAGATGCTGAACGAAGAGCTGTACTAGATGCCACAAAAGTGGCAGGACTAAATTGTGTAAAAATTGTAAACGACATAACAGCAAGTAAGTCTTGCTTTTATTCTTTATCTTGTAAGTTGGTACTGCATACGGATTTTACAAAACCGATTTACCACCACCTGAACTCCCACCAAAAATAGTTGCTTTCGTCAGTGTTGGTTATAGCACTACACAAGTTGGTATATGCAGTTTTAATGCAGGTAAATTGAAAGTCCTTGCAACGACGTGCGATGCCTCCCTTGGTGGTCGAGATTTTGACGGACGGCTTCTCGAAAAGTTCTCTGTCGAATTCCAGCAACAGTATAAATTGAAAGTAAGCTCATGCCGGGTTGTTTTATTTTCAGGCTCCTCTATCAACAAAAGCAACTATTAGGCTGCTTCAAGAATGTGAAAAGCTAAAGAAAGCGATGAGTGCAAATTCATCTGAGTTACCTATCAACGTCGAGTGCCTTGCGGAGGATCGAGATTTGGCCAGTAAAATGAAGCGGGCTGACTTTGAAGAACTATGCTTGGATCTCGTAGATCGATTCCGAGCTCTGCTCACCAAATGTCTTGACACGGCCAAATTGAAGCCCGATGATGTACACTCTATAGAACTTATTGGTGGTAGTTCACGCATTCCTATGTTAAAGGACGCCGTCGTATCAATTTTTAAACAGGAAGGAAAAACGAGTCTCAACGCTGATGAAGCTGTAGCTCGTGGGTGTGCATTTCAGGTATGTCGTTATGCCCAGATTATTTTAAATAACTGTTGTGTATGTATTATTATTTATTTTGATCGTTTTCCGAGTACTTCACTAGTCGAGTAGCAATTTAGTAGAATAGTTCGTACTTAGTTTCGCTAGTCCATGAGAATTTTGCAGCCTAGAGTATTGAGAGATGTGAATATTACTGTAATCGTGGTTTAGCAACATGTGCACCAAATCCAGGGTTGCTTGTGACTAACAGGTGGTTACAAATGAACATGAGATACCAGTACATTAGCTGTTAAATCAAGAACTGAGCAAATTGTGTATATACCGATCTTTTTCCATCAACCTCATCACATAAAAATTCACCACTCTAGTGTAGGCAGTAAGCTGTGTTGTATGGTTCTTTAATTCAGTAACTGCGTAAAACAGACAAAGGCCATTATTTTAGATTTTAGACTAACTAGTTGTTGTATGGTCATTCTAACTTTTACTTATAAATTTCAGGCAGCTATCTGCTCACCAGCTTTCAAAGTGAAGGATTTCAATGTTGTCGAACCATGTTTGTATCCTATTGAAATACAACTTGATCGAGAGGAAGGTAGTGAACAATGCATGCAAACAGAAGAAATAGGTGGTGCAATAACAACACAGGGGAAGGATATGCGCATCGAGGTTTTCCCTTTTCTGCATCCTATTCCTTCTTCGCGTCAGATATTTCTTACTCGGCATGGTGCTTTCACTTTAGAGGCCCGGTATGCTAATAAAGAAGGCTTGCCAAATGGAAATGTGGTTATTGGGACTTTCAGGATAGGAGACGCTTCTCAAATGTTTGCAGAGCCTCGTAAAATTAGACTCAAGTTGCGTATGAACACTCATGGCATCTTCAATATCTCACAAGCGCAATTAGTAGAAGAATATGAGAAGGAAGTTGAAGTTAGTGTTTCTGAGGACAATCCTGTAGTTGATGGACCTGCAAACTCCACAAAGGAAATGACTACAGCTGCCAATGGAGATAACGAAAACCTAAATCCATCAGCAGACAATGGTCAAACTAAAACACATGACTCAACTTCACCAAAAAAGAAAACAGTATTAAGAAAAAAGAAATTCACTAAATATCATGACTTGAGTATTGAAGTTAGTAATATGCAGTTCAGCACAAAACAACTCAACGAGTTTTCTGAGATTTGCGTACGTCATGTTTTTTTCACATTTTATTTTGCCATATATTTCGCTGTTCCCTTGAGCAAAATTAAAGGTAGTACTTGGACGTACATTTCTTTGCAAACAGATGTTTATTACGGCTTGGCATAGTTCTTGTGTTGAGCATTTGAAATGATGTGGGGTGTTATTTTCCATAAATTTAATAAGAAAATTCAAATAAGTAACTGAATAGTTATGTACTCCCTTTTGAGCCGCTATAAAAGTTAATAATCACTCAAAAGACCAAAATGGAATATGTACTGCAAACCTCAACTTCTTTCGAGTACTTAGATTATGACCACTCTAATTTTGCGAGGATGTACGTAAAATAGTTCAAAGTAAGAACTTGATACAATAATCCTTTAATTCGTCTTGATCGATGTAATGGTTGTGCCATGGTTCAGAATTCACCCATTAGATTTTCGACGTCATTTCTATTAGTACGTCTAAAGGCCTATATTCTTGTGCAAGGTTATTTATGCGCTTTCTTGCAGTTTTGCGAGTCAGCAATGTGATATGGATTTTGTGTAATCACACTACCCATCATAGATCAAGTTTCTTGTTGGTTTCCCTGTTACAAAGTAATATATTGACATGTAAGTCAATTATTTGCATTGAGCTGTTACTGTTACTGTCGCAACGTAGAACTTGGTACATGAGTACATCAGTTCAAGTTGCCATGCCTCAATTAGCAGATAGAGATTAAATTGTCGAATCAAATCCCAGAGTGGGGAAGGTAGTAACAGAGTTAGTATTCATGGAAGGGAATAGAGACCGAGAAGATTTAAGAAAATATGATCCAGTAAAGAGAAAATTATGATAAGTTCAGAAATTTAGGATTTGGAGGAAGACAAGGAATGGATGCACCTGCGCCATTGCCAACGATTTTGAGCCATATCACCCAAAGTCTCTAACCATTTATTACGAGCCTCACGCGGACCCCAACCAGGTAGTCTGCACCTATTAACATGGCTCAGCCCAATTGTCAATGACTTCATGGACTGGAGCCATGTTTTGGTTTGGCCGCCCCTAGCTTTCTTCCAGCCTACTCCTACACCAGACAGCATTGCTCGTCGAGGTAGGCGGTGGTCAGGCATACGTAACACATGTCCTAACCACCTTAGCTGATGAAGATTTACTACTTCATCAGTAGGCTTACCGTATCTACCTAGTACTCCATTCCTAACCCACGTATTGCTTACTCGGTGGTCCCAGAAAACACGAGCAATGCTTCGAAGACATCTATGATCGAATACCAGGAGCCTACGAATATCCTCTATCCTTAATGGCCATGTTTCGCATCCATAAAGTAAGACAGACCGAACTACTGCGCAGTAAACGCGTCCTTTGGTCAGTAGTCGGATGTCTCGCCTACGCCACAGATGACGCAAATTCCCAAAAGCTAATCGGGCCTTATGTATGCGCGCAGAGATTTTAGCAGACACCAGACCGTCAGGGCTGATGAGGCTGCCAAGATAAGTGAAGCGGTCAACACGTTCAACTGCCTCACTCCCTATCACTAACTTCGGTGTCGAATCAATCCAATCCTGAAGTAACATTTTGCATTTGGGTGGGGAGAATCGCATCCCAAACATCCTTACATTCTTGTTTAAGGTAGTCAAAAGATTCTGCATTTTATCAGCATCTTCGCCTAAGAGGACTATATCATCTGCATATTCTAAGTCAGCTGTAGATGTATGGTATGGGGATAATTTCCATCAAAGTAGAGCGTAATCTGTATTCAGTGAAAATAAATACCATCCTCGTAGAAATATATTGCATTTTTGCTTCTAATAGGCTAATCTCATTTGCCAAGACAAACTGGAACGCGAGCGTGTGAATGCCAAAAATGCAGTTGAGGAGTATGTTTATGAAATGCGGTCTAAACTTCAAGGTCCATTAAATCCATTCGCATCATCTGCTGAGTCTGAATCATTACTTCAGTTATTAGATACGACAGAAGAGTGGTTATATGGTGACGGTGAGTGTTCAAAACGTCAAGTCTATGTCGAGAAGCTCGCTGAGTTGAAAGACAAGGGAGATCCGATTGTTCATCGAGCAAACGAACATTTAAACCGTCCTTTAGCAGTTGAGAATTTTAACCGATCACTTGTGGTGAGTTACCAGTGCCAATCAGTATAGATGTACTTTAACAGTCCATTCATTAAACTTATGAAGTCATTAAATTCACCGAATTTAGTTGTAACCATTCCATGTTCTAAGCTAATTAGAATTGAACACTGGGTCCATCGTATGTAACTTTATTTTTATCGAAATTAATGACTAAGATTGCCATTACTATCTGTATCTTATTACCTGGTCTTCCCCACCAAGCGTTCATTTACTTTTACTCATGCTAAAATATAATGCATGTAATATATCCAAAGTCATTCACTTAAGACATGACAACATTGCATTTTTTTTAGCTAGCAACGGCGCGATTAAGCTAGTAATTCTGTATCAGTTGATTTAATTGCATAGTAACTAAGGTAATGTGAGACCGGATGCACAAGAAAACTAATATCTGCAGTTTAGTGACTAGTATGGTATTGCGTACTATGCAGCAGCGTTTTAGAAACAAGGTATGGTAAACAAGGTCTCAACCTTTCAACAAAGCTAAAAGTCAGACTTAGTAAGTCCCACAGTCACAGTTCCACATCGGCTTGTTATATGCTAATAGGTGTATTTCTGAGTCTTAGTTATCTTTCAGAAACCAAGTTTACGAAATCCGTTCTTAAATATCCATTCGTTTAGAAGTGAATTATGATGACAGATTAAGAGTAACCTTTTGCATTTGGGTGGGGAGAATCGCATCCCAAACATCCTTACATTCTTGTTTAAGGTAGTCAAAAGATTCTGCATTTTATCAGCATCTTCGCCTAAGAGGACTATATCATCTGCATATTCTAAGTCAGCTGTAGATGTATGGTATGGGGATAATTTCCATCAAAGTAGAGCGTAATCTGTATTCAGTGAAAATAAATACCATCCTCGTAGAAATATATTGCATTTTTGCTTCTAATAGGCTAATCTCATTTGCCAAGACAAACTGGAACGCGAGCGTGTGAATGCCAAAAATGCAGTTGAGGAGTATGTTTATGAAATGCGGTCTAAACTTCAAGGTCCATTAAATCCATTCGCATCATCTGCTGAGTCTGAATCATTACTTCAGTTATTAGATACGACAGAAGAGTGGTTATATGGTGACGGTGAGTGTTCAAAACGTCAAGTCTATGTCGAGAAGCTCGCTGAGTTGAAAGACAAGGGAGATCCGATTGTTCATCGAGCAAACGAACATTTAAACCGTCCTTTAGCAGTTGAGAATTTTAACCGATCACTTGTGGTGAGTTACCAGTGCCAATCAGTATAGATGTACTTTAACAGTCCATTCATTAAACTTATGAAGTCATTAAATTCACCGAATTTAGTTGTAACCATTCCATGTTCTAAGCTAATTAGAATTGAACACTGGGTCCATCGTATGTAACTTTATTTTTATCGAAATTAATGACTAAGATTGCCATTACTATCTGTATCTTATTACCTGGTCTTCCCCACCAAGCGTTCATTTACTTTTACTCATGCTAAAATATAATGCATGTAATATATCCAAAGTCATTCACTTAAGACATGACAACATTGCATTTTTTTTAGCTAGCAACGGCGCGATTAAGCTAGTAATTCTGTATCAGTTGATTTAATTGCATAGTAACTAAGGTAATGTGAGACCGGATGCACAAGAAAACTAATATCTGCAGTTTAGTGACTAGTATGGTATTGCGTACTATGCAGCAGCGTTTTAGAAACAAGGTATGGTAAACAAGGTCTCAACCTTTCAACAAAGCTAAAAGTCAGACTTAGTAAGTCCCACAGTCACAGTTCCACATCGGCTTGTTATATGCTAATAGGTGTATTTCTGAGTCTTAGTTATCTTTCAGAAACCAAGTTTACGAAATCCGTTCTTAAATATCCATTCGTTTAGAAGTGAATTATGATGACAGATTAAGAGTAACCTTTTTGAAAATATCATCCCTGCATTGATCCAAGCAGTTAGTGCGTTGCAAACATATTTCGAAAATGGCTATTAAGGTAATTGCTGGTTTTTGATTCATAATCTGAACTTCAAGCCTTCTATATGGTGTACTAACGGTTTCGTCACAATAAAGTATTGTATGCTAATCTTATACCTCTCAATAAGTGTAGTTTAGCTAGATATCTGAATAATAAATGATGTATGTATTATGTTCGACCTTACGGCATCGTACACAGTTATGAAATCTTTTAGACAGTGCACAGTCACAAAATTAATCTTCCTTTCAGCGATAGTTATACATATCAACCAGTTTCATTACCTATACGTCTTTATGTCACAACCTGATCGATCATTAGCATTAATTGTAATCGTGCAGCACTTGCAATCGATCGTATTAGCTGTTTTCTTTGAATATATTTTCTGTTTGATATTCTTGTTGTGCAGCGTATAAGGAAAGTGTTAGATAGCATTGCAGCAGGAGAACCAACTTATGATCACTTAACACAGGAACAAGTTAATCAGTTGGAGAATATGATAGTTCAATATGAGACGTGGCTTAATCAGCAAATGATGCACCAAAATCCTCGACCACAACATGCAGACCCTGTTGTTAAAGTTACAGATATTATATCTCAACAGCAAGTAAGTGGTAGTTATTTTGATTTATTCAAACTAACTGCATTTCAATAAACATTATAGGGACTACAATAAATACTATCTACTAATCGTAATAGATCAAAAATGTTCTACAACCATCTTACTGTTAATCTGCTGGAATTTTCTCAATGCATCAGTGGACAAGAGTCGACTGAATGCATACAACTTTGTAATCTACTTAAAGTAGAGAACCAGCATTTAAAGTTAGAATATAAATAAGTTGGTTCTCATAGACTATCTAATTTAGTTTTTGTCTTGTTGTGCTGCTGACTCGTGGAACCTTGAACTGATGTACGTATGTGCTATGTTCTACGTTGTACATACACACATATACATTCGTAAGATATCAGTTTGTGAGGTGCTTAGACGTACTTGATGGCGTAGATATATCTTAATTTCCGTAGATCAACAATGACATTTCGTAAACTTGAATCGTTACCACTGACTGCATATGCGAAGGAGTATAAGGTAACTTGTAATAAGTTTGTAGTATGATGCAAAGAAAATATGGTCATTGGTATTCGTAATCATAAACTGAGGTGTTTGTAGAAATCTCAGTCAACACAGAACTCGGTTCGTATACTTCATTTCAAATTGCCACGCCTCACCATATGAAATTGTCGAGCCAAATTCTAGAGTAGTGAAGGTGGTAACAGTATTATTAGGAATGGAGAAGTAAGGTTCAATAAAATGTAAATCAATGAAAGAAATCGTAATGAATCTAGAAACCTCGAGTTGGGGGGGGCTGTATGCACTCGCGATATTGCTAACGATTTCAAACCATATCATTTAAAGTCCCTAACCTCTGGTTACGATCATCACGCGGACCCCAACCAGGTAATCTGGATCTATTAACGTGGCTCAGTCTAATTGTCAATTACCTCGTAGACTGGTGCCATGTTTTGTTTGTTCGAGATCTTGTAGAAATACTTGTGTAATCGATGCTTACAGGTTGTCTATATGCCGATAACAGGTATTTCTTGAGGAAGCTAGCATGGCTATTGGTTTAGAATTAATAGTCATCGACTTGGAGACAACCAAATGCAAGTTTATATACTCAGCCTAAGTTATGCTTATGTGTTGGGTCTTTGTGATAATACTAGGATGTCGGAAATACAGTTTGTATACCTGTTCAATAGCTGAAAGCCGAGTTTTTAAAACAATAACCCACTGTCTCACTGGAGGCTTATCTGAGGAGCTCAAGTGTAGTGATGGGTTTAAGACGGTTGTGTATGACCCATTTGTAATCGGTTTCTTAGCTGATATTGGATGTACTAATTTCAGGATTAAGTTTACTCTCTACTGTTTTTGTTCAGTAGGCGTCACTTGAGATACTGTCTGTCAGAAATACCTTAACGTCTGTATATGTTGAAGCATCCAAGTGTACGACCTTCCACTGGTGCAGCATTTACTATTATAGTTACTACTCCTTCCATTTGGTAGTGCTTCAAGCTACTTATATTTCGGCCAATATTCTTCGATTGGTTCGTCACACTAGACTAAAGTATTAAATCTAAGTAACATCTACCTTTTGAATGTGAAATTGTGCCTCACGTAGCAGTTCGGTCATTAAATTGATAATTGAATGTAGTGAATAAAGTATAATGTCAATAAATTTGCTTACATAATATTCATTTCATTTAAACTCAGTTATTCTCGTCCGTTTCATTTTTTAGGCCATGGAATCAGTTTGTCATCCAATTATAAATATTCCCAAACCGACACCGGCCTCTCAAACAAATACAGCAGATCCTAACTCCCATTCTTCTGAGCAATGCAACAATGTGGATGATGCAAACACAGACTGCAACACGAAAGCAAATCATTCCAAAAAGTGTGGCGATAATGCAGAAAATATGGACTTAGATTAACGATCGCATGTGACTTATTTCTCTGGAATCTTATGTTTCATTCAGCATTTTATTCAATTCTTTAGTTGTTCGACTTTTGTGACTATGTGGGTTTTTATAAAGCATAACATAGTCACTTTGCGTAAAATAACCGACGTTAATGAGTTACTGGTCTATAAAAAGTTTTGATGCTGCTTCGCATTAACTGAATAATTATTGAAAATAGAATTAAGCTGTACCTGATTGCACTTTTAGGGCGACTTTGTTTAATCAAGTTATGACCTTACCTCATTGGGCGTTATTACTCAATTATTTGGAGGATATTGGTTTTACCTATACAACTAATTGTAGTTTTATATGAGTGGTACTATGGTATCACCTAGAAGCGTTTTTAGGCTTTCACTTCGATGTATGTTATTATTCCTTTGTAACAGAAATATTTGGACGAGAGTTTGAGTGCTAACTTCTAATATTCAGACTTCTCTTATGTACAGGTGTGTGATAAAGCTAGTCAGGCATTTAATCCCCCAATATGCAAGTCTTTTTCTGCATACACGACACTAGGACTGTTTTGTAAATTTGTAATTTGTTGCAATTCCAGGGAAACATCAAGATTTGAAACATGATTTGTCCTCAGGTGAGTAGTTTTGTCTAGAGTTTACATCCGTGTATCGAGGGTTCCATCCGGTCAACAATGTTTCACTGTTTGAAGTAGCCACTGAATGTTGACTACTGCAAATCTACGGGTAGTACTACTATTCGTATATTTGAAGTCCTTTGCTTGAAACTACCCAAATGCTCTATATCCATGTTAGGGTATGTCCGAGTAATGCAGAACTTAATCGGTTAAATGTCTTAAGTAATTACTAACATACTTCCTAACATTCTTCTAGTTACTCAACTTGTATCTTTGAGTCTCTTAGCTACTTAATCCGGATTGTTATATCTCCAGTCGACTGTCATCAGGAGAAATCTGGCTTAAAACTTTATTACTGACTGCCAAAACACGGGAATAGGTAATCTATGTGTGGCGTTGGGTCTCACTATGCACCCACGACCTCGCCAATGATTGAACCCGAATGTCTTCTTGGAAATCTTAAATATATTCTCTTGTAGTATCGTAGACGCTAGGGGTTCTCACATTGGGACCGACCAACCTTTCAGAGCCTCGTCCTCAGTAGTTGCTTAGTTCATCACTACTATGTTTGTGTGCTGCTACCGTGTTGCTAGTTTTGAGCTTCTGGAATTTAATTCAAGCAGTAATAAGTAATTTCTGTAAATTGAGGAGGCAAATATTTTCGCCATTCTTCTACTTACTAGCGACACGATATCTTATCCCTCGCATTTTACGTAGTAGCGCATGCATCATATCACCTATTGGTCAAATGGCTTAATCATTTATCGGGTTTGAAATGAAAGAGTAATTTCTTCATATCTATATGCATATTACAGTCGTAAAAGTAACTTTAAATCAGTTAGTATAATAGGTTAAAGGCGACTTTCTTCATGATAGATGTTGATGACGCAATAAAAAACGGGCTGGTTTATTGTTAGTACTATGTAATTGAATGGTGTTTTCTGAATCACTGGGTTCCTGGCTATTCTGACCTTATTTGCTTCTTTTGATGGGTCCGACTATGTATTCTTAATTGCCAAGTAATAAATAGTGGTTCAGCAGCGTTACCATCGATGGGAAACAATACTCCTACCAAAGTAGACTCTTGTCAGTAACAGAACTAGTCAACCAAATATTTCCAGGTATGATTGCATCCTACTTCTTAAGGCGTCCTACTTTCAATCACTGAATCAAATCCTACTCCCTCCACCTCAATTTCGTTAAGTAGGTAGTATTGCTAACCTTTGTGCATAGGGGACCGCAGTCAAGCGCCTGATGAGTAAAGTTGTATGTCTAAGATTGACTGATATGTTATACTAAGTTGGGTGACCGTGAGTTGTGGCATGTCCGATCCTGAGCTAGTGTCATCGGATTCCATTCCCAGTATACAAGTATAGTATCTAATCTTTAACAAGTCCTCCTACTTCAGGGCTGTGGCGTAAGATGATGTATTAGCTTATCGATACAGTGTGCGGACTTGTGAAGAATGTGAACCAGTTACTTGCTAAGCTTATTTGCATAATGGTTATAACTGATGTTAAGGGACTTTGTTTACTAAACTTTATTGCAATCTGAATACCTTAGTAGAAATAGTTCGTCACCAGCCTAGAATACTACTGGTCTCAATCTGTCATAGGTGAAATGAGGGCTCTAATTCCATATCCGGCTGACTAGCATTTAAGTTGTGCCTGAGTTAATCCGCCAAGTTACATCAAGTTTTCTCGCTATTAATTTATTCTCCAATTATGGATTCAGTTGAATGTGACCAATCATTATAACGAGTAGGACTAAACATGGTGGCAGACCAGTGTAATTTAAGAAACGATTTTCAACGTAGTGGGTCACAATTGAAATAATGATGCTGGTTGTAGAGCTCGTTCTTCAGAATTAGATGGGGTGACCATAACCCATCTCCAAGCTAAGGCAGATACTTTTTATAGTTGTTTACGTTAAAGAGGTAAGATAGATATGAAAAGTAGCGTGGCAAATACGTACTTCGATGTCATATACGCTGTTGTGAAAAACCAACGAGAACTGGATGACTTCCTATCCGATCAAGATTTACCCTGAATCAAATCGGTATTATGTTGATTAGTAGAATTACCAGTAACAAGCGTATAGGCATGGTGTAATGTGGATGAAGTGGCATCTGCACAAATATATGAACCGAAGTGACACTAAGGACTAGCGTATCGATGGACGGTGTTAGTCAGATAGTTGAGAATTGCAGAGTCGACCTGAAACTATGTTAAGGAACGTGTAGGGGGATACTGTGCAATATGAATTAATTACTATGTGGTTATTTCTTCAAATTTAAAGGTAGAGGACTATTAAGTAGCCTTAAAGTGACTGTCAATCATGTAAATTTAATATATCCACTATAAATTTTCTAATTAATACCTGTTCCTATTAAAATAAGCTCATCGTCAGGATGTATCGTTTTCTCATTAACTAAAATTGTCTGAAGATCATTTCTAGACTGCTTGTTTAGTTTCGTTCTACCTTATGAGGTAATTGGACTAGTACGCGAATTGGCCTATGATCAAAATTTCTTAGGTACTTGCCATCCCATTAGTGTGTTACGAGGACGTCGTAATAAAATTTGATCTGACTGATACACAATACCATACTCAAATACTTAGTGCATACTCACTGTGATCAGAAGCCAGAATTAAAATCAGCAACGGTGTATCAACTCAGTTACGAAGCCATCACATAGACGAAATCAAAAGGTTTGTACTTCATTATTTCAGATGCAGCCCATCATATAACTGTCTGAGCCCAATGACTGATCATGACTGACTCAACAGTATCATAAGACAATACAGTGGCTGTAAACTGCTAAAATCTCAACATATAGTATAGTACTACAATAAAGTAGATTGGATATCGATAGGAAGTCGTCATATGTAAAATAATACTACTTAGGACAGTACATTAAAAGGACCTCCCATGTTCCACAGTTGTATTCAACTGTTCAGTTCATTCCTATTTTACTAACCGATATATCATTATGGATCCGTACAAGTTCATTGTTTCTGTTGCCTTAGTAATTGTCGAAATATTATCGTTCTTGAGTTGATATGTCATGTCATTATTCTTTATTTAATATTGAATATGAAAATATAACTGAATAATCTATTTAATAAATTTAAAACAGATATGCTTCTACAGATCTAGTAATATAACTGTAAGATAATTAACGTGTTATGCTTATTGTTAAAATTGATGTAGTCATGCTAGTTTGATATGACAACTTGGACTGATGAGCCTAAGTTCCAGGTACTACATTTCACATAACTAACTGACCGATTAATCGATAATGCTTATTTGTTTGTATTCGTCACAACTCAGTCACAATAATTATCATTCATTTATTTAAATACTCAAAACTTAGTACAAAATTGCATTAATAATATATACACCATTCATTTACAAAAGTAACGTTGTAAAGGAAATGGGTTGGGGGGTGGAGGGAGACGGCAGTCAACGGGGGAAGAATATAAAACCTAATAGGACAATAAGAGAATTACAAGGCAGGGACTACGGTTTGGATGGGGAAACGAACAAGAAGACTTCACTCCTATTAGGAAAAGTCGTATGAAAGTTTTAACTGGAAACTGTAGCAGGATCGCGAATAACTCCACTTCTATGTTGTATCTAATAAAGTCTCAAGCCAGTGATTTGTACCTTCTCTAGAAATGACAGATGCTGTGCACATGTTAATTATTATTGTTGGGAGTTTCGGATTTTGTCAAACTCAACATCATGAATTGGTTCGAGTTAAACTTCTAATTGAAGTTAGAATTATCATTCATTGAATACTGGTTCATTTATTTAAAGTTTAAGCAATTGCTACGAAGCTTGTATATTCTTAGCTCAATCCTTTCTATACTAGAACTAAACAACCGTCCTATTCTTCCTGGTTTTCATTGAATATCTAACTCCTGTCGATTTTTAATATCCAGCTTGTATTCTCCTTATATCACTAGTACGAAATTTATTGATTGTAGAGCATTTATTTCAACAGGTCTTTGTTTCGTAATCATTCATCTGTATATGTGTATAACGTATCTATTTTCCTCCTAAAACTGTATATTATCACCTGCATACTGTTCTTCAGTGACTATCTCTCTAAGTGAGCTATAATTACATTAAGTAACCAACTTCTTTTATTCATTATGGTTAGTTTATTATTACAACTTATATGTATTGAATAAGTTTAATAGGTTTCCATATACAATTTCTAAATGCTGGTCATGCATTCTTTTGCTCAACATTCGAATTCTACGAACTTCACCTATCTCCTATATATTACAGTTGGAGTAGTTGTAACCAAGTAAATTTATGTGTTTATCACACCTAATGCTACTAAGCAATCGATATAAACATTTGTAAAGCATCATTTAATCCAATCACATGGTAAACAGTACAGAATGTTGTAGTTAATTACGTAATATGTGTATGCATGATTGATACTGTTCTATGTAGGCGTTATTGTTCTTTCCTCTCTAATAATAAAACATAATGATATACTCTTTACTTCCTGAAGCTTGATCAATTATATGACATGGTTAATTAATTGTACTAAATTATGTTATTTCAATTCTGTCATATTTTCAAATATTTTAAGTTTTGTTTAAAGAAACTGGCAAGATCACTTGGTTATTTCTTATTTAAATGGTTGTTGTAGAAATTGTTTAATTTGATGGAAAACGAGTAAACACTGGGCTACTGTTTCATTCTAGTATGAAATTCTTCAACAGTGCTCATCCTTAATCCTACTAAGGCAAATAGCCTAGAAATTTCAGGCTTCGTAGAGACCGTTTGACTGTTAGACCACTGAGCTGGTCGTATCCAAAGGTTGATATTTCTAACACCTGACAGTTTGAAGTTCCTTGTCTTGATTCAATGGTGTGGGGTTGTGAATGCGAACCACTAAAGAGTCCCAAACTAGAATGGCTGTCCAATGATTTCTGGTTTTTGATAATTAGCTAACTCAAGACAGCTTGTGATATGAAATAAATATTTCTTAGCTAATTGATATTTACTAGTATAGGGAGCACATAATATATGTCAAGGGAACTGGTACTCTTCTATGGGGTTCATATGCCCACCACTCATAACACCAATCATTAGATGTTATTGTAATTTGATTCATGCTGTGATTTGTGACGTTGTTTAATACTCTGTAATCGTTTATTTTCCAATTTTGTAAATATTACTAATAAACTGGTTATTTTAGGTTCATTTAAACAGAATGATCACGAATCATCCCTGTATGTACTAGCCGGCTAATGTCCATCAGTATTCACATTCTTGAGAAATTTTTGTGCTCTGTATAGGATTTGAATCTATATCACTAAGTTTCACGACATTAGGTATTATCACTAGTCTATTTTGATCCTGAATGACCTCATATGAGGAAAAACAAATGCCTGGTGTGTAATCTCGAACTACCGCATAGTATACGACTTTATCTTGTAATTCATTTTATAAACCATTGAGGCTAGTTATTTATTGGTTGCTTATTGAGATCATTCTTTTATTTCAACTGTTTGTTATTTTATCACTGAAGACATTCATACATATGCTAACGATACAGCTACGGTGTACTTCATAGTTTTGCAATCTCACACAAGGTTTTATCCCCCCCCCCCCAGCTGAGTTAATCAGAACTCCAGAAAAAGCCAACCGATTTACTTATTATTGAATACGTAAGACTATGATGCATCATGACTTTTTATTCTTAACATAAGTAGACCATTTATGGTACGCAAATTGATTAATAGGTATTAGTATGTCAATAAAACATTAGGATTGATAATCTTGTCTTAATTTCATAGGATCATGAATGACCTATATATTCGGCATTAAGCAATTACTGATAACTTAAATGAATTTCAATCATATTTTGTTTATAAACGCTTTATTCTGTTACATGAAAACAATTCATGTAAAGGTGGGCTTGAATGTAGGATAACAGGTTCGGTGTCATTTGTATGTATTCAATCAGGAACTAATGAACTGTCTCCAAGGCAAGAAAGTCAACAAAACACCAGTAAGATTATCTGGAATTACTGATGTGTAAAATCTAAACTAGTATTCAAATGCATCAAGTAAGTCTTCCCTTAAACGATTTTTAACATGTCGGCGATTAGAATTCGATTTAGCCAATCTGAGTCTACAAATTACTTAATCAACCTCAAGAATTTATAACCAGTTCTATCCATTCAAGAAAAATAATGATTGCAAGCGAATATTTCATTAGAAAAATGGAAAATATTCACAACAGTATACTAAGTCTATATGGTGAATTTATTTATTAAAGTTTTCTATTGCTACTTTCCTATAGAGATGAATATGTAAACTACATCTTAATTCATTCATATAACTATTTCACCCTACCCCCACCGCCCAACCCCCCCCACACACACGTATTCTAAAATCTTTCAGAGGAACACAACTAGTCTTTTATGCACCTTAAAAATAATTTTGTTTAGGTTTCGAGGTTGTGATTATGCTAGAGTTGAACCTAAGGATAGAGTTTAACTAAGTCTATGTTTAGTTTATGTTAAAGGTTTTGATTATGGCATGATGTTGAATTGTGTGTTATGCATAGTTTGTTAAGCAAGAATCTACTAATGTAATGCATTACTCATTATAATTTTCATCATATAATGCCTAAATTCAATTTGTTTTAATAAATTTTGTTATATAAAATTAGGATAAGCTTGTATTTTCCCGTTGATTTGTAATGGACTGAAACTGGTCAGTTTCTGTTGCCATATGTGCATCCTGAGCGGATTGCCTCGATATAACGTTATTACACAAGTTATATATTTGAGTTGGATTGTGACTGGCAAGCGGAATCCAGGACGCGCGTTTCGTCCTATTTGGGACTCATCGGCTGGATGTACCTGCATCCCAATGTTGATGTTCACACTGATGTTTACACAGAGACTGACCAGTTTCAGTCCATTACAAGTCAACAAGAAAATACAAACTTATCCTAATTACATATATATTCCCGTTGCACAAATGTGACTGTCTGGACACAGTAGCCTAGTGGTGAACGCAGTGGAGTTTGGCACGAAGCGAACTGAGTTCGAATCCCAGTGTAAACATCAACATTGGGATGCAGGTACATCCAGCCGATGAGTCCCAAATAGGGTGAAACGTGCGTCCTGGATTCTTTTTTGCTAGTTTGTAATGAGCATAGCAAATTTAATTAGTGATTACTTTACATCAAGTTACAAGCTTCATCATAGATTTCATTTCAGGATTCTGAAGTTATCTGTATCTATCTGCTGTAAACATGGTTAACATAATCCAATTCCAAATGGTAGATAGAAAAAAATTATGAGAACAATCCAGAAAATTATTTTCTAACTTGAATTAATCGCCTATCAAGTAGACGCGTTCAATAAGTTCAATGAAGACGTTTCTTTGATTTTGCTAATGAATAATTATATTCTGAAAGTGTACAGATTTAATGCCAGTTTGCAGGAATGGTCATGGTGGTATATAATGGGGAATCATCTAGAAGAGTATACATACAATATGGAGAACTACACAGATAGAAGCAAGGCGACGATATACAAGTTTCACGCACCAAGAGTTCACATTGGTAATAACAGTAGTTGTTTGAAAATTGTTATATGTTGCTCATAATACGAGACATGACCTTGTGGAGGTAACTGTAGAGCAGCTGAAAGATGGTACAGAAGATAATCTACGGTAGCATATTTGTATTGTATTTCGACAGCAAATACACCCTTCGTTACTAAGTGTAAATGTCCAGCGTTATACTCAGTGCATTGTATCAGCGTCTGCTAAAATCAGATAAAAGAAAAGAAAGAAGAGCATAAATAATCACTGTGAGTTTCAGTATGGTTAACTATGAAAAGTAAAATGTAACAAAGGGTTTATTCAAATGGCAAAAGAACTGTGGTAATTATGAGAAAAATACAAAAAATTTCTGGATGAGAATATGGTATAGTAAATGTTTATATTTGAGTAGACTTCGTTGTTATTTATTAGGCAGTAACATCATAAGCAGCAGTCTAGCAGTCTGGTTATCCTTGTAGAGAGATGCCGTGATAGACAGATATAGCCAAACAGACGTGCGCAAACCAGTGTGGCATATGTAGGAACAAATTATGCGTTATTCCTTTTTGTTTGCTTTAGTCAAAACCACTGTACATATCCGTAAACATAAAACAGGTCCCACCCTACGGGCATATGGAGTTTGAAGTTATCGACCATGTCATCATGTCTGCTGACTATGATCTCCGATGTCCCTCCTTTTATGATGTTAAGTTCGTATATTTAATGGTTTGGTAGTGATTCCATTGCTACTCTACATCATGAACTTTGTTTACACAAACGTCATCATGGCAAGTAACTGACTACCGGCCACACAGACTACTAGAGCCGCAATCTAGAAACTGGATACCAAAATGTTATTGTAACATTGTAGAGAGGTCAAGTTATGAAGAATGTGTAGTGATAAGGCATAAGTGAGAAGTTACATGGAATGATAAGATCAAGCAGATGGCTATTAAAATAATAGAACGATAGTAGTGCTACAAGTAATAGACGGATAGCAAGCAGATGAGTGACTGGCATAAAGGAAATAAAGAGGTAGTTAGTAGGAGCACTAAAGAAATTGAATAGTTAAATATGCAAGAAGAGCAAAGAAACTCGCGTTGAATTAGAGATACTGTTTTTCTTCGGAAGCCCTTTGTTTGGTAGATCTTGTTCATATTTGAATTGAATCAAAGGACACATATGATGGAGAACCGGTGAATAGTCAGGGTCTACAGGATTCGTTAATACGGAGTTTATTAAATTTTATATTTGAAACCGTGGAGGTTACCTTCCTATGGCGTTACATTTTCTGTAAATGATTCAATATATGATATCAATATTAGTGATTAGTAATAAAATAGAAATCTACCTGTAGGAATAACGATGTTGACAACACAACAATTACGTTGGTAACACACTTATAAGAAAACGCACGAGGTAGGCTGGAAGCAGGAACATATTATCATAAACAACAATACATATATACGTGAGGTACTTTTGGTGGGAGTTCCAGACATGAGGGATTAGCCTTCTTCCTGCAGTCTACACCCTTCCATCCTCTCACGACATTCTTCCAAGTGGCTTACATTAAACTTACCTCCAATACAAGTAAACGGCATAGATATTAGCAAACACTTAAGCCTCCTGCATCACCCTAAACTCTGTTACAGAACACTTCATCCTAAAAGTTAAACATCGAAAATAAAATAAAGCAAACACTTTTCTTTGTAAATACGCAAGAATCAATGAACCGTATGCATACTTTTCAAAATTATGTACGACTATTTAGGTTTAAGAAAATAATCCTATAAGTAGTTTAAGTGTTTTCTAAATGTAATCGTCTATGTAAATGTACTACTTAAATGTTTTCAGTTAGTAGTTTATATTATATCATATGTGTAATATCAAATGAATATAGGAAATATAAAATGAAATTTGTAATATTCACTTGAATAATTTTAATTATAGGATGATGAAGTAAACATATGTTACATAATGAATGTTTCTTTGTGAGTAGTTAAATAACCTTTGATAAATAATTGAGCAATTGATTTATGTTTCGTCATAGGATGGAAGTCCTCAATCGGCAGTCGGTCATATACAATAGAGAATCTGACATATATACACATGTTGAGTGGTTCAAGATGGCATACCAAATTAACATAATAAGATGACATCATCAGACTGAATATCAACTTAGTGGGAATATTAGAAACCATAAGAATTATGAAAAGATTAGTAATCAAAGTAATGTGATCAAAGAAAGAAAAACGTGTTCATGCAATAAAATATAGGTGATAAAGTTGATCTATGAAAAGAGAAAGAGTGAATACACCTGATTTATTGTAACTTATTTTAAGTCTAGTTATCTAATGTCGACAACGCTCGATCACAGTTATCTCGCGGACCACAACACCGTCTCGTCTGCATTTACTAACATGACTCAGATTAATTGTCAGTTTCCTTCATGAACTGAAACTACATATTGTTTGATTATCAACACTTCACACTCTAACTTTATTGGGAATCACTCTCAGATGATGAGATTGTATGTAGTTCTTTAGACCTTAAACTATAGTTAGATCGCAATGCTGCATCCGAATCATCTACTACTATCGGTTATATCTGTCTCAGTCTCGATATGGTTCAACTCTACGAGTAACAACCTTCGATTTGAACTTAAATAGTGCATCACGAAGTTGGTGACTCGTAAGCAAATAATCATTATCTATACAGAAGTTTTGTGAGTCATTCAATTTATAGTTTGCACCACAGGTTAACGATATATTTGGCAATAATGATGTTATGTGTCTGAAGGTAGCTGGTGTACTTCGGCTTCATGCTGGTTGGAACTTATCAGCAATCAATTATTTAACATCTAAATATATTTAACACAATTTTGAGCCACTTGAAGTAGTGGTTACCTTACCAACTTATTGATTACCTGAGAACACCTCTACAAAGTGGATAAATATAACATTAGTTGCTACTTAATGATTGATCGGTTACAACTAAACCGTCCAGCTAAGTGGGGATAACAATATTCAAAGTTTATAGCTTTTACGATTAAAATAACATACTACTTGTTTAAAACACAAAACTAATTACATGTTGTACATAAAAAACAAGAAATACCTTCAAAAAAGTTGGACACAATTTTATTTACACGTTTAACATAACCATCCTGTAGCGTGGATACTATTTTCCATTGACATAATTATTAAGACATATTAGAGACTAACACGTAACTTAACAACCAACTCACTAATTCAATCTAATCAATTGTATGACACCCTTTGAAAATACGAGACGGCTGAGATAAGTGTGACACTAACCTAGAGTCCGAAACGGACCAATGGGATTGAAGTGACCTTGCTAGTGATTGAATGGTGGAAACTAACCAATGGGATTTGTGTTATTACAATAGCCTAACTGACTTGGAAAACGGTGATTGGTTGGTACTAAGTCTGAGCGACCATAATCTACCTCGAAGATATGGATAGAGAGAACACGCATCAACGAATAGGAGCTACTACCAATAAAGTCTAGTGTAGAACATTATTGACTAACTAAATGCAAAATCCGCTACAGACCGATTTGGGGAGGGTTTCGTACAGGAAACGGAATGATAAGTTCACAGAAAGATTACCATAACTCAGAGAGAAAAATAGATCTGATAATCAATAATGAGTCTATAAAAAGCCTACAATGTAAGAATACAAACAGCATAGTTACTAAATGATTGACAGATGGGCCTTAACTGCAAGAGTTCCAATAGCATAGAGAATAAACTGCATAGGTTATGGTTTCTGATTCTTTGTCCCGTTATAACAACAATATCGGGTGACCCATATGCATGTAGGTATAATTTGTTCAATGGTTATTTTTTTCGTTAGGAAATACACGTAGTGATAATGAAATGCTATGATAAGTTGAGTTCAACTATATCAAGAGTAACGAAGATGCTCAACAATTGGATCTAATGATATTTTTCAGAATATAGCAAACTGACTAAAGTTAGAAATGTAACAACTGTCTGAAGGTGTGGCGTTTGCTGAAAGGTTTGATGTCATTGAGTTCCACCAGTAATGTAATTTTGTATTCCTAAAATAGATGTTTAAATCATTCTGGTTTCTAGTGGTTGTCAGTGAGTTCTTGATGCAGATTAAAAATATTTATCAATCTGTTTAACATGGAATAAATCTTCTTGAAAAATGCAGAATAATCAATAAGGAAAATTTCCTTAGTGATGTCATGTACATGCGTTATTTACATATCAAATCAACATTCTCCACAATGTATGTGTGTATAATCAACATAGAACCTGGCACATTTGTGCATCGGTCCAAGTTGCCATACCACCATGGCACCGCAAGATTAACACCACCCCACCATTAGTAGAAGTTACTTCAATAAAATAAAATAATAATAGTAACAAGGAGTGTAAACATATAGAATATGGTTCAGGAAGCGTAGAAAGAAAGTAATGGAATAATTTAAAGGTCATGATTTAAAGGAGGACAATAAGTGAATACATCTACGCCATTGTGACCGATTCTGGGCCATGTCACTCAGTGTTTCTATCCACTGGTTACGGTAATCGCGAGGACCCCATCCAGGTAGTCTGCGACTACCGACACGACTTAAACCGGCAGTCAGTAACTTCATGGACTGATGCCATATTTTAGTTTGGCCACCTCTAACTCTCTTCCATCCTATTCCTATATCAGCCAGCATTGCGCGTCGAGGAAGACGGTCGTTTGGCATACGCAACACATGTCCCAACCACCTCAGTCGATGAACATTCACAACTTCATCGACCGATTTACCACATTTGGGTAACACCCATCGTCTAACCTCATTATTACTTACTCGGTGACATCGATGGTCAAAAACTAATAACCTTTGAGTATCATCTACCTTAATGGTCACGTCTCACATCCATACAGTAAGACAAGGCAAACTGTTACTCAGTACATTCTTCCTTTCGTTGACAGACGAATATCTCGTCTACGCCATAGGTGACGTAAGTTGGCAAAAGATAAACGAGCTTTATGAATTCGTTCTGAGATTTAGTCAGAAACCGACCTATTTGGACTAATCAGACTTCCAAAATAAGTGGAGTGGTCAACGTGAATCTCCACAATACCCATGTGCAATCAATATCAGTGCACTAGTGACCAATTTTTTGAGTAATTCCTGGAGTTCTAGAGAGAAGGCGTGACCAGTGAAGTTCAACCATATATGGTGTGAAACAGTTACTCACCGATTGCAAGTGATGAGGTCACGAAAACCTATAACTAGTTGACTGAGTTAGAAATACCAACCGTTGGGAGCTGACTCGGTGGTCTAGTAGTGAAGTGTTCTCCGTGAAGCCAGATGGTTCTCGGTTCAATCCCTGATGGGGTCGTGAATGCCTATTGTTGGAAAGTCGCATAGTAAAACGGAACAGCTGTCCCATCCTTTCGGTGATCAGTGGTTCTCAAATTCAGACCAATTCGTGATATCAAACTGCCATTCAACAATCTCCACGGCACCCAATTACAATCATTTACATTAGTTGCACAATTGTATATATAGAGAAATTTCACACATAATGACCTATGATATGAGCAGAAGTATTGCATCAAGAAAACAAGTTATCATAGCCACTTGCGTGGAAATCAATATGGTTTTAAGTATCCATTAAGAGTTACCTAATAATCTTATGAGTAATAAGATTATAGAAGAAATTGGTCACGTAATGGTATAAATAACTATTAAACATTTTTAGTTGATTGAATGTATCGCAGATTGATGTTGGCAGGGTATCATTGAAAACCAGGGAGCACTGGACGGCTGCTTCTTTTTAGTGTGGAACTTCTCAACAGTTTCCACCCCAGATTCCGCAACATGGACTTTAAACTGATGGCTGGTGCCTAACACTCTGCACCACTGGGTAGGCATCCAGTGGTAGAATCCCCACTTCCATAAATTTGTGATATATATGTTAGGGGGTGCTATTGAAAACTATGGGGCACTGGACTGATGGTAGAGTTCAGACTTGTCGGAAGTGAGACATTTATCACCAGTGACAATCAATGAATATCACGCAATCTCGAATAGTCCCATACTAGAACAAAATAGCTGTCCAATGTTTCATGTTGATCAACGGTTGCTTAATTCAGACCAATTCGTGGTATCATATTTGTTAAGATTTATTCAAGTTTCTAAGTAATAAGAATGTTCCGCAGAATACATACAGAAATCCATCAATTAGTTTTCAATTAAACTTAGTACTGTCAAGCAAATCTGGTAGCTAATTGTTTAAACACTTGAAATCTTATTCTCCATTCTATAATGTCAACTGCAGTCTATTGTCTTTAATTTAAGCTAATAAAATCTAATGTAACTGAGGTAATCGAAATAATGATAACAATTTGTGTACAAAATAGAATCTCAACTCCTAATCAAGTACATTTCAGAGGACAGAATCCCCGTTCCTGAGAAGAGGTTCATGAAGTAGATGTCATTATTTTAGGTGTATTGTAACATTTTCTACTCGATATTTTCGTAATAACTCGAATGAACTGTTTATTCATTTACTGAATTAGTTGATATAAACCATTTGATTACTTTCCTATTAGTATTTAATATTGTACCAATGCAGTTAAACTTGATGGAGAAACTCTGGAAGATATGGAAACTTTTACATAAATGGGCAACGTCGTCGTTAAATAAGGAGAGTCAGATGCAGATGTGGAGTCACGAATTGGTAAGGATACAACATCATTTCTGCAATTAAAGAATACCTGGAACTCAAACTATATATCGGCCAAAATTTTAAATACGAATGTGAAGACAACTCTATTATGTGAGGCTGAAACTTTAATGGAGAACTACGAATAGTATCATCTAAGTGATACAAGTATTTATATACAACTGTCTGCACTTTAGATCCGTTGGTCAAGTGCTGTCAACAACGACCTTCTGTGGAGGAGAACAAACCAGCTAAAATTCAACCGAGGAAGAAATTATGAAAAGACACTGTAGGTGGATAGGATGCACATTGAGAAAATCATCACACTGCCTCACAAGACGAGCACTAACTTGAAATCCTATGACTAAAGGAAAAGAGGAAGACTAGAGAAAATATTGGGCCGGGAATTGGAAGTACACATGAATACAATGAACATCACTTGTGAATAACGGAGAAGGAGATCCCAGAACAGAGTTTATTGGAAAATGGTGATCGGAGGCTTATGCTCCACGTGCCGTAGCAGGCACTGATTAGTGGATTGTTTAAAAATGTATGTAATGAATGATGTTCTTTCCTATTGGTAGAGTTCGTCACCTGGTTGTCCATGATATAAAAAGATATGAGGTTCTAGATGGGATAACAACCATATTTCTTATTGGTTTGTGTATTTTCAGTACGAGCGAATAAGTAATAAAGGATACAATTGTTATGACGCATAATAAAATTAGTTGGTTGATTAAACGCCAATGAGGTTTGAGTGGTCGATACCTTCTCGTCTGCTTTATGCCCATTCGGTCCCAAGCAGGATATAGATGAACATGACGTTGGAGCAACTAAACAGAATCAGAATCGTATTATATTTCCGAACGTTCCTTTATATATACATAAAACTAAACCACACAGCAAACCAATCAGGAATCTAACATTAATGCAGAACAAAGGCGATAGTGGTAGTGAATAGGGACAACTTGTACCCAACCAATCAACTGTAGTTCGTAGTAAGAACCAACGAGAGGCAGAGTAGGAGGAACAACAATCATAGAAATGAAATGTTTATACTACTCACAACCAAAATAATTAGAATAGTCCTCTAAAATACAGTTCTGAAAGTTCGTTACTTTTCTTTAATCTCCCAAAATAACAACAATTAATAGATTACTAACTTCATTCATCCTAAGTAAAATTCACTGCCAACTTGAAGGGTATGTAAATCAATTCTTTATTTGACATAACAGACTACTCAAACTTCTGAGTTATTATACTTTTAGTGACCTAAAATTTCCTACTTTACACATATTTTGATTAATTAACTATGTTTAATTAGTTCACGCTTATACCAAAACCCAACTTCATTCGAGCTACTATGAGAACCTAAAAGTATCACCTCAGTAATTTGTACATTCTGTTCTTCGTTAACTGATTATGCTCATATTTTAATGTTAAATATGATATCATTATTATCATAACTGGGTGTGAATATATATATGGACGAATATGAATATAGCTACTAATCACTATTTCTTACTTTTGCATACATACAAGTATATACAAATTATATGCTTATAGAATCTTAGTTACCATTTCGAATATATAGAACATTGAGAATTCTTGAATGTATTTTAATAGACATAAATGCAATAGTATTTGAAAATGAAAGAAAACCGTGATTATCAGTAAAGCCAGTAAACATCGATTCATTCCTAATATTCATTATCTTGAAATGCAACACCCATCCATGAATTGTCAATATTATGATAACTGAAATCACCATAGTTACTTGTCTTTTTTCAGTATGAAACATTTGTTTTTTAAAAATATTTTCATATTCTTATACAGTAATAATTGATGACGGAAATTATGAAATGGTGTTAATAACGTCTTTTTGGAAGTGTTTGTGTCTTCCCACTGATGTTATTATGGGTTGAAATTGATCAATTTATGTTGCTAAATGTGTATCCAAAGAGAGATGTAGTTCACACGCACAATTAAAGTTAGATAATGGCTGACAAGTGAAATCCAGGACTTGTATTTCGTTCTATTCGGGACTCCTTAACTGAATTGATCAAATTCACCTCATAACAACATAAATGAAAGGATAAGAACACTTCCAAATGGTACACCTATGCCTGTTGTATAAGTGCAGCTGTCAAGACTCAGTGATCTGTAGGTGAACCCAGCGGCATTTGAAATTCGAGTCTCTGTATGAACACAAGCACTGAGATGTAAGTACACTTAGCTGGCGAACCTCAAATGGATTCCACCTCCTAGATACAATCCGATTTCTATAACTGTTGGTATTATTTAAGATACGAAAGAATGACTAACTGACCAAAAGAAGAAACGGTAACAGACTCCTAGAATGCAGTTAGAATACTGAAAGCAACAACCGATTTCCATCCCACTGCATTGATTCCATACAACAGTTGACATTACTAACACCACAATTATGCAGTATATAATGAAGATTTATGTTTTATTACTACACTTCAGTAAAAACGTTAAATCAGAAAAACATAAATCAGTACGGAAAATATCATTCAAAGAAGGGGTAATGGTGGTAGTAGAGAAATAATCTTCAAACCTCTCGGAAATGTTATGATCAACTTTGTACTCTAACAACTGAAAGCTGAATTACGAATAGGTGCTGTGTTATATAAATTAACTGTCTTCCAATTTGAATCACAAAGTATTATACTAATTCATGCATATTTCATGAATAATTAAGATGTATTTGAATTTTCCTTCTGACTCGTCATGGACTAAAATTCACCAGTTCTTGTCGGAAAATGTGCATCGTGAGTGGATCGTATCGACATAAAGACAGTTTGAAAATATTATTTGAGTTGGATTATGATTGGCAAGTGGAATCCAGGACATATTCGCAACAAGACTGACCAATTTTAGTGAACGATAAGTTAATGGGAAGATTTAAATACATCCCAATTAAACATACATACCTGTTGCATAAATGTGGCTGTCTGGGCTCATTAGCCTAGTAGTAAACGTAGTAGTGTATTGCACGAAGCAAAATGAGTTTGAGTCCAGGTTTGAATATCAACACTGAGATGCAGCTACATTAAGCCGACGAGTTCCAGACAAGGCGAAATGTGAGTTATGGATTCAGCTTCCCAGCAACAAACCAACTCAAATAATCTTTCACAATTTATGCAAAATTAGTCTGATGACTGAAAGTTGGAAAATAGAGGCTATCTTTAGCGAATAACTGAGTATATTACCTATGTGATTGGTAAAGACTATTATCTATAAACTTACATTGATATAATATTTTCTGTGCTCCTTTAAAGTACTGATGGAATTCTATTGATCGAATCGAATTGTTGAGATGGAATTAGAATCGTTCAAAGGATACTAAAGTGTTTTTTATCAATCAGTATTTGATACTCTTCTTCAATTACAAATGCTTTCTACTAGTTCACCGACTACAACTACTACATCAAGTACAAGGTGAGTGAATATAAATATATATTCATCTATCGTCTTCTCAAACTACAGACAAGAAGCGAACTATGTTAAAAACTACAGGATAACAGTATTTAGTATTACGGAAATTTATAAGCTGTTTATACGACATATCAGTTGTTTGATGTCGGTTTAGTGGTGTAACTGTTAAGCATGCACTGTAAGACCTGTAGGACTAGGTGAGGTTGTGAATGTACAGTTACATCAAGTTGTTGCATACTACAACACAGTAGTTATCCTCCAGTGTTTTCTGATTCCTAGCAGTTTTCTAACCCAAATCAGCTTGTAGCATCATATTAAAGATTCACAATCTCCACAATACCTTAATGAAATCTATTTATATCATTTCCAATGAATATTGAAAATACTGTACGAAAATACTAATACTACTCATTTTTATATTAGTATCAGGTAAATAAGTATATTTGATTTAAATTAAAACGTATTGACAATGCTTTTAGTGTTCGATGTGTGTAGCAATAAACACTTGTAGTGGGTAAATACTTCATATTAGGGTGTAATTTTATTGAAAGACTTCAATACGGTCGTCTAGAGTTACCCAGTCCAGTTCGATATAATGGATGACGAATTCCAATTTGATGAACGTTTAGTCCTGAATGAAAATTACGGTCTAAACTACAGTCAGTACTCGTTAAATATGAAAACGAAACGATCAAAAATGTTAAATATAACACAATACTAAACACGTCAGGAATAATATCAGTTTGATGCTTCTTGGTACTCGATGAAATCACTCATTTTTTTAGATCTACTTAACTGTAATAGCTCTTTTAGAAATTATTCGAAATATGTCATAAAGGACTTTATGCTTCTGTTATCTAATTACTTGAATTATCCTTACATAGGGAATAAGATAATGATCAATAGGTGTCGTATACATCCATCACATTCTATATTAAACCTGATTAATACATAATAAATGAAAGTAATATTCACATGTATCCTTAATTGATTGATTATTACGAAAAAGATCTACAAACCAAGGTGTGATACGGATTGTAAGGTCATGGTCAATTCTAAATGAATCGACCAATAAGACGCTTCGATATTCATTCTACTAACTAGTCTGTGTTGAATGAATATGTCAATATATCGTGATTTTGTCATGAATAAATACGGAGATATAATTGAATTATTTATGGAAGACATGATTAGCAGAATAGAATGTACTCATCATTTTATGTCGAAACTTCTTTCAACTACCAATAGCCCAGAATTACATGGGATAATATAATTGGAGTTATACATGTGACAGATGTGTCCAATGTTTCTTCGTTTTCAAAAGTTGTTTAATCCAGGTCAATGTATGATATCAAAAATCCATAATCTCCACAACATTCAACCACATTCAGTATCAAGCTACCAATTTCAGGAGATGATTGCAGAGCTCTAAAGAGAAGATCTGTTCAATGAAGTTTAGTCATGAGATATGGTGTGAATCAGTCACTCACCAATAGCAAAAGAAGTGTATTACAGTAAATGAATTTTAGTGAATGACAAATATTTGGAAACTATTTTTCAGGAGATTGTCAAACATATCATGATTACTTATGCAATGAACGATACATCTTTTTATTATTTTTATATCCCTCAACTATAAACCTCCTAAATGACCCGTTAACTATTAGTGAGCATTTGCCGTTCATGAATTACTGCTGATTAATTAAGGGCTACCCTGTTTCCTATCAATATTGTCCCTATTTGGTATCGATGTCATTAATCGAATTGGTCTGGTGTGTGGTCAGAATTTGAATGTACGTACATAAATGTGTTCTTAAAATATATGATATATGTAATTTGAACTTTAGGTGATCGGTTCATCACTTTTGTGTTCTAGTTTGAGATTAGTAATAATCGGGCCAGAACTACGGTCATAAGATAATGACTATTGTTATTATTCGATGATGATATCATTCTGGTAAGGTTAGTATTTCTTATTTTGTAATTGATCGTACTTCTGGACATATAAATGAAGTTGTAATATGTACATCGAAAACTAATTTAAGTTAGAAATATAAATCGTTAGATGCTGGCTCATTTCTCAAATTTCTTGTGATCGACTCACTCATGAGGTAGTCATTTCGTCCTGTATAGGAGACCCATCATAGGGTTCGGTGCCACCCGGTTTTTAATGGTTGTCCAACCCAGGTCAGTTTGTAATATTAAATTCAAAGTCCACAGTCTTCACAAAACTCAACTATACTTTATATGGTTAAGATGATAAGGAAGTTTGGAACAGAAATGAAAATTCTAATAAGTAAAATAAAATTTGAAACATACTACTAATAAATGCAGATGAACACAAAAAGCATGGCAACCGCCTCTGCAACAGAAGGCCTCAGCACAAAACAAGGGAAAGTTCATGATATTTTGACATATCACAAAGAGCAACAGCCAAATCATGCCTGACGGATAAACTTTAAAATATGTGGAAACTTTTACAAACTTATGTATCTTTAATAATAAACTAAAGGATCTGTTGCAAATGTGAAGTCACTGATTGGCAAAGATAAGACATCATTCCTTTAATTAACGAACATCTGGAACTCAATGCAACTGTCAGCCAACACCAAAGTCGGAATCGTCAATACAAACGTCAATACAGTTTTGTTGTATGGTGTTGTGACTTGACGAACTACGAAAACTATTATTTAGAGGATACAGGTATTTATAACCAGTTGTCAACGCAAGCTGTCTTCTCTGAATCCGTTAGCCAGATACCATCAGTAACAACCCACTGTGGTAGAAAACAATCGAACCTCCAACAGGGGAAGTAATTAGGAAAGAACTCTGCATATGAATGTGATACATATTGGGGAAATCATCAAACTGCGTCACAAGACGAGCACTAACTTGGATTCCTTAAGGCCAAAGGAGAATAATAAAACCAAAGGACACATCAATCAAGAAATTGGAGACAGATATAGAAAGAATGAATGGGATTTGGGAAGAAATGGTAAGGAGATCCCAGGACAGAGTTGGTAGGAGAATGGATGAACTAAAAAATTTCTCCACTATGACATACGCTTGCATGTTACAAAACAACTTTGCACAGTAGATGAGGCAGTCGGGGGAATTATGTAATCGTAATAAAATTAATTAAACAGAAACTAAACAATCATAGAAAAACTGAACTAAGTGATCACATTATTACTAGACAACTTGAACGTACCTCAGTTCAAATAATGAGCATCGAAGAGACAACGTAAGAAAGACATGACAAAGAAAAGACTTATCATGCTACCCTGTTGTACACATAAGCCAGATTAACCGCCTCTACAAATCGTAGTAATAAAGGTAATGGTTGGGTGAAGATAATATGAAAGCTTCTTAAATGTCAATATTATATCCTCTGTCCAAATGGTGTTTAAAATTTGAGTCTGTGAAAGTTTTACTCTCTCTCAAACACTGGTTTTTAGGAACTTGATCATAAAGCCAAGTAGAAGCCATTCTATTAGTCCTTTCTGAATATATGTAAGTTTGTAAACAGCTGAATATAATATCAAAAAGGTATTAATGAACCTTCGAATGGTTTAAAAAGTATCCAGCGTTGTATAAGGAAACCAAATGAGATGCTTCTTTTTAATGTCATTCTAATTATTCTGTCACTTCTTCTTGAAATCTCACATCCTTCTGAAGATAGGCTTATCTCAACAATTGAATGTTTGCGATTCTATGGATGTACTTTTCTGTACCTTTTAATACATTTCTTCCAGTGTTTAATGTGCATAAGGTCCTTTTCGATTACTACCAATTCTTTAATAGTTTTATCACTGGAGCTTAACGTTCTAGCTCTATCAAACAGTATTTTGTAACTGACAGGATTAAAAGTTGTTATTGTTCAACTATTACTCAGTTTATGTCCCTTTCTTCAATACACTTTCCTTAATTGGTCCACCATTTCATTGTGTTAAACTGAGGTCTAAAAATTGAAATGACCGTCATATCTGTTCCTTAACCCCAGGGACAGAGAAGGACGAAGATAAGAAAGAGTTAAATAGGCCAGTAATGAGGACTACTGGGAATTCGTATTTCATTCAATCGCTAACAGGCATATATGGATAAAATATATGGCCACATAAAATGACCTTAAGGGCTGCTGGTGTGAAGGCAAGATACAAGATAACCGAAATAAGTGTACCACTAGCCTTGTGTTAGGACGGACCAACTGAATCTACTTCTAGAGTTTATACTATTTGACAACATTGACGCTGATTGGCTGGGTCAGAGAAAATGTGACTTGGCTTGCCCATGTGTAAAGAATGAAAAAGTAAAACAGAAAATCCGAGACAGTGCCAACTTGTTTATTGAGTATGAACTAAGGCTTTTACATAAAACATTCTGAACCAATCAGTAATAAGAAACATCGAATACACTAAAGACGGGATTTAGGTGGTTTTGTATAGAAAACAAGATAATAGGTTGATAGTAAGATTACAATAACTGGGGGGGGGGGAAAGAAAATAGATCTGATAATCAATAATAAGTCTATGAAAAGCTTGCAATTTGAGAAACACAAAAAGCATAGTTACTAAATGTTCAACAAACGTAATACAACATTAAGGGTCCCTATGTCACAATGAATAAACTCATTAAGTTGTGATTCCGATTTCACGCCGTTATAACACAACACAACAGATCATTTAGAATAATAACACCAACACAAAACGAAGACACAAATTGAAGTTGTTACATGGAGATAGGTATTAATTTTAGTCGTTTGTTGTGGATTGTTAAGAACTAGAGAGCTATCAACAGCTGTTTTGTTCTAGTATGGAATGACTAATCAGTACACACCCTTGATTCCGATAGATAATCCAACTTAAGACCTTCAAGTTGACCACGGCTCAACCCTCTGAATCACCTGACCGACGTCAAATGGTAGAAACCCCCTCTCACTACTTCCATTAATTTGTGATATAGTGCGGTGTTCATACATTGTCAGTGGTGATAACTAACTCAAACCTAACATGTCTGAACTTCATTAGTCAAGATTTCCCACTAGAATCTCATGTACTTTCCGAACTTAGTTACTATTTAGCTAATTATTCCAATTATTTGAGGTGAGGGTGAGAATTGTTGAGGAATCCTATACTAGAATGAAACCGCTGTCTAGCACTTCCTGGTTTTCAGTGATATTCACCTTACACTAATCTGTGATAAATACAAACAACTAAAAATATGAATGGTAGATAACCAGGATAATAAATACACAATTAATTAGTTGTAATTTATTATTGGAAAATGATGTAATAACAATCACTAGGTCAAATAGAAGGTTAGGGAAAATGAAGATAACTGGAACAAAATGTTTTATGAGTACACGATCAAAGTATATGAAGTAATATTCTTAGAAAGAGTTTTCAAGGTTCAATAATTCTTTTTGATTAACCATTTATAGAACACATATTATGTATGAACTTTCAAATGATCTATGTTAAGTTGATATGTCATTCTAGTTACTATGACAATCTAAAATGTATTTAGAAATCAGTAAAATATTGTGTATGCATTAATCACTACGTATTTCTCGTGATAAATACATCATACAAACTAAACAATATTACGTAATGAACATGAAGTTTTCTTAATTTTTCATGTTAATGTTTTGTGAAATGTATGAATGAATATATGAGATTACTATTGATTATGCAATAAAAGTTACCAAAACATACCATGGATACATGTAAATTAACGAAAAGTCAATGATATTACTAATAATGCTAATCAGTAATAGATGATTTTGAAGTAGTTCGTAGAAAACTTCAGATCTAGGTTACGTACGGTTTGGAACTGGTCAAGAAGGCATATTTACAAATCTTGAAGGAATTAGTAACCTTCCCTCTCTACCATCTCAAAATAATTCCAACTATGTTGAATCACTTAAACTAATGACCATTTTGCAACTTGTTCCATAGAATTTGATCAACACAATATAGGATTAGATAAACATTATATTGATCACTAATTAGTAATCAATCGATGTATCAGTGAATAACGTATTTACAACATGGACTGTTATAATGAGTTTCCAAATGAATATGTTAATGACAGTAATCAGACTGTAGAAACTATAATACCTTTAAAAAATAATTTAGGATGCAACCAGTGAGGATACCTATTTTCTCATTGTTGATGTTAAGAATTGCAATAGGTCAATCTCTATCAACATATGCTCATCAAATGTGGATCTTCTTGGCATTAATAGATACGCATACATACCATTGGTAAAATCTGATTGTAGCTAATAGTGTAATACAATAAGATGTGTTTTGAACTCGTCAGTTTGATGTACTTACCATTGTCTCATTGTTCATATTCACAATGCGATTCTAACCAAATACTCAACTTAACAAATAACTTTTATATCAACGTAATGACTCAGTAGTTCAGTGGGTAACGTATTGAAATTTGAAGTAAACGGCGATGGCTAGTCCCAGATAGAATGGAATGTGTGTTTTTGATTTCATTGAGCCATAATTTAATTCTGCCAAAAATATTCGTGATTCATTTTAAATATAAAACAATCAGGTGACTATCAATGACCAACATGTTAAACATGTGGGTTTTTATAGTCTAATCAGGTCAAATTACAATGATGAAAGTACTTTCAAAGCATAAGGTTAGTTAACTCAACTGTATTGAAATGAAAATTCATCGATATTCCTATGTCGTTAGAGTAAAGTCTTATGGATATCATTATCATTCCAGAGTTGATTTTCATTGTGGACCAAGATCATCTATGAAGCTAGAAAACATTAGATGCTTGGTTCACTTTAGTTTAATCTAACTCAGTAATGTGCATCTAAAGATTGAACAATTGTAGCTGATGTGTTTAAACAGTTTCGACAGTTAGAAAACAATCGATAGTCGTCAAGTTATTTTTGTGAATGTAAAGATGTTTGGAAATACGAACCACTAAATCTAGATCAATCAGTCTGAGGTTTTCGCGATCATTGCAACCTCTATCACACAATTAAATCTCGATGTAAACGAACGGAAGCGACCGAAGTACGGATCAACATATCATGTCATTAATCAATAAGGTACAGATGTTCTATGACAGATTTTAATTTATGTTACTACGTACAGTCAGTTAAACCTTATTAGACAATTCATCCTGCTGTCAAACTAATAAGCACCGACTATTTCATATTGATTAAGAATGTATATAAATAGTGGAATTTTCCATACTTATCAGTTCTTCAAAGTCTAAGCCTTGTCTTCTAACATTTCGTGGCTCAGCATAATACACAGTTCTGAAGAGTAGTAATCATATTTACTGTCGAATCGTAATATTATCAGTCCAAACCTGTTTAGATAATAGTACTAAATCTGTTCAGTAATGCCGGAAGACGTCTATGAAGTAAGGAACCAGGGGAAAACAACTATCCATTTTCCAGTGGTTTAAAGAGTCTTCAGTCTGATATCAGTTTCAATGGAAAAATGCTTCAAATAATGTATTTTGTGAAGACTATTTCTTCACTTGTAAGTAATATCTATCTTGGAATGATCTCATATAGGTGAACTTCAGAAACTACAATGCAGCGGACAAATGTCTTGACCAGGTGTGTAGCTCAACAGCGGTGTATACCCATGAATTTTCCAGAGATTTAACTCAGAACCTTCTAGTTTGACAACAGAAATAATGATGTTTACTTCATCATTCGGCGTGTAAGCAACTACGAGTGATCGGATTCCCAGAGTTATCCTGAAGAAGTAAAAGAAGAAACTAAATGAAATTTGTATATAAGAACATGGGGGAAAGTCATAAGGCGGTGTCTAAAATTCTCGTTCCCAAATAGTAACTTATTATAAATTAGAAATTTTAAAGCGACTAGGCTTGAGATACTTCGAAACAACTTGTCTATAACAATAATTCATAACTACTCAAATACGTTTTCAGTAGTTAAAAAGTCGTAGTACATAATTATAACACTTTCGCCAATCAAATAAAAACAGGAAGTAATGGCTTAGTAACTAAAATATGACTGCCATGATGTTAAGTGGAGCTGCATTATGAAGCAACATTGTCTGGAGATTCATATACAGAAACGTGGCCATGAATTTTGTCCTGAGATCTGGACTTATAAATCAGGATTACATATTGTTGTTAGGTGATAAGTATGTAATATTTAAACAAATTATACTAGTACTTTACATAAACGAAATCCTATAGATATTCACCTGTATAAGATGTAATTACTTCTAGAAATATCCTCGACTTCATCCACTGTGCTAGCTAAATGTCTAATATGTTAATGTTAATCATTTACAATGAACAAACATAAACTGTATGAATGTAAGAGCATATAAATCGCCACCCCTTAACTTATATAAAGATTAAGGTTATTGTGCAAGGAACATTCATGGAAGATTTTGACAGGATATGACGACAACTACAAATATCAATTCATCACATAGCTCAGGTTTAAACTTCAAAAATTACCAACTTTATTCGTACTGTGAAAGATGAACCTAATGCACTTATGTATGAAGTTTCTTGATATGGTAGTCTTATTAAAAAGTTTACAGAACGCTGTTATTACTAATGACACCCAATGACTTCTGGAGAGGGATGTTATAGTTATCTCGTCCTTAGAACTGATAGAATTCTACTGACCAAGTTAATATTTGGTCACTAATCCATTTGACTCGATGACGCTGATAAATAAGTTGTAATAGAAGGTGGTTTAACAGTAAACACACATGTGGTTCTCTGAAAGTTATTTGCTATCATATGCTATAAAGACGATATTGTAATAAAACAGAGTTGTGTTGCAAGTGCTTGAAAAAATATCATGAGGTCATCACGTGGAATCATTGACGATATATTTGAGAGTTTACTGATAAGCGTTGCATGAATTTGGTTGATAATTTGTGGCTATAAATTCAATCAATCAATCAATCCAATGTCTGTTACCCCAAGTAAAACATAGACCGCCCACCAGCATTCTCCAACCAACTCTGTCCTGGGCTTTTCTTTCCAGCTCTTCCCAAGTGCTCTTCATTCTTTTCATTTCTGTTTCTAATTCCCGATACAATGTGTTCCTGGGTCTTCCTCTGTTTCTTTTGCTTTTGGGATTCCAAGTTGTTAGTGCTTGTCTTGTGACACAGTTTGATGGTTTCCTCAATGTGTATCCAATCCATCTCCAGCGTCTCTTCTTAATTTCTTCCTAGGCTGGAAGACGATTAGTTCTCTGCCACAGAAGGTTGTTGTTGATGGTATCGGGCCAACGATTCCGAAGAATCTTACACAGATAGTTGTTTACAAATACTTGCATCCTCTGAAGGATACTTTTCGTAGTTCTCCAAGTTTTAGCTCCATACAACAGAACTGTCTTCACATTTGTATTGAAAATTCTGACTTTAATGTTGACTGGCAACTGGTTTGAGTTCCAGATGTTTTTCAGTTGTATAAATACTGTTCTTGCCTTACCAATCGGAGCCTTCACATCCGAGTCAGATCCTCCTTGTTTGTCGACGATGCTTCTAAAATATATAAAGGTTTCAACATCTTCTAGAATTTCTCCATCAAGTGTAATTGGGTTAGTGTCCAATGTTTTGTATAGAAGGATCCTGATTTTTCCTTTGTGTATGTTGAGGCCTACTACTGGCTGCCGAGGCTGCTGTTATATTGTTCGTCTTCATCTGCATTCGATGTTGTGTGTGAGAAAGAAGAGCTAGGTCATCTGCAAAGTCCAAGTCATCTAGTTGCGTCGATGCTGTCCATTGTATTCCGAGAGTGCCTTCAGATGTTGCAGTCTACATGATCCAGTCAATGACCTGTAGGAAGAGGAAAGGCGAGAGTAAGCAGCCTTGTCTGACACCGGTCTTCACTTCGAATGAATCTGTGAGCTGACCTCCATGCACGATTTTACAATGTAGTCCGTCGTAAGAATTTTGTATGATGTTGACTATCTTCTCGGGTACGCCGTAATGCCGTAGAAGGCTCCATAATATTCTCCTATCCACGCTGTCGAATGCTTTTTCATAGTCGATGAAGTTGATGTAAAGTGGTGAATTCCATTCAATTGATTGTTCAACAATGAACCGTAGAGTAGCGATTTGATCGGTACATGATCGATCTTTACGGAATCCGCCTGTTGATCTCGGAGTTGGCCGTCGACTGGGTCCTTTAATCTGTTCAATAACACTCTGTTGAAGACCTTTCCTGGTACTGAAAGTAGAGTAATGCCTCTGTAGTTCTCACAATTGCTGAGATCGCCTTTCTTTGGTATCTTGATGAGGTACCCTTCTTTCCAGTCTGCTGGAACTTGTTCTTCCTCCCAAATCTTCCTGAATAAAATGTGGAGTATCTTTGAAGTTGCTTCTATATCTGTCCTCAGTGTCTCCGCTGGTATGTTGTCTGGTCCTGCTGACTTTCCATTCTTGATCTGTCTGATGGCCATTTTTATTTCTTCGACTGTTGGTGGGTCTGTACTTATAGGGAGATCCGTGGCTGATGCTTCGATGACTGGTGGGTTCAGTGGGGCTGGTCTATTCAAGAGTTCTTGGAAGTGTTCTACCCACCTGTTCAGTTGTTCATGCACTTCAGTGATTGATTTGTCAGCCTTGTTCTTGATTGGCCGTTCTGGCTTGTTGAATTTCCCAGCTAACTTCTTCGTTGTATCGTATAACAGCCTCATGTTTCCTTTTCTCTCAGCATTTTTCCGCTGTTATTGCTAGGTCCTCAACAAATTTCCGTTTATTCGACCTGATGCTCCTCTTCACTTGCTTGTTGACTTCGGTGTATTCGGCCTGTGCCTTGGCTTTTTCTGCTCTTGTCCGGCTGTTATTAATCGCTATCTTCCTGTCCCTCCTTTCTTGGATCTTGTCCAGAGTACCCACAGAAATCCATTCCTTTTGGTGTTGTTTCTTGGGACTCAAAACCTCCTGACATGTTGAAAATATTGTTTCCTTAATCTCTTTCCAGTTGTCTTCCATATTAGTTCCACCTTCTTCTAGTTGATCATGAAATGCCTGGAACCTATTGTTGAGAGTTAATTTGAATTCGTTGCGTTTATTAGTATCCCGGAGAAGGGTTGCATTAAACTTATGTAATACTGCTGCTCCAGTTGTCCAGTGCTTCCTCAGTTTCAGTTACATTTTAGCCACCACCAGATGGTGATCTGAAGCTATGTCAGCTCCTCTCCTTGCTCTTACATCTTCCATGGTCCTTCTAAACTACTTATTGATGCAGATGTGGTCGATTTGGTTCTCCGTAATGTGGTCTGGTGAAACCCATCTAGTTTTGTGTATACATTTGTGAGAGAATATGGTGCCACCTATAATCATATTGTTGAAGGCACATAAGTTCACAAACCTCTCACCGTTATCATTCCTTTCTCCCAGTCCATGTTGTCCCATGATGTCTTCATACCCGGTGTTGTCCACTCCGACCTTGGCGTTGAAGTCGCCCATTAGAATGGTCAGGTCCTTGGCTGAAAATTTCTCGATGACTGACTGCAGCCTCGCATAGAACTAGTCTTTGTCGGTTTCGTGGCTGTCATTGGTGGGTGCATAGCACTGGATGACATTCATTGTAATCCCTTCCTTTTTCGTCTTGAAAGATGCTGTGATGATCTTAGGTCCATGAGGCTCCCATCTTATAAGAGACTTCCATGCATCTTGGGATAACACTAATGCTACTCCTTGTGTGTGGGGGGGTTTTTTCTTCTTCGTGGCCGGAGTATAAAAGCACATTTCCCGAGGATAACCGTTGCTGTCCAGCTTGCAACCAATGCGTTTCGCTTATTCCAAGTATCTTCAGGTTGTATCTTCTCATTTCTTCAGCTATTTGCATGATTCTCCATGTCTCTCATATCGTGCGGACATTCAATGTACCTATATTAATTGTTGCTCTGGTTGTCAGAAGAGACATCGGCCTCGTGGCTTCCGAAGGAACTCGGCTTTCACCATTAGGCGTCATAACACACCTTCCAACTCCCAGGGCGGAGTAAAAATGATTATCAAGGTTTTTACTGGTAAGCGTTTTTTTAGCAAGGATGTTGTTTTACGGGATGGGGTTGCTAGCCCCACGCCCAACCCTCCTCCATTATCCGGGCTTGGGACCAGCAGTAACCCTAGGGGGCTCCAGACTGAGTTGTGGTTATTAAGTGACAATAATTAAATATCGAAGATAGGCCCTTCAAGCCAGTATTCACATTATGTCGTCAATGGGAACTAAATTTCTAAGAGTGTTGAAGAATGTTTGGTTTGCCTTTACTATTAGTCTCCATCCCTTCTATTCACTGATAAGTTTAAACGCACTTACAAACAACTAATGAAGAACTTATTAACATCTCATTGAAGGCGGTGAATTGTTGATCTGAATATGAATTTATGATTATTCTTAGCGTCATCATACCACCTTATATGCCTACTTTAAACAGCAAAGTGTCAGGTTCCCAACTTTAGATTAGTTTGTTAAGCAGTTAACTGTTTACGGATATGAGACTTTCCTGAGGTACATGATGAAGTGAATGATTTTTATATGAGCTATGTATACAACTCCGGGAACTGACAACACTATCACCATTACAAACATTATTTTTTCAAGGTATTCAACATCAAGAAATGTCAATAAATTATTGTTTGTAGATCTGAATCTTTTATTTATGTTCATATGACAGAAGGATTATATACTGTAAAACGAGAGTCAGTGAATCAGTAACCATGGTTTGATGCTTGTTGTCCATGAAGGCAGTTGACGATTTGATTATTTGACAAAATATTCTTACATATTAGAGCCTAGTAGAACTTCTGTTTGAAAAACAACGCAGTCACTACTGAATAATTAGGCAGATAATTCAGATAATTAAAAATAAAAGATTCATAGTGACGATTGAACTGTTCACCTAATGATAATAAACGCATAATTCACTACCTTGTGTTTCATTACAATTACGTAGTTCTCAGGACAAAGTATTTGAAACAATCCCATGTCAGAGGTACTGAACTTGTAGACATTTACATAGATATACGTATAGAAAGGTTTGAACAGTTATTAGTTATCTTTCACATTGATTTATTAATGTTTACTATTAATCTTGCTCCCATGAATACTCCTTTAACCACTGAATATACTTTTCATGACATGAATACTATATTATTTACCTCTTGTTTCTGCAAAGAACAGTGAAGAAGAAGAAGAAGAATGATATATAATGACACTTATCGTAACACTTGACAATTGGATTCACGATAGGTCGCAATCATTTCGTGAGGTCATTCGAATGTACATACTGTTAGCAGATGTAACTAATTTATTAAAACAAACGTAAAAGAGTATTAAATGGAATTGGTTTTGTGGAGACAATTTTTAAGTTTAGTTTTATCCGGTAGTTACAGATTAATGCTGGTTAGGCACCACTAAAAACCAGGAAGTACTCAACTGCATTTTTTTAGTTTAGGACTCCTCAACAGTGCACACCCTCTCCGAGCAGTCGCCTTAATTGAGTTAAAATAATTAGGTTACTAGGGACAGACTTCATAATGTCACTAAAGTTCTCGTGAGAAGTTTTGTCCGACGGAGTTCAAACATATCTATAGTAAGGTAGTAGCTACCAGTAGCAATCGATGTTCTTCGAGCTACAACTAAACACTGATACAATGGTAAAATGCTACGTACAAATCAAGAATACATATTCATTCACTGATTTCACCAGTACGTCATTGATAAATAAAGTTCATAGGGAAACAGAAATTCAATGTTTTCAGCATATCAAAATGAAGTTAATGAATATACTAATCAGAATTAGGAAGCGATTAATATCAACTGGAGACTAAATCAAAACCCATGAGCTGTTCAACAATGTTTTCATCAACAATTTGAACGAAACACACGTCTATACATCTTGAACGTTGGAAATCTGATCACTGACGATATCATCATTATGCGTTCACGTAAAATATTCACCTGAGTATGAAATAAATTGTGATGAAATTATATCTTAAACTTATCTCTCCGTTAATTTCATAGTGACATCATAGTTGGTAAGAAAACAAAATGATTTAGTATTAGATGCGAAAACTCTTTTCTCGCTCCTCACGTTATCCATGAAAATTGAGGGTCCTGGGTTCGATTTCCTGACCGGATTAAATATAAACACTGACGAATGCTATACTTAGATAAAAACAGATGTTCTAACTAAATTTAATCTATGATGAATACAAACAACTAAGTAATGCATTGAAGTTGTTCTTTGAACACATGTACCAATCAAATTGTTAATATTAATAACCAACCAATTAGTAGTATCCAACTGATTTATAATAAAATAACCTTTTTTAAATTGTCCGAAGAAATTTATTACATGATTACTAAATCTATGCATTATATTTATTCTTGAAAAAGAAATTTCTCCATATAATAAAATGCATAAAACTACTACTTATACTACTTATAACTTTATAAGTAGACACAATCAAACAATACCATTCTATACTAATCCATTAGAGAAAAATGTATTTTTAGTCAATTTAACTAAATTATTTCATGTCACTAGTATACCATTAGCAATATTTATACTTATTACAATATGTATTCTCTGTTTAACTTTATTACTAGTAATTATTCTATGCATACGTACATGTATACATCGTAAATACATTCCAAAATCATATAAAAAAAAAGATAAACCAGTTTATGTTGATGATATACCTGGTTTAGGCAAATCAAATGATACATTATTACATAATTATGGAACAATTGAATATTCATTAAATTATAATTTAGAAGAAGAAGAATTAACAATATGTATTATACAAGCAAATAATTTATTACTATCTAATGTTAATGATACATTAAATGCATATGCAACAATTTCATTAGTTACTAATGAAGATACTACTGAAATTACTACTACTAATAATAATAATGTTAATCAATTGATTACTGATCAATCAATAAAATTCTATGGTAAACAATACAGAACAGATATATTACATCATACAAATCGACCATGTTGGAATCAATCATTTATGTATAAAATAGAAAAGAATAAATTAAAATTTATTATAATCATTCTAGAAATATATCATTATAATGATACTTATATTGATCAATGTTTAGGCAAATTAGAAATTTCATTAGAACATATTGATCATAGTGAATATGCTGGAAAATATCTAGAAAAAATTGATTGGTTATCAATGCATCAATTGAATATTATTGATATTGGTGAATTATGCATTGGTTTAGGTTATTTTCCTAATAAATCATGTATTGATATTTGTATATTTGAAGGTAAGAATCTATTACTTAATAACTACTTAAATAAAAATTATAATTGGAAATGGTGGAAACTATCAACTAACATTGAATTAGACATGATTATTTCTATTAAGTATAAACAACGTTATTTACAAAAATGTAAAACGCATACACGTAAAGAATTGATTAATCCATATTTTAATGAAAAATTTAGTTTTATCATAAAAGAGAAACATTTAAACACTTCAACTATCATAATACAATTAAGACAAATTGAGAAATGGAGATATAAACAAGTGATAGGTGAAATACAAATTGGTTATAATGTAACACAATGGAAAGGTACAAAACATTGGGAGGAGATGTTGAATACACCAGATAAATTACATGTTAGATGGCATACAATATTACCAGTTACAATGAAAAGTATACCATATTTTATTGATTGGCCATGTTTTGATGAATTCTGGTAAATATGCATGATATACAACTGATAAATCATACTTCATAACTATATAACCAATATGCAGTTGTGTATAATGATGTATCAAAATGCAATCTTTTATAAATAAACAATTAATAATAATAAATTATATTGTATTAGTTTTTTAGCTTACTTTGTATAGTGAAAGCAAATAGCAAGAATTAGATACTTTTTATAGGCTGAATTAATGTTGTAATAGTAGTAGTAGTAGTAGTAGTAGTCGTAGTAGTAGTAGTAGTAGTAGTAGTAGTAGTAGTAGTATTATAGTCAAAAAGTTTAATATGCTACCTTATAATCGTCTTATGCTGGATTAATTTATAAGTGTTTAAGTAAAGCCTACTGAATGTATACACTAGGAGTAGTAATAGTAGAACGTTCGATACATAGTATGGAAAAACATAGCAAATAAGTTGAAGTGATCGCACACTTTCATTAACCGAAACAGTTGAGATATGTGTTGCATACGTCCGACCACCGCTTACCCTGACTTCCTATGTTATTTGAGGTAGGAGTAGGATGAAAGAAAACCAAGAGCGCCCTAGCCAGAACTCATCATCAGTCCATGAAGTCTCTGACTGTTAGTCTAAGCTATGTTGGTAGATGCAGATTACCTAGTAGCAGTCAGCGTGATAAACTCGACCAGTAAACACAGATGCTAAGTAACATACCTGAGTATCGGTCAGAATGCGAAGATGTATTCATTCTTTATCTACTTCTGGATTTAAACTTCCATTATTCTTCCATGCATACGTTTGCTTCATTTATTCCTGCTGAATTATATTGCCATGTTAGTCTTGTAAATTTGATATCGTCCCGCTAATTTCATATGTCAACTTAAACCTACAAGCAAATGTGTCAGGTTCTACATTGTCCATGAATAGTTGAATAATAGTAGTAGTATCAGTTCAAAAACTTGGATAGAAGATACGTTTGAAGGAACATTAAAACTTAGAAAGTAGCCCAAGATAAAGTGGGGAGGCATTTGAACCACCAACTATGAATAATATAAAACAAAGTCCTTAATTACTGTGTAAATTTACTGAGTAGATCCCAGCAGATAGTCACCACCTACTAATATTGTTGAGACTAGCGGTTAATGGTTTCAGGAACCGATGCTTTCATTTCATTTGTTCACCGTCGAATTATCTACTATTATACTCTTAAGCTAATGGATATTGCTCGTCGATGTACCTGATAGTTGGTTTCACAAAATACATCCTCCCCCCCCCCCAAAACCATCATAGTCGATGATCATTGACGGCTCTTTGTCTAACCTTAGAAATGTCCACTGTGTCATTCCACTGTACTCAAAAGGTTCTTCGATGAGAATTCTAATAAAATACTACAGTCTGCGCACGCCTTCAACTTTCATAGTTCATGTTTAACATCCAATTAATAATATGAAAGAATGAACACATTGTGGATGAATATCTCTCGCGTTGTATGCGTTGGCAGAAGCCAAGAGAAACTTTTGAAAGAAACTGAATACACACTTGAAAATAAGTACATAGAATGTAGATTGAGTATAGATTACTCTGCAGTATGATTTATCACTAACAGAAGTAGATGCCTGACTATATGTGTATATGTATAGTTATTCCCTTTAATATACACTTCAACAAGTTTAACTTATTCAAATGTAGTTGGCTGAATATATCACAGATTGATATTGGCAGGATACCAATGAAAACTAAGGAGCACTGGACAGCTGCTACGTTCTAGTGTAGGACTCATCAGTATTGCCCACCCCACACTCCACACCAAGAGCCTCAGGTTGACGGCGAGCGCCCAACCCACGGCACTACTGAGTCGGCATCTAATGGTAGAATTCCACTTCCCACTCCTTGGGTGCGCACTGTTGAGGAGTTTCAACCTACAACGAAACAGCTGCCCAGTGCTCCCTAGTTTTCAATAGTATCCTACCAACATCAATCTGTGATATATTCAATCAACTAAATACCCAATATTCACAAAAATAACCATTTCAATTGAATTATTCAAATGTACTTTTAATGGTAAAAAATCTAATGACTAATATGACACGTACTGTAGACAAATGGTTTCGTTTATCTACTGATTAGCCATAGATACTCATTCACATCCTCATATATCACATGTTGAATAGATTTCTCACTAGATAACTTACATTCTCATTTTATTCAATGGTTACACTTGAACATGATTAAACAAGAGTTTAGTTTAAACTTGTTTTACGCTTTATTTATCTTTTGAAATAATTTACATTTGATTATTACTTTGAAGTAGTACTGATCAAATTGTCAGTTGTAACTGAAGTGGAATGATTTTATGGAGATATAGGCATCTAGTGTAGTTGTTTGTATTCGTTATAGATTGTTGTTGGTTGAGTTCCATTAAAACCCAGGAAGTACTGTCAGTAGTCGCATTGAAATTATTACATTTTAGTCATAAGGGCTATTTCAAATACAATTTTCGGCGTTTAGTATCTCATATAAAGAATTTGATTGTCAATACATACTAGTAGATTGATATTATGTGAACTATTACCTGATCACAATATGTGAAAATAATAACCTTAATAGGGGGCTAACACCTAAAATCATACGTATCAAGGCTGTTATTTTATTATATAAGTTGGATTGTGACTGGCAAGTGGAATCCAGGACACACGTTTCGTCCTATTTGGGACTCATCTGCTGGATGTACCTGCATCCCAATGTTAATGTTCACACTGGGGCTCGAACTCAGTCTGTTTCGTGTCGAACGCCACCACGTTCACCACTAGACTACTGAGTCCAGACAGTCACACTTGTGTAACGGGCACATTGGTATTAGGATAAACTTGTATATTCCCGTTGATTTGTTATAGACTAAAGCTGGTCAGTCATCGACACGAAACGGACTGAGTTCGAATCCCAGTGTGAACATCAAAATTGGGATACAGGTACCTCCAGCTGATGAGTCCCAAATGGGACGAAACGCGTGTCCTGGATTCCACTTGCCAGTCACAATTCAACTTATATAATACTTATGAAAAATTCTCTATATCGAGGAAATCCGTTCAGGATGCACATATAGCAACAATGACTGACCAGCTTTCGTCTATAACAAATCAACGGGAGTATACAAGTTTATCCTGTTATTTTATGTCTACACTTTTGTCTAGTGACTACTAGTCCCTGAGTCAAATTAAAGACTACAAGATAAGTAAATAAACGACTAACCAGTCAAACTGTATTTCACTCCTTCATTGATATGCGTATAACAGATCAACAAGAAGGATAGTAATTATGAAAGTAAGACAATGATGAAGAAGTGAGGGGGATAGATACATAATTAATTAGTTATTGCTGCTAAATGAAAAATAATGTGACAACAGTTAATGGGTCCAGTGAGAGATTAAGGCAAGGCAAACAGAACAGTTACTTACTTACTTACTTATGCCCTTTACTCCTCGCTGAAGAGCATAGTCCGCTCACCAGGGTTCTCCATTCAACTCTGTCCTGAGCAATCCTTTCCAAGTGTTTCCAGTTTCTGTTCATCCTTTTAATGTCTGCTTCCAATTCTCGACTCAGCGTGTTCTTTGGCCTTCCTCTCTTCCGTTTCCCAACAGGATTCTATGTTATTACTTGTCTCGTGATGCAGTCTGATGGTTTGCGTAATGTATGTCCTATCCGAACAGGACAGTAATGGAAATCAAATAAACGACTGACATATACTCAAGACAAATGAAATAGTCTTCTAAAAGATAGTTTCGAAAGTCAGTTATTCTTACTGAATCGCCCAATATAACAGAATTCTATATAGTGTAATGCAATTGTTCATTGAGTAAATGATGGTTTATGTGCTAACTTTTGTCATACATCCTAGATGTCAGAACTAATGATGACAATACATAAAGTGAAATAGATAAAACAAAGTTTTGACTTGTAACTCTTTGAAACTACTATGCCGTCACTTCAATTAGTTAACTTTGGTACAATAAGTTTAGTTCAATATAAAATACGAACACTTATACATACTTAAGGAATTGTATTACAGTCGACGAGTATTATTGACTTATGAACTAAACCCCTACTTTCCGAAAGCACACCAATGGTGATCGTTGATGAGCGTTGAAATCCACAGCAGATAAATCGAAATAATTATTAAATCAACTGTTCAAATTAATAAATAATAAAGATTCCTGTTCATATTACTCGAACAACGCCACTGACTACAACCATTATCGTAACACCTTGATCAAAGCTACCAAACTGACCACCAATGATGATGCTTAGAAATATCAGTGGTTGACAAATATTGACAATAACAAACATTTTTGTTCGGTGTATCGAAAAGGGGGGTGGTGAAACAATGTTGTCTCGAAGATTACTGTGAACCCTATTCTGTTGACAACTTGTATTTCACATTGGAAACAAATTAGTCAAGAAAAAGTTGTAAGCTCTCTCATCTAAAAGCTAGTGACGTGTTGAATCTTATTTACCACGTCATACCTACCAAAGAACCACCAAAAAACAAATAACATACCAGTAAAGCACATATTTATCCCAGTCGGTGTTATATATCAGCCCATTCGTTCAAAGTCAAACAAAACTTTGGATATTAGTCAACCTTTAAATTATCCTTCAAATACTGTCAAAAGAAAGTCTTTAATTTGTGGTCCAAACTATTATATCTTCTTTAATAAGAAAGGAGGGATATTCATAATATAAATGCCAGTGGCGGGTTAAAACCTTCTACGTCCACTCAATCTTGGTTTGTAAATACAGCAGTGAAGTGCCCTCGGTAGAGCGAAAAAGATGAGAATCACTGCGACAACTTAGATGCATATGATCTTATGTCAACATGGATGAAACAGGATTCGTACCTACAAACCATGACAGAATTATGCCAATGCTGATTAGTTGACTTAGCAAATAACTGACGGAAGCTCTGCATCATTCGTCCTGTTTTAACAAGTATTCTCATGATTTGTGTCATAATAACGTCAGAATCCTAATAATTACTTATTGAACTAATGAACAGTGAGTGTTTTTGCAGCTAGTTTGCATGGATAAGATCAACAAGAATGCTTATAATAATAACAGAGTTAAACATTGCCAATACCCAATCACCAAAACTCGGAAAGTATTAGAAAAATACATAAGTCAAAGTAAGTGTAACGGTCTAGTCTAAAGGCACATTACAGTTAAAGTTCCGTTTGGAGTGACCGTAAAGATTCAGCACAATTTGTTGTGATCACAACTTTACATAATGCAAAAAGAATACCAAGTTTATGAATTAATCATTTTAACATGATATTTCTCATCAGCACTCAATGATTATTAATGGTACCCAACCGAGATATATTTGTAACAATCATCAGTGATTTACTTCGACAGTGTTTTTTGAACATTAGTATTGAATTTTTAACTGATAGAGTCTAGACAAATTTAGTTGAAGACAGTTATCTTCAATAGTTCTCACACACTTTTATCTTCACATCTCATTGTCCAAATGTATATTTAATTAAAAATCTGGTCATTTGAAAAGCATAAACAATTAATAAACTGTGATGGGGTATTGTGGAGAATGTTGAATATGAGATTACAAACCGGTTTGAGTTAGACAACCACTGAAGACCAAGGAGTTCTGGACGACCGTTTCTTCTCAATATGAAACTCTGAGGTTGTGTACATTCATAACCCTACATCCGAAATAAATCCTATGATCTTCAGGTTTCGTGGAGAACACTTTGCCATTTGACCATTGAACCGGTTTTCAATGGTTTATTAGTCAGTAGTTTGTTATGAAACTTGAAGCTCACAGGCTCGATTCCCTGATGAAGGTTATTAAAACATACTATTGAATAGTTCCATACTAGAACGAAACAATTGTCCAATACTATCACTGATTTCTAATGATTGTCTAACTTAAACCAATTCATAATATCAAATTCAAGTTGATAATGTATTAATCAATTGTCATATTCATATTCTATTCAAATAGTTTGAATCACTTTTTTTGTTTTATCTTCTGCATAAAATACTTAACCTCCTATCTACAAGTAAAAAATAAAAACATGTTTTTCGGATAAACTTGTATATTCTCGTTGATATGTTGTAGACTGAAGTTGGTCAGTCATCGTTGCTGTATGTGCATCCTGAGCGGATTGCCTCGATATAGCTAATTTTTCACAAGTATTATATAAGTTAGATTGTGACTGGCAAGTGGAATCCAGGAAAAGCGTTTCGTCCTATTTGGGACTCATCGGCTGGATGTACTTATATCGAGGCAATCCTCTCAGGATGCACATATAGCAACAATGACTGACCAGCTTCAGTCTATAACAAATTAACGGAATATACAAGTTTATCCTAATACCAATGTGCCCGTTGCACAAGTGTGACTGTCTGGACTCAGTAGTCTAGTGGTGAACGTGGTGGCTTTCGACACGAAACAGACTGAGTTCGAATCCCAGTGTGAACATCAACACTGGAATGCAGGTACATCCAGCAGATGAGTCCCAAATAGGACGAAATGCGCGTCCTGGATTTCACTTGCCAGTCACAATCTAACTCCTATAATGTTGTTTTTTCATTTTCTATCATAGAAACATCAGTAACTGATGCATTAATGTTAATCATTTCATTTATTATGTTCATATTCATTCAACATATTATTGAACATGTAACATAGAATCAGCCACAAAAACAACCACATGTATATACATGTAATTATGTCAATGATAAAAATAAGTGTGCCAAATTAGTTACTATGCAAATCTTTCCCTTCTTGTACTTTGTTTTTTTATTTCTTAGTTTTTGAAGCAAAATCATTTTATGATATAATAAATGTTTATTACATTTAAATGTAGTTAAGTACATTCATACCGTGAATATTTACAATGAGTATGTAGACATCGTAAACAGAAATTTCGCATTGATGTAGTAGTGTGATGGATACTACTTATAAGGTTATCAATAAGTAGTAAGTAGCAGAGCGTCAAAGGAAATTGAGAAGAATCAGTAAACAGCATACGAGGCGAGTTGTGAAGTGGCAAGAAGCAAAGCATGATTAAAATATAGAGGAGAATCGAGAACAACTAAGAGAAGCAAGCTGATAAACGACACAGTCCAGAGAATGCGGAGGATATGCAAAATGATGACCTTATAAGTAGTATCCACCACAGCAGAATCTATATGAAACTGAATATGAATTAGCCAAATAAGATTTATAATTAAATATCATAGTGATTGTTAATTACAAAACTAAGTGATACTGAAACTCTTTAGTACTGTTTACCAATAATCCCTTCTAGGTAGCGATCAAACCTAAAACTATAAGACTTTTCAGGGGATTCTTTAAGTTCAGATCGTTAGTCTGACATCCAATCGTTTTTATTTCTAATCCCAATCAATTTGTGGTGTATATTGTCTAATTATATCTGTTGACACTGATAATATTTGTCTGACGACTGATATAGTTGATCACATTTCACGAGACCGTTCTCCGTGATCTGAAAATTTAGATATACATAAACTACATAGCTGACCACAGCTATGTAGATTCGAATTCGTCATTGACTCATATCTACACGATTAAATTTGACAATAATATACATTCTGAAATTAATTGCAGAATTCATTCCAAGTGACAGTCATGTTCATGTTGTTCACAAAAAGAACTATACATTATTAAAAAAGATGAATATTGTCACTTTTCTAGATCGTTCAATAAATTCATAGTTGATTGAATATGTCACAGATTGATGTTGGTAGAGTCCCACTGAAAACTGGATAGCACTGGACGGCTGTTTCGACCTAGTATGAAAATCTTCGGCAGCTAACACCACAGATTCCGCCCCAGAAGCTTCAGGTTGGCGAATGTCTAACACTTTACACCATTTGGTTAGCATCGTGACTGGTGGAGTTCAAACTTGTTTCGGAGTGAGATAGTTATTACTAGGGACATTGGATGATCATCGTATCATATCAGAAAATGATGAAAATGAGTATTTTATCATTGGATGCCGACTCAGTGGTGCAGCAGGTTTAGTGTTTGCCTACTTGAAGCTCCTGGGGCAAAATCTGGAGTCTTCGATGCCAAGGAGTCCCATACTAAAACGGGGCATCTGTCCAGGGCTGCCTGGTTTTTAGAGGTGCCCTACGAAAAACAATCCGTAACATATTTAATCAATTAGAAATATCAATCTCCATAAAAATAACCATCTTAATTCATAGTTGTCAGAAACTGAAAAGGATAAGTGTTAGTCATATACAATAACATCAGAGGATGCAGTATCATTGTTACGTAATTAATACTATGGAAAATATCAGGCAAGTGTAGCATTTGTGGTTTGTATTTGACAGAGACCGATCTCGAATGGGCATCAATGAAAATCAGGAATAACTGGAAAGAAAGTCCCAGGATAGAGTTGTTTAGTGATTGGTAGTAGTAGGCGTATGCTGCACGTAGGGCAGCAGGCAATGACTGATTGATATTCCCCATGCATAGATGAATACAAAAATAAAGAACCACTCTTAGTTGGATATTTTTACACAAAAGAAAATCTTGACCCTTTCCATATATACAATCTAAGTAAGTCTTATTTTATTACCTCAGTTATAACACTAACATATTAATAATTGTAAAGTATACTTATACGTGAAATTTATTCCTATATACAATATGAATTCATTCGACATTGTACACCTGGATAAGGAGTTGTAACTACCATAAACATTTAAGTTAACGTTTTCTGGTCAACTACTTCCAACCATTGAATATCAATAACATTTTAGGTTTATAAGTGGGTGTCGCTGTTATTGTTGAGTTTGGATCTGACATTACGGTTTGACTAGAGTTAAACAATAATTGAAAACCAGGAGTCATTGAATAACTGTTTCATCCTGCTTCATCCTCTACAGTTTTCATCCAATGCATCTTAGTTTTTGATGGTTGTTTAACTCAGGTCGAAGTGAGATATTCAACTCAAAAATCTTCAATATCATCTCACTAATAGCTATATTCTTGGAGTTTTAGTAACATGTAGTGACCAGTAGATTTCAGCCATTTCGTAAGAGAGAAAGTCACCTCCACCCCACCCCACCTCCGATTGAGATTTTATTGCAAATTGACTGAGTTTAGGAATGAGGACCGCTAGATGCCGTCTTAGTAAGCAGATGGTTAGATGATCGCCGTAAAATAGTGACTACAGTTTTATCGATAGTGAAACAGTTTACATGGCTAACGAAATTTATCTCAAATTGTTTACATCAGGATATCGATACCTCTGTCAAATTGGCCCATTTGTACTCGTAATGAACCTTAAACAAAGCCAAATTAGCTGGTTACAGGTCCCTAGTCTTCAGGCATTCTAATGTAACGATGTTACATTTCGCTGAATTTCTATTTTATCACTGAAATAACCGACGATTTTTTCGTCTTTGTCTCCACAATTCATCGTAAATCAGTTGGACGTTGTGCAATTTAATCACTTGAATCGGATGGAAGAAGCCGAAGCGGTTGAAATAAATTCTATCAAAATAACTAGTATTTACAATCTATGTCTTCAATTAACTTTTAAAATAATACTGAACTCTAGTATTCACAATAATGATTCTTGAAACGATATACTACTTTATTCACAAGTAAGTAGTATTTTTATTCTGAATTAACTATAACCTTGTGAACAATAATTAACTTCTTCTTTGATTATAAAAAAAAAACATTATTTGAGTTCAAGTGTAGATTCCCTGACGTAAATATGCTTCCTTTAATGGTTAGTACTTAAAGGACATCATGTTTCTCAGTCCACTCCTAATTTGAATTCTATATCGCGAAATCACCTGAGTTTGATAATCATTGAAAACCAGGAAGAATTGGACAGTTGTTTAGAACTAGGTCAGAACTCCACATTACTGCTTATCCTTGACTCCACCAGGGATTTGAGCTCAGGACCATTAGGTCTCGTGGAGAATGAATAACCGTTAGACCAGGGAGCTAGAATCCAAAGGTAAATTCTTAATCACACCACTTAAAATCCATTAGCTTATAACTCGATTCGCTAATATTTTGACAGTTAAGTCTCTTGATTCTAACTGGATGTATGTCTCTTTAAAGTAAAGGTGAAATGATTAGATTTGAAGATGCCTGCTTGAAATCATAATCTAGTGGGAAAATTTCAATTCTTCCAGTATGTAACGTGTCATAACACCCACAAATTTACTTATAACTATATTTAGTTTATTTCAAAACATTTCATGATGATGAGAATTTTTAATCAGATAAACACGTTCTTTCTGTATCACCCTCCGAAAGTCTTATCTGGGATTGTCCAAGTTACCCTTCTTGGTTCACTATAGATTGTACCTGCTTAAAAGTTATATTGTCATTGTGGCTAAATACGTCGTTAGTTAAATGTTTAGTACTTAACATTTTCATAGCCACTCAACCTGCGAATGAATAGCACAGAGTGGAAGATGCAAGAAATCCTTTATGCACAAGTAACATTAGTGACTAACTTTTGAAGTAATTCCTGGAGTTCTAGTGAGTGGAGTTCAACCGTGTCGTGTGTGAGACAGTTACACACCGATGGTAATGGATGAGGCCACACAAACCTACAACAGAATGACTGAATTAGAAATACCAACCATTTGGAGCTGATTAAGTGGTCTGGTGGTAAAGCGTTCTCCGTGAAGGCAGATGGTCCTTGGTTCATTCCCTAATGGGGTCATGGATGCCTACTGTTGAAGAGTCCCAAACTAAGGCAAGGCCCCTTCCAGTACTTCCTAGTGAGCAGTGGTCATCTAATTCAAATCAATTCGTGATATAATTTTGTAGAGTATTTGGGTCAATCAGTAGCGATTAAGTTGGTAATGCGCAAAATTATAGACACATCGATGGTATTTACAAATATTCCAATGATTATGGGACGGCGTGGACTGAAACAGAAGTTTGATATTTTCATGTCAGCTACTAAAACAACAAGTAAACCTTTTGTTTAACTAACAAATAAGTAACATTAAATGATACACATAGGTATTTCAGTCATCATTAGTGTCTATAAGGACCTTATGTGTTGCGCATAAAAACAGCGCTTCAAACATTAGATATGTTTAGATAGATACTTCTACTTTATTACTCCCTACCTTTTCAGTTAAAAAAATGCCTGGAGTTTCTATGGAAACACTGAAATACGCAACCAGCCTTTAAAACCCATGCTCCGTGGAAAATATATTATAACAAGACAAAAATCTATTTAGTTGAATCTATATTTTAAAAATATTCTCAAACATAAAAGGTTATTAGAGGGGGGTAGTTGGAAAAGGCGCTAAACCTAGGTTTCATACTGTTTGACACTCATTGTCAAGGCATACCTACGTTCTTTGAGGGAACTCATGCTTCAACGAGAATTCGACTTCGGGTTACTAAATCTCACCGTCTACGACCGTTGTCATTAAATCCCTTTGGACCACAACCGGCCCCCTGTCGGGCTAATTAGTGTGCAGTGACTAATCTGATGTTTGCTAAATCCTCAATAGTGCTGATCGAATTTGATCGACCGAGTGTTTATATAGCCACTAGTCTCAGCGATTCGACATCAATGAACTACATTGAGATTAAAGATCGAAGGTTTCCTATCGACTACCCCCCCCCCCAAGAAAACCTATCTCAACATGATGAAAGTGATGTTGATTCACTAAAACTAATTATCACATTTCAATGTGATCAGCACTATAAAGGACTTGGTGAATATTAAATTGATTACTACACAATGATCAAACAACGTGTTTTCAAATGTAAACAAAGTATACATAGCATTATCTTTGTTAGTGAATAAGACATCATGAAAAGGTAATTTTAATTCGGCTTCATGCTCCGTCGTAAAATTAAGTGGTGAACAGGAGTTATTAGAAGTTTTCGACATATTTTGTATATTTGACGTTTTGTCGCATATTCTAAATGCTTAATGAATTGGTAGAGGAAGGAGAATCAAAACAAATGTTCATAAGAATCAGAGAATAAGTGTCAATAATAGCCAATCAAATTCAAGGTGGAAAGAACAAGTTGTTAGACAGTTGTTAAGATAATTACATAGCACACTTTTATCTAAAGTTTACACCGATGAAGTAGTTCAGAATGACGGCGATAACTTTACAATTAAACCATACAGAGCAGAGAACTCAATCAAACCAAATATATTCCTCTGAGTTACAAATCTTCTGTACCACCTCAAAGTTACTTTTAGATTATAGTAGTTTTATCATGGTTTCAAAACGTATTCATATCATATAATTAGTTATTTATCTTATCTAAGTAGATTTGTCCGTGTAAGAGTACTATACCTATTCCTATATCTAGACTACTTATAAAGATATTTTGATTCTCTATAGTATTATATTCAATAAACAGAAACGCATAGTTGACTTAAAATGACATAATTCATAGTGAAGACGTGAGAACTACGTTACATGTTTAATTAATGACATTTTCCAATTCAATTAGTGTGGGAAACTGTTTATACTTGTCATAGTAATTACAATATTTCAGTTTTTGAATAATTTTACGCTTCAGTTGATCAAAATCTATTGTCATATGCGTATCCTAAGCGGACTACTTTAATGTAGCTCCAGTTCCATTGTAAACATCAAATACAACCAGATGATGAATCACTCGTTCTCTATTTCACTAACCAGATACAATACAACTTTATTCATCTATTGATTGGATTATAATTATATCTTTTAGGTGATTGATACAGTTATTATTGGCATAAATAAACAAATCAACTCAAAATGAATACGTTTAACTCCCCCCCCCCTCCCGACACTTACAAATTATGAGTTCTTTTGTGTGTGCATATGTGAGTATGTTTGTAAGTGTAACCTTCACAACAAAACGAACAACCAATTAGTAATCAACATAATATTGTCCACTAAATGATTACTGTCTTATTGACGCCTACATCTGTATACATTACTTAATACACTATCATAAAGAGTAAAGTAAACCTGATTATCTATCATTAAGTGAACAGTTCTCTCTTACTAAAGAAATATTTATTTAAGTAGTATTGTATTACAGTAATTACACTATTCACTATTCATCATTTTATATCTTGAACTAATAATCTTTTGTAATAATGGATTATCAAGTTATTGATATACATTCATTCATATCAACATGACTACTACTACTACTACTGAAACACTATCAACTACATCAATTACATCATTGAATTCTACAAATTCACTGAATACAACATTCAATTCATCTAATCTTGATCGTAATCCATTTATTATTAATTTAGCTAATTCATTTCATGTAATCAATAAACCATTAGCAATATTTATACTTATATGTATATGCCTTATATGTATATTATTTATTATAATCATTTTATTATGTATACGTAAATGTATTCAACATAGATATAAACCAAAAGTATTACGTAAACGTCCAAAAGGTATTTATATTGATGAAATACCTGGTTTAATACATAACATTGAACAATCTAAATATGGTACATTAGAATATTCATTAGAATATAATCTTGATAAGAAACAATTAAAAGTTGGTATATTACAATGTAATAATTTAATTGGACCAATTAATTGTGAAACATTAAATCCATATACAACTATTACATTAGCTAAATATGATAATAATAATCTATGCATTATTGGTAAACAATATAAAACTAACATTCTATCTAATACAAATCATCCTGTATGGAAACAAATATTTACTTATTATAATATTGAAGAATATGAATTAATGCATATTATTATCATATTTGAAGTATTCACATATGATAATAATTTATATGAAGATATAAATATTGGTAAATTAGAAATTTATCTTAAAAATGAACATACTACTGAATATATTGGTAATATAATTGAAAGAATGAATTGGTTAACAATGAATACATTAGATAAATATGGTTTAGGTGAATTATGTCTTGGTATTGGTTATTATCCATTAGATTCACGTATTGATATTTGTATATATGAATGTCGTCAATTAAATATTAATGAATATCTAACGAAATCAAAACAATATCAATTAGATATTCTTATACTATGCAAATATCATCAACAAATTATACAACGTCAGCATACTATAAAACGTAAAGAATTAATTAATCCATATTTTAATCAAAAATTTAGTATACAATTAAAAAATAATACTAATCATCATCATCATCATATTGAAGATTATCATATTGTATGCCAATTAAGGCATATTAATCGTTTACATATAAAATCTACATTAGGTAATGTATATATTGGATTAAATGCTAAACAAACAACTGGTATTAAACAATGGGAAGAAATAATAAAGAATCCATCAAAAATTCATGTAATGTGGCATACTATTGTACCTTGTTAATAATAGTAGTTTCTTTGCTTGTTATTATTGTTGGTGTTGTTTTTAATTTTATTGATGTTGCTGGGGTGGGGAAGAAGGGGGGGGGTGGTTGTACTTTTTTTGTTTATTTTTTTCTTTAATGAAACAAAGAAAAGAATCCGCTCTTTTTATTTTTTACTTTTTCATTAATTTTTACTTTGAGTACTGTACTGTTTGAAGCGTTTTTTTCTTTGTGAAATTACTTGACGAATAAATAAGGATTAATAGTATTTATTACTACTACTACTACTACTACTACTACTACTACTAATAATAATAATAATAATAATAATAATAATAGTTTTATTCAATAGTATATTTAGTACAAGACAAATTTTCAGCACACACTTTCTCAACAAGTGACTCTTTTTTTTATGTACACATAACTAGTTCGTATTCACGAATTTAGCAACACCGCCATCACTACACTTTTCCTTGATGATACAAAGATCTTGACGAAAAGTTTGAAAACCTTTTAGCGATACTAAATTGTCATCATACACATCATCTAGCCAAGATTATTAAACTACGATTTTAACCACAGTTACTACATATATATTTCGACTAGGGGGGGGGGCAAAATTGTTCATAGTTCACTTTTGCGATATTACAATTTCAGGAATAGACATCTAATGAATAATGATCCTTTTTAACACGTGTTTCCAGCCATTGTGATGTCTTCGTTTAGATATCAGTGTATTATTCACGAACATCTTAGACTATTTTATATAAGCGCGTGAGTATACAATGCGATGCTGGAACATGATTGATCAGTTGAAACAAAACGAAACGCTAACTAGTTGAGATATTTGCTAAATGGTTTCCCAAGATTTCAAGCAAATCGCCTTATAATATTAGTAGTATTAATCATGTTGAAGAACTAATATCATCTAATATCACGGTTACTATGAACCAAAGTTATTGATTATTTGTTAAACCTTTTCTCATAATCTTATACTGATTATACTATTCGTTACTCAACAAGTAGATGAAACTTTCCTTAGAATGTTAATAAAGTTATGTGCTTTGTAAATTAGTTAAATAAGAAGAACAATCACTAAGCATTTTGAATCTGATTAGAAGGTGAGAGTTTTACACTTGGATCGTTCAACTTTAATACTAGTCGGTAATTCAGTAAACTAATGGTAATGCTTATTTTATGCGGTATGGGTTAGATTTCCCATGGGATTATCGGTTATTATCGTTAAAATCTACTAACAATCGGGTACTTCAAATCAGATAGCAACATTGGTGTGAACTAAAATCTCGGTTACTATGATGTGCTTTCTTATTCATGTTGTTTTTTTTAATACAGTTGTTTGTATCTGTACACGAACATGAAGGTCCTGGGTTCGATTCCATCGTCAAATCGTCGGCTCCGACTGTTTAAAAGTCCTATACTAGGACGAAACATCTGTTGAATACTCCTTGATTTTCAGTGGTGTCTTATGAACATTAATATATGATGAATACAAACAATCAAACTAAATACCTAACTCCATAAAACTATCCACTTCAGTTATTTTTTTACTATTTATTAACGAATAACGGAGTGACAATAGTTGGAATGTAAATAATTTAAGCGAGTTATGAAGATTACTCAAAGTAAACAGTAATGAAATAAGGAATAAATTCTAATTTCAGCACTATAAAAAAAGTTACATAGAAACCAATAGCTATAGCCTTGAAACTTCGAATTTAACACCTTTAAACTACTCAGTTGGAAATAAGTAACATTGCATACCGAATTCGTGAATTAAATCTAACAAGTTCTCTATATGTTTTGAAGATCGCTGGTTCGAAGTTTTGGTAAAATCATCGATCACTAGTCACCAAAATAAAATGACTGTCAAGTCTTTCACCTTCAGTAGTTGTTCAGAGAAACCTAATAAGTGATCCATACCTGGACGGTTAGACCTCTCGGAGTTTAATAATTGAATCCACACTTCTATCAGTTTGTGATATAGAGTAATAAACATCTATTACCACCGGCGATAAATGTCTCACTCCTGACAAATCTAAACTTCTCCAGCTATGACCCAAACTCTCCACATTTGAGTTCCTGGTGAAATTGATGGTACAGACTGCCGAGGAGTCCCATACTAGGATGAGGCAACTGTTCAGTCATCCTTGATTTATAGTGGTACCCAATTAACATCAATTTGGGACTGATGTAAACAACTATGCTTAATGCTTAACTGTAATAAACCGCCTCATCAACTGGAGCAGATGTTTATTTTTTTTAGTATATAAAAATTAAGATCATGAAGTTTTATTCTAAATTCCATAGTGACTTAAATGTACTAAGTTAATAAGAATGCAACGTTTTTTTGGCTATAAAACAAAAGAGGATTCAAGTCACTTAAGGGTCATACGAGAATTCAGTTAACTTGATAATAGCTACCACCTGAAACGAACATAGACAAAAAAACTGTCATTAAGCACTATATTTTGGAAAGTTCCTCTGAGGTCGTTTTGTATAGAGGTAGTTGGGGGGGGGAGGTACAGAGTAAAATATTCGAAAATCCATGTATCTATTTATCCGTACAATGCTAAATCCAGGAGATCAAGATCTTCAAAGTGCAAGATATCACCAATACACAAGATATGAATTCAGTAATTCCCACTAATACACTATTGTGCTGTAACATTAACTGTCTCATAAATATAATGAAGACTTCTTAAAATGATCATGTTGCGAAGTGAAGGAAGTTTTATAAATTAGCGGTTATTTCACTGTTATTTACAGTTTTTTTGTTAGAAACATATCATCATCTATGAACAATCAATACACTATGCTGTCATATATCTACTTAGGGCATCTCACTTATCTGTTAGTCAATCAACCAATCAATCCCTGTTACCCCACGTGCAGCATATTCTCCGACCAACTCTGTCTCGGGTTTCCCTTACTGGTTCTTCCCTAGTGTTGTCCATTCTTATCATTTCTATCTCCAATTCCCACACAATAATCATGTGCTCACTGTTGACATGATTTGTATATGAATTTTCCGAATTCCTAATAAGAAAACCTGACTAGTGAAGCTAAATAAAATTGAAAGTGCAACACAGTAAACCATTAATAACGTTGAAACATATCCATAGTATATTACAAACTGATTGAACATGATAATCCAAATCATTACATTTAATCTAAGTATCTTGGAGTTACAGCATTGAAATCGATCATGTGTTGGATAAGTGGAAGATCTTTACAAAGTATGTTTAATAGTTTGAAGAATATGTATATTTTAGCCACCTATTTTCTTGAATCCGACCTGTACATATTTATGATCGTACAAAGGTGGAAACCTTCAAGTATAGACTATATGACTAGCTAACACATAATAATTAAGATTGGTAAACACATACTGAGAAGTCCGTCATCAGTATTCTCTTCCTAATTTATTGTGTTAGGGCTGGTTTATTTGCGAAAATAACCTATAACTTATTTGCCTTAAATGTAGTTCTGATAGATCTCTCAAGTAAACTTGTTAGGAAATCGCCTGATATATTCATTCCCTCCCCCCTTTAAAATTCAGTAGTACGTAAAGGATTTCTTTACAGTATCTGCCTATGTCCATGACTTGACTGAAACAAGTTCTTTTCGACAAATTTGGCTAGGTATCAGTTATTTAGTAGTATATTTTCAACGTTTATGTTTATTTATCTACACTCTCTTCGGTACTTATATGGTTGAGATTTTTAACTGGATTTATGTTGTACTGTAGCAGTATGAAGCTATGGAGATACTGAACAATCTAATTATTCAAACTGACTCTTTTTCATTGACACATCCATCTCTCTAAGAAGAATGACATTCAAAAAAAGATTGCTGTTCACGTACTTCTATTTACACATGAATTAAATTAAAGAATGAACGTTATTGAGACTATTCTGAAGTTCTTGTCTACTGACACCTTTCACATCAATTCGACTATCGATACCGTATATGATGACAGTTATTTTCACAAAGTCTAATAATCGATTCTTAGTGGGATATATAAGTAAAGTAACCACTCTAGGTGACTGAATGAGCACGTGTTTGTAGGAGAGGATAATACGATGCTAGTTCCAGGAAGGTATCTATTTAAGGTATCCCCCCCCGGCACAAAAGAAACAATACTTGTACACTCAGTACTAGTCATACATGAATCATCTTACTGACTATAGTACACCCTTTATTCAATACCATATAGTTGAGTGTAGTAAAGAATTCTGTGCACTAAATATGCAATTTACAACACAATTCCACCCCCCCCCCCCCCGCACACACACACACACTTTCATACGCATTTAACTTATAAATACTTAGAAAATACGTAGAAGATCATTTTTAATAGGGATTAGCTTCAATTTATGTTTATTCTTAGTTGTTTTCCATCAATCATTGGTACCATAACATCTCCTTCTGAGGCTGAACATATTAAGTGTGTGAATACTATGACTATCACCTCTTGTTTGTCTGATGAACAGTAAAGAAGGAGTAAGAATAATAAGACAACTTGAAGTACTCAGTTAATAGATTCATGAGAGTTTGTAAGCACTTAATAAAAGTGTGTAAGCACATACTGTCAGCAGTAAAAATGTATATCAGTAAATGCATATTTGGTAAAATGAGATGGCCAATGGGTAGCATAAGCTGAGATGGATTTAAGGTGTTTAGGATTAAATACATTATCTCATCATCAAAGACCGCTATACGGTATATTCGTCCTTTGATTGGCAAACTTCAGCTAGTAAAGTAAGTTGGTAAAAGCCAAACTAATTTTCTGAAGTTGTGTCAGATACTAATCAACTTCTAAAATAAGTAAAGTGTTCAACCCAATTCGACTACTTCACTCCCCATAGTCAATCTAAGGAATGAAGCAGGCTGACTCTGAAGTAGCAATTTTGCATGTAGAGAGAGATAGACACGTAACAAACATCTGGCATTATTATTCAAAGAGTTTACAAGATTTAGCATAAAGTCAAAATCGTCACCGAATAGGATTATATCAGTTACATGTTCATTAGAATCGAGTTTAATTTATGAAAATTTAGATGTGTTTCATATTTGTCTAATCTTTAGCGCTGATCGAATACTATAAATCAAATTTCACCATGAATACTAGTCTAAGCGACTAAACATTGCGTGAGCTGTTTCAATGTGAAACGGTTAGAAAGAAACTTTAAAGGAAGTATTTGATCAGTACTAAAGAACTAGATAAACATGATATTGATCACTACTCAATGATCAGTCAACGTAACTATCTCATTCCTATACGAGGTCACTTCTGGTTCGAATACCTAAGTCTTAATTGTCATAGCCTTTGAAACATAGTATTCTAGCTTCAAATCCAATGAAGATCATCCCTTCACTTAAGAATGCAGAAATACTTGATGACAACTGTCAACTATCATGAAACCTAGAATAAGCACTCTCTTCTACTAACTACCTTCAAGTACAGTGCATATAATTTATGTTTAAGTGAAAGTGAATTCAGTTTACTAATGATACAGATCAGTTTCATAAATCTTGTAGATCCATACTCTTAGAAATCAACTATACAGTTCTAAATATACCATTACTTCTATGAATTCAAACTATCATCACTCATTTAATAATATAAAGTATTTATTTATAATAGATGACCTTAGTATAACACTGTCTAAGTAACACATATCTTACTATTGAGCGTGCTACTTAAGCTTAACAATATACTGTCATTATGCATCTTACACTTTAACAAACTCTATCTATAAAATAAACGATAACTTTGTTAATGATATTCATTAACCCGTATCTATTTCAATGTATAGTTTGGAAATTGTTATCCGGCACTTTATATCATCAAAATTTGGATCATTAACGTGAATTGTTGTTGATTGTGTATTTCACCAAGGAAATAATACTTTCTTATAATGCATTGATTTGATCAATATTAATTACTTATGATAAAGTTTTATTCATAAATTGATTTCAATTAATGAAGTATAGATTAGAAGGTATTTGATAGCTGTTTCATTGATGTTTGGAACATCTTATCAGTGTCCACTTACAGCCTAGAAAGAGTTCAAGCCTAAGATTTACAGATCTTGTAGATAGAGTATTACTTTATAACTAGTGAGTGTGAATTCATTGGTCTATAAACCCAGTTTCAGTGTGCCAGTGCTATATATATATATATATTTAACACCTAACGATGTTATTCGTCGATGTCCATCTCATTCCGAATTCGCTTGAATTCTATCAGTTAAGACTTCTTACTAAAATTTATGGAAAATATATTTTAATGAAATTTACTACTGGTTAAAATCAGCACGTAAGTCACTCAACTAGAAAATCCTGAGTCCTTAACTACAAGAAAACAATTCAATGCTCTATAGTTGTTAGTTCCACATTTAACTAATTTCCATAATCAATCACTTCAATAGTGAACAAATTTAGTCTTGAATATCAGCAACGAGATACTTCCAACGTTATTTATATTAGCTTAAATATTACACCCGCTAAAGAAGTTAATAGCTATATGGGCTCAGTAGTTGAGTGAATAGTACTTTGAAGTTTGAAGATAAAGTTGCCGATATCAAAGTTCAGTATGAAAATCAATACTAGGGTCTAGTCACATTCATTTGATGAGTCTAGAATAAAACTAAGTAGATTACACTGTTAGCCATTTATTGAGAAGGGAAACACTTGATTCATCATCATCAGCAACGTAGAACAGGACACATGAGCCCACAGCTTCAAGTTGCCATACTAAATTAGCACTACAAGATTACAGAGGTGAAGTAATAACAGAAAACAAGAGAGAAGAGTAAAGTAAAGGTGTGCAGAAAATAATAATAGAATTCAAGATCTAGATGAGGTTAAAGAGTGAATACACTGTGACGCCACTGTGACCGATTCTGAGCCATATAGCCTAGTGTCTCCAGCCATTTATTGAGATCATCACGCGGACCCCAACCAGGTAATCTATATCTACCTACATGGCTTAGACCAGTAGTCAAGGACTTCATGGACTGATGCCATGTTTTAGTTTGGCCACCAATACTCTTCTTCCATCCTACTTGCACCCTAGCCAACATCGCGCGACGAGGTAGACGGTGGTTGGGCATGTTCACTACATGTCCAAACCATCTCGGTCGATGAAGGTTGATGACCTCTTCGACTGATTTACCGTGTTTCCCAAGAACATTTTGTCTAACCTCCATAATACTTATTTGACTGTTCCACGATTTACGAGAGATGTTACGAAGATTTCTATGGTCAAATACCTGGAGTCGACGCATATCTTGGGTTTTCATGGCCCACGTTTCGCAGCCATATGTTAAAATGGCGCGGACTGCTACGCAGTACACCTGGCCTTTCGTTGAGACACGGATATCTCGCCTGCTCCATAAGTGGCGTAAATTGGCGAATGCCATTCGGGCTTTCTGAATCCATGCTGAGATTTCGTCAGACACCGACCCACCAGGGATGATGAGATTTGATTACCTATGAGAATGCTATTTTTGAAATGTTACTTATAACAAGAAAATATGAGATTAATCATTACATGAATTACATTTACTTTTTGAGCAAAAGTACTGGTATCAACCATTTACTTGTCGTCACAATACATAGTTTAGTGGTCGAAAGATTTCTGGATAATTGCATCTGTAACGTATCTGGAACTCTGAAATAAAAGGTGTAGAGAAGGAATTAAAGAAATAACAAATTTGCATTGCATGTAATCAATGAACGCCTAAATCATAGACTACTGAAGCGATATTCAGCGACGTTTGTCAATTTACAACATAATAGATGACTTCATCCAATGTCATTGATTGATAACCGCCATACTCCCGACATAATTAAAGTAGTGATTATAGATCTCTAATAAAAGACGTGACCAGTGGTATTCACTGTTATATCTGAAAGTACAGGAATCGAACTCTGATGAGCGTATTTTTGTACCATATCAAATTCGACAATCTGCATAACATGCACTCCTATTATAGACTAATAATTTAATGCTTCTATAAAGCCTTGAAAGTGAACTTCATTTAGAAGATGTTTTATTGAGAATATTTCTTTCGCAAAGCAACAGACATATTCAAATGCGTCGTAAAACTGCACTTTTTTTAGTGACATTATTCTCCTACTATTTCATATTATAACTTTTTTATGGACTTTTACAGATTATAGTTTAGATTTTATTCATAATGAAGAACTCTTCAGGATTTCTGTCCATGGTAACATAACAGAAAGTGATCGGGAAGTGGGAGAACCACAAGATTTTAGAGTAAAGCTATACATTACAATCTGAACCAAGGGGGGATATAAAGTAGTAATAATATAATACTCGAGGATAAGCAGTATCTAGGGTGATCATAACTTTTTACAACTCCTGTCGAAACGGCACATCTAACATCCCTTTATAGATATCTAGCAGTTACATTAGAAATTAAGAAGTAAGAAGATAATGCATATTAGGTTCTACATTGAACATGATTGACTGACCATTTGAAAACATTCCATTTATCTTCAGCATATATAATGGTAGTCATTTCATTTCACCATAGATCTTATGATTGAAATCATGGCCAACATCTGTTTTCGCCTAGACATCAATTACTTTATTCTAGTTGAATTGTGGTGTTTTGTGTCTAATTGGTATAAAGTTTTAGTTGACTGAATTCGTCGTAGATATATGTTCGTACAGTACCATTAGAAACTATATAGTACTGAACAGCTGTTTCATCCTAATATGAGACTCCTGAGTAGTCTACACCCTTGATTTTGTCATGAAACTGAATCCAACGTTATCAAATTGACTGTATTCTATGATTATTTTAGTTAAAATAGGATTCAGAAAACATTTACTCAACACAACCATTATGATCGTTATTAATTTCACAATATTTTCATACATTAAAGTTTCAATAAAATTTTGCCAAACAGCTGGAAACATGAATTTGGCAAAACAAAACAAAACAACAATGAAATAATCGTATTTACTTCTTAAGGTTACATTATCAATAAATGATATTGTATTGTGAATATAGTAAACATGATTTGAACATGTTGAAACATGATAGAATTGATAAGCATTAATGGATAACGAATAGATGATTTGTGTATATGAGCCAAACTACATTCAATATCTAGTTATCTTATCATTGATATTAATAGATCTTATTACTAATATAGGTTAATATTAAAGAAAATAGTAATTCTATTATTGGGTACCAAACTAGTGGAACGTTCCAAGTATGACCAAAAGGTCTTGGGTTCGATTCTATAGCAGAATCAAAGATATGCACTACCGATGAATCCTATACTAAGACAAAATAGCTATCAGCTACTCCCAGGTTTTCAGTAGAACTCAACCGATATCATTCAGTAACGATTGCAAACCAATCTCTTTAGAATTACCTCAAAGCACTTTAAAAAAGTGATAACACTTGATTTTGAATATAGATTTTGTCTAGTTTAACCTTCTAACTGGTAATAATATCATACATCAGAGGCGTGTTGCTATTGGAGCTTCAGTTACTTTTTCAGTAGGATTAACTAATAGTGTGCTGATGGTTGACTGGATTATGAAAACTGCAACATCTCAAGGCAGGCACGGAATACAGTGAACAATATGGATGAAACTAGACGACATGAACTTTCCAGATGACCTAGCTCTTCTATCCCACACGCAACATCAAACCCAAGTGAAGATGAACAGTGTAACAGCAACCTCTGTAGCACTAGGCCCCAATATACACAAGTATGAGGCAAAATCCTTACATACAACATATTGGGCACCAACCAAATCACACTTGACGGAGAGACTCTGGAATATGTGAAAACCATTACATACCCGCGCAGCGCCATTGATAAACAAGGAGGATCTGATGCATATGTGAAGCCATGGATTAGCAAGTCTAGGTCAGCAATTCTACAACTGAAGAATATCTGGAACTCAAACTAGTCTTCATCCAACATCAAAGTCAGTATTTTGAATACAAATGTGAAGACAGTTATATTTTATAGAGCTGAAACTCGGAAAGGTAAAAAAAAGCATCTTCCAAAAGATATAAATATTTATAAACAACTGTCTGCATAAGATACTTCGGATCCGTTGGCAAGATACCGTCAGCAACGAACTTCGGCCGCAGAGAAGAAACCGATTTCCAGTAGACGAAGAAATTAGGAAAAGACGCTGGAGGTGGATAGGACACACATTGAGAAAATCATCACACTGCGTCACATGACGGGCAGTAACTTGAAGTTTTAAAGGCCAGCGAAAGAGGAAGGCGAAAGAAAATATTGCGCCGGGATTCGGAAGCAGACATGAAAAGAGCGAACATAGTTTGGAAAGAACTGGAAAGGTGGTCCTAGGACAGAGTTGGTTGGGAAATGGTGGTCGGAGGCCTATGTTCCACATGGGGTAACAGCCACTGATTGATAAACTACAGTATCAGGTCACTGGGATTTCAGAACCAATTCTCAAGGTCCCGGAGAATTGTTAGAATAATTGTATTGGTTCTATATAATATGCTACGCATTTCGACTGAATTTGTGTTAAGAACGTATCTTTGAGATAAGTGAATGATTCATAGGATAATTTCTTCGAATTTCAGACTTGAAATTGCTGGAATCAGATGTGACAAATTAAAATCACTTTAAGAACCTCCCCCCTAGAGTGGCACTATAGTTTAGTCCTACCACTTTTTATCAGTTAAAACTATTAGTGTCATTGATAAACTTCGATAATTCCATTAGAAAACACAGTTTATCAGAGATCTATGTGATGCATATTTGCATAATACGCATTTCGAACATCAATCTAACTACACATAAACTTGTTAAGACACTTATATACAAAAAATAAAGGTCAAGCTTGTTAGATTGGAATACAAGAAAACAAAGATAATATCAAGAACATTGTAAATTACACCCTACTCTGGATATAATATCTATATTATCAGGGTAGGTTCAGTTTAAGTACAAATTGTTTTTGGAACACACAAGGCGATAGGATGAACTTTGACATAGTTAAGGCTTTAACAATCCTGAGTATAAGCCCCAAGCAACTCTTATACAACACCCCCCCCTCCCTAAAGGCTGATTTGATATCGACTTTGTGGCTTGTTTCAATTAAATGATTGTCTATGAATAATGATAATTGCTTATCGTGTGCTCTCATCTTGCCATTAGAGGTCATTTAGGTATAGGCTCAGCTACTCTGACACGCATATCACGATTACCACTCCCAATATATGTGTATCCTCATATATTTATATGTGAATCGATTGACACAGTGGGATAAAACGTAATCGTTTAAGTGCAGTTTGGGTTACTGTAGATAGGTATTACAATGAGTATTAAAATGTGGTTCTCATTCAAGAATTCATTTTAAGTACTATTTTCCATCCTTCTGTATTTTATATTCAGTTAGTGTATCTGTACTAAATAGAACATACCTATCAAAGTCAATTGGCAATAACTTCACTTACTTGAAATGTAGTCTTTTATGAATATCGAATTTTACTATGAGGTATGCGTAAGCCAAATAGATGATCAAATGATCAGAAATGCTGGATAAAAGCATACAGAACATTGAAAATGTTGAATTTTAAGTCAGACAGTAAGTTATCTTGTCATTATCGAAGTTTTCCGTTGATACAGCTCTCAGAAACGTCGATGAAGCTTCCCGAGGCTCTGAAATAGGATTCAGTTAAGCTATCTTTCGATAGAACTTTTCTGAAACTTGACATGGAGTATTCTGAGTGCATAATTATTGAAGCCTCCTACTTGTGAACTAGAAAGATTATAATATGAATTTCATTTCCACAAAAATCCATAAATATACTGGTTATTTTCGTACACAATTGACACCCAACTGGAGTAAACATCTCTTCCTGTTTCACTTCTGTCTTCTGATTTACTACCTGGAGGGTTTAAAATGTTAGAGTGCTGGAGTGGTACGTTGTGTTGTCAGCAATCAAGTGTTTAATTTACTATATGACAAAACGATTTATTTGTAGTATTACCATTAATGTGTTATTCTTAAACGTACAAAACCCACTCATTTCATTTACCTCTTTATCTGAACCTGGGTAGAATCTACCATGAAGTATGAATTCCTTCAATCATTACATGCTACTAACGAGTGTCAAATGGCACAAAACCTAGGTTCAGGGTTTCCGATCAATTACCCTGAAAACAACATTTTATCTTTACTTCTTGTTGATAATTTTTTAGAAGATAAAATCAATTATTTGATGCCAACAAGAAACATCTTCCATACACCTCATAGACACTAAACAGTTAACATTAATCAATGAACTTCTAAATACATGGATTCAGGTTAAAGATTAAGAACACTAAGCAAAATATATATCCCAATCTGGTTTCTAAGTAGTATTGTTTCGATCTTTCCCACTTTGATTTAACATTATTTAAAAGAGAAATATTTTTCTAATTCACCTCTGGTTAATTAGGATAAGTTTGCAGGTACATCCAGCCACTGAGTCTCAAATAGGATGAAACGCGCATCCTGACTTCAGCTTGCTAGTCACAATCCAACTTAAATATTACACCTCTAGTTCAAGTTAAAATAACGTACTAATTGAATCCTTAGCTTTCATTCAATTTTAATTAGGATGTATTTTGAACTTTCCTTTGATGTGTCATGGACTGAAACTGTTGCCATATATGCATCCTGAGCAGATTGTCTCTACTTAGTGGTAGACCACAAGTATTGTTTAAGTTGAATTGTAACTGGAAATCGAAATCGTGGAAGTGCATTTTGTTTTATTGTGACTCGGTTTAAAATGTTAGAGTGCTGGAGTGGTACGTTGTGTTGTCAGCAATCAAGTGTTTAATTTACTATATGACAAAACGATTTATTTGTAGTATTACCATTAATGTGTTATTCTTAAACGTACAAAACCCACTCATTTCATTTACCTCTTTATCTGAACCTGGGTAGAATCTACCATGAAGTATGAATTCCTTCAATCATTACATGCTACTAACGAGTGTCAAATGGCACAAAACCTAGGTTCAGGGTTTCCGATCAATTACCCTGAAAACAACATTTTATCTTTACTTCTTGTTGATAATTTTTTAGAAGATAAAATCAATTATTTGATGCCAACAAGAAACATCTTCCATACACCTCATAGACACTAAACAGTTAACATTAATCAATGAACTTCTAAATACATGGATTCAGGTTAAAGATTAAGAACACTAAGCAAAATATATATCCCAATCTGGTTTCTAAGTAGTATTGTTTCGATCTTTCCCACTTTGATTTAACATATCAGGTACACCCATCTGATAAGTCCCAAATATAACGAAATGTGTGTCCTGGATTCCGCTTACCAATCACAATCCAACTTATTCAATTAATTATGTTACCATATTTAATAAACTGAATAGATTTCAGTAGTTCATATACATCAACTAAAGGTTTTTAAGAACTGTTGAAAATAAGTGTGATCATAATGTGGATAATATGAACCACTAGGTGCTGACACAATGATTTAAAGAGAACCTAATCGTAACGAGGTACAAAAGTCGAAGGTTTAATCTCTAGATCAGATTTAAATGAGTACTTCTGTCAAGTCTCATATTACAGTGAATCATTTCTCCATTTCTCCTTAGTTAGAATCGATTCCTATGGTTCTTTATTATCAAAGAATCAGTTCTCGGAAGCTTCTTGACCTAAAAAGATTAGAGTTAAAGAGTTCGAATCAAACTTTATTTCTGGTGACATACACTAATATGATGTTTATTTACTGTTCCTTATAGCTAATTCGTAACAAAGAACATGATAACAGGTATAACTATTATTGTACAATCACTATGTTCAGATCAATGTTTGTTAAGTATAGTCTCTTGTTAACTACCTCCAATTGTCTAATATTAAAACATAGCTCGCATGATAAAGAGTCACTCAAACACATGTTTATAATGCAACTTGACGGATAGAATTCAGTCACAGCCAAAGGATAGGACAAAACTAACATTGAATATTGCTCTCATTCCTAAAAAAGATCAGTCGCAGCACAAATACCTCGCTGGCAATGACAGTAGACTATGAAACCAGATGATATTAGTTTGCATTCCACAGACAGCATCAGTTCTTTCAAGATTTCAGGAACACATTGTTGATGATTACCAAGCAGCAAAAAACTCAGATTAGACAGGGTTTAATATTAATAACCATAAACAATTTCGATAAAATTATTGATCTCAGAAAAAACTTAGTTACTAAGTGTACATTAGTGATTTCTAAGATACGGTGAAGACAGAAACACGGAATTTTACAGGCTTTCATAAGTGTCATAATCGCGTGTTGTTGAGATTGCTGAATTTTAATTCGATAATACAAATTGGTCTAGGCTAGATAGCCAGTGACCACCACGAAACACTGGATAGCTGCCTGACCCAAGTACGGGACACCTCACCAGTGTATACTCATGACTCAACCAAGGGAGTAATACAGGGCCTTTAGGCACCGTACCAAACGCCCTTCCTTTAGACCACTGAGCTGAATCCAAACAATGAATATTTCTAACTTAGTCTGTTCGTAATATATTTACGCAACTTCATCTATTACCATCTGTTGGTAACTGTCTCACACCCAACATAGTTGAACTCCACTGGTCACGTCTTCCCACTAGAACTCCAGGAATTACCCCACTAATGAGCTGATACTGACTGTAATTGAGTATTGTGTAGATTGTTGAATGTTAATTTAATATCATGATTTGGTTTGAATTAAGCAACTGCTGACCGGTAAGAATCACTTCAATATATTTTCATAGTTTATGTATACATGCATAGTACAAAATGATACCGCGTACATGAACTTGAAGTGCATCATCAAACTGTTGTTATTAATTGATAATAAATTACTAAACTATACTTAATTGAGGTGATAACAGAATAATTTAAAAGAGATTGATAATACTGAATTCAAACTGATCTTTTAAACTTTTATTTGACAAAGAGAGAGCGATCTTCTATCAAGAATAAATTGTATGAGATTGGTTTTCCTAGTTCACTGATAATCATGATTGAATTCTAGGCTGTTTTTCTATCGATATTCGTTCATCTATAAGTGATGTTACGATATTTATATTAGTTAAATATCTTAACAGTAGAATTTGAATGATGTTGAAACCTTTACATATTTACGCAGCATCATCGATAAACAAGGAGGGTCTGATTCGGATGTGAAGGCGCGGATTGGTAAGGCAAGAAGCAGCATTTCTACAACCGAAAAATATTTAGAATTCACACCAACTGTCAGTCAATATTAAAGTTAAAATTTTCAATACAAATGTGAAGACAGTTCTGTTGTATGGAGCTAAAACTTGGAGAACTATGAAAAGTATTTTTTAGAAGATACAAGTATTTGTAAACAATTATCTGTGTAAGATTCTTCGGATTCGTTGGCCAGATACCATCAACAACAACCTTCTATGGCAGAGAACTAACCAACTTCCAGCCGAGGAAGAGATTAGGAAAAGACGCTGGAGGTGGATTGGACACACATTGAGGAAACCATCAAACTGTGTCACAAGACAAGCATTAACGTGGAATCCTAAAGGCGAAAGGAAAAGAGGAAGACCTAGGAACACATTGTGTCGAGAATTGGAGATAGACATGTGGAGAATGAAGAGCACTTGAGAAGAGCTGGCAAGGAATGCCCAGGACAGAGTTGGTTGGAGAATGCTGGTGGACGGTATATATTCCACTTGGGGTAACAGGCATTGATGATGATGATGATGATGATGATGATGATGATGATGATGATGATGATGATGATGATGATGATGATGATGATGATGATGATGATGATGATGATGATGATGATGATGAGAATCCGAATAGTGTGTATTAGTATGGATACTTGGATTGAAACTCTACAGTTTCAAATAACAACAATCAGTTGTCAAACTGGTTATATAATCAAGGATGTGAAAGTGTCATGAACTGTTTGCAATTTCTAAATATTGATATTTGCAAATGAGTTGTAAAATCAGTCTTTGTTATTGCATGAAGTTTATGTAGAGACATAGACAACACGATATACATATCTTGTTAATGTTTTCTAGTTTTCGTCTACCTATCGCGAATTGACTGAATTGGAAATATCAACCTTTAGCAGCCGACTCAGTGGTCCAATGGTAAGGCGTTCGCCGAGGAGCCAGAGGGTCTTGGGTTCGGTCTCCGATAGGGTCGTGGGTGGCCGCTGCCGAGGAGTCCCATACAAGGACGAAACAGCTGTCCAGCGCTTCCAGGAGACCAATGGTCGTCTGATTCAGATCAATTCGTGATATAAAAATTGACATTCAACTATCTCCACAAACCCCCTCTAATTAGAACTAATATGACTTGAAAAGAGTAATAACAATAGTTTGAAGAGAGCAATTTGTATTTGCTTCGTTTTATTAAGTTCTCATCAGCTTGTGTTGATAGCTAGTAATATTTTAAAACTAAAATTATATCAGTACAATGTGGTAAACATTACTGTGGGAAACTGATAGATTAGTTCATTGGATCCATAATTATCATGCTACTGAAGAGTTGAATAAAAACTTAGACAAGCAACTAAATAATAGAAAAAGTTAGTAGAAGACAATCAAATAATGGACAAATTACATAAGTAAGCATTGAATGCTAATACGTTTCTTATAAACAATTAAATCAGGTCTCATGATATCACTAGCTTCTGAAAATTATACATGGTTAGAACATGGCTATTTTTTAGTCATCTTGATAGTCTTCCTAGTGTCTGCTTGATGGCTTGTATCCAGTAGATGCTTTGATATCAATGGAAGTTACGTATTGCTGAAATAGAGTATATATTTTGAAATGGTAGATAATTTTGTTGGTTGTGACAATTACGTTGTCTAGATTGTCAATGAAAACTTCACAATCCAACCTTCTAGCCTCGAGGACGTGAAGGAGCTTGAATCTATCGTCTGAATGGATTTAAGTTCTGTATTGATGAGTAGTCCCATATTAGGATGAAACAGGTATCCCGTTCTCTTTGGTCTTCAGTGGTGCCCAACTAACACAAATCTGTAACGAACGCAGACATTTATACTGTATCATAGTATATATACGTGCAGAATGCTTTGAGATATCTAAGAAGGTAATGTTGTTAACTTTGAAGAATTATTTCACTTACTCTACTGAACACTGGTATATAGTGGTACTGATAAAACTCTATGAAACTGCAATTAAACACCTTTACATTATGGATAATGTACCTTTGTCTAAGTCAACAAATGGAACACATCATAGTCTATGACATTCAACTTTACATTGTTTGGGTTAAACTGTGGCTGGCAAGCAGAATCTTGGACGAGCTTATCGTCTTATTTGGGACTCTTTAACTTGATGTGCCTGCACCTCGGTGTTAATATTCAACTTGACATGTTTCATTTAGGAGAGAAGACACTAAATATGGCGAAAAAGTACGGCGAAATATGAATGGTGAGATTATTTTTCGTTGTCTGGTAAAATTGGTTTGGCTTTAAGAAAATTACCTTCAGTCAGAACTATCTTTCATTATTTTACTTAAAGTAATTATAGTACTTACATTTGAAGCAGTAGTATATATGAATAAAGGTGTTTCAACATTCGAAGTATGTATTCATTACAGATTAATCTCATTTGATTTGTATTGAAAACCATAGAACACTAGATGGATAATTCGTTCTGGTATAAGACCTTTACAGAAATGCGAATTGCGTCTGCAAGACAGGCAGAAGAGTGAACCCGCACTTACTCTTTGTAGTGAACAGACGGAAATAGTTGAAAATTTAGTGTACCAGGATAGCAGTGTATGTTGGTAATGGTACGTCAGATGGGATCAATATAAGTATAATCAAAACCAGATAGGCTTGCATAAAACTTGGCTATCTTTGGTTCTGTCATGACATGAGTCTGGTTGTAAGAGGTAGAAGTTACAACTCTTCGGTGGAGACACTTCTGGATTATAGTTGCCTAACTCGGTTTCTCTGAGCTCAGGGTGTCCAGGGCCACTCAGTATTCAATCATCATTATTTACTAAGAATTCCTGACATCCTGTGGCTACATCATGTTAGTGATGCTAAGGTTTATCACAGTGTGTTCGGACGCAGTGATGATAACTCAATTGGTGTCACCATTTTGAAACTTCGGATCGGTGATTGTCATCCCAGAGGCTTCCATTTCATGTGTAAATTTCTGGTACTGAGGCTGGCTAGAAGAATCGTAGAGGTAGTCAGTCTATAATATAGCGCCTTGAAATGAAAAGTGTTTGGGAATGGAATCTGTCAGTCCATCTAAACTTACTGGTTGCAGTTCTATAGTTGGCGAAACTCAGTTTCTTGAGACATTATCAGCTATGGCACAGAAGAGGAGACAGCGAAAGTCCTACTGTAGTTTATTGTTAAAACACTCATAAAAGTGTGCTGACTTACTTTAACAAAGCTGAAATATTCTTATTTGTATTTTTGTCAGTGCTATATCTCCTACCTTGTAATTCTATTCTTGACATACTAAATAGTGCATTTTTCCCCTAACTGCTTTCTTTCTCCGGTTTTTTACAATACTACTTTCGTGCTTTTATGGTGGAAATAAATTTGGTGCCGATCTGTAGTAAACCACATATATATGAATGAAAAACAACCTTGCCGTGAAATCTCACCTAAGACCTTCACGTGCGTCTTTAAAAGACTAATCATCAGTACCAGTGAGCAGGCCATCGTCAGATGGTTAATATCCGATTTTATTTAATTTGTTATATAAAGCGACTATCAGTCAATATTGTTGGTGGTAACTGTCTCATTTCCAATATTTTCGTACTCTACCAATTTTAAAGCTCCTTTTCAATTTGCAAGGAGTAATGATTAACCCCACCCCACCCCACCCTCCTAAGATTTCAAATACAGTGTACTGACGTACGTCAACTAGCATGAATTCACAATGTCTATTTTTAACCACCTTACGTGAAAGCATGGTACACTGTAATGTCAAGCCACTTAGACAGCTTAGGATATACACATTGTTTCGAGGGAAGATAGGTATGTCGTTTGCACCATACCACTTTCTATAACATTTTTCATTCACATTAGACATAAATGTTACATAGTGAAATGCAATATTTTACAAATATTTCATTCGAACCTGATTATTCATATCAAGTATGTTTAACTGAGCTACAGTTGACAGGTCAGTTGAAGATCTTAGTAGTAAATCATTTCATGTAAGCTTAAGATGAACCATAGTTGTTTATATTGTGATCTCTAGTAATCTCTTGTCATTTGATAAGGCTTTTATAAAACATATTTCGTTGAGTTGGCTGTATTGTGAATAATGTATGTATATAACGTTAACTAGAGTCTCAATCAAATTTGCATTAGTTAAAGGTAAGTCTCAACCGAAGAAATTATGTGTTGAAATGAGGTGGTTTGTGGAGACTGGGATTAAGTTATAGTTGGTTGAGTTCATAATAGACTGATGTTGATAGGTTTCCAGTAGAAATCATAGAGCATTGGACAGCTATTTAGTCCTAGTGTGGGACCTCTGGGCAGTACACACCAGTGCTCCCTGATTACCGGTGGTACTCTGCCGACATCAATCTGTGATAAACTAAACCAACTTAAACATAATCGAAATCTCTACACACCATCTCAATTCAGTCACAATAATCAGCTCACTAGGGACTAATTTCAGGATGTTGCTGAAGCTCTAATCAGAAGTCGCAACTGATGGGGTTCAGATATGTCGGGAATAAGATATTTACCACCAATTACAATCGACGATTGTCGAGCTATATCACAAATGTGTGGAAAACCTACAGGCATAATATGAATAAAATATACATACTCAAATATGACATTAACGAAGACACTTCTTTAGTACGTGTCACTTTGATATGCTGTATTGCTTGTATATTATTAGTGTCTCGATACAAATTTGCCATTCCCTTCTATCAAAAATAAAATAAGAGTTGTAAAACATCAGACATTTTGTTAAACATCTGCCATTTTCAAACAGTAGTTCATTATCGTCAACTGAAAAACATGCCAATGACACTTCTGAGAAGATACTATCTACTTTCGAACATCTACCTCGCCACTGAAGACAGGTAATAGTATATATCATTTATGTTGGTAAACAATATAACATTCGTAGTTAATATAGAATTAAACTCTTATAAAAATTTATGCCTTGTAACAGTAGGGTCCCTTAAGGTAACTTATCTTAGGATCTAGGGATTATAAGCAGAATATACTAATTTACTGAATAATTCTTATTGGAATCTACAGCTATATTGTTCAGGCAGTATACATATGCAAGAAATGAATGTTATCATGATGAATATGATAAAGAATAGTGACATCATAATGAAGAAAGAGGACAGTAGTTTAAATCTATTTAAAGTGTACATGAATGATTCATTAAAAAGCGTCAAGAGTGTATTCTAAACTGTATTTCAGTATCCAAATTTGTTACTCCAATGAGGATGGTTTAGCACTTTATAACTGAAAATACGTTAAAATGACTAAAAATGTTCACAATAGTCTTAGCTACATTGTGAAAAAACTATCAGATATAATTCATCTAGTTGCATTAAAAACGTTAAACAAATAACTAAGTGTTAGCACACCGAAACCAATTGCAGTAATACTAAGCAAAACACACTCTTCAGTATAGCTGAGATGATAGTAGAATTGGCAGAATCTATTAATAACTTCTGCTTCTAACTGGCTACATTAGCTAATCATTGACTCTGCGTCGGTAGTAGTATGTAGAAATGGAAAATTGTCTGTGGATAACTGGAAGGAAACTAAGGTTTTGTACTATTTAGTACTGGTCAGTACGGTGTGCCTACAACGTCGACTCAATTAGACTAATGGACACATTGCAACTAGAATGATAGGATGTGATCAGTTTTGTGAAGCACTTGACAAACATTAAATTTATTATTACACTATTATCAACCAATAAATACATCTCAGTCCAACAGGCAAAGGTTAGTCGAGCTCTGAACAGCTCACTTGTAACGGTCATAAATGGTGAAACTGGGTGATATAAGGTATCATTCTCCGGAGAATGTGTGTTCCTACAAACATTGTGGGTACAACCTGCTGACAAGTGCTAAATAACACGAAATATAGGTCCAAGTTTCCTTGCCAACTATCTTAGAAACAACCTACCAATCCTGACTGATTCACAGAATTTGGTGGATTCTAAATAGTACCTATGAATAACTCATTTTTCTCCACAGTATTACAAACTGGTTGATAAAATTCTGTTAGTACTCAATATCTAAACAAACATAACAATGTTCACTAGTCAATCAATCACCAATCAATATAGAACTTCTAATCATACGCTTACTTTAGTATCGAAATCACTAAGCATTTTGTAAATGTGTTCCTTTTTCTTGATATTATCCAACTATCGTTACAAAGCAACAACAACAACAATGTTAAATCGATCCTTCAACTTAATCATAAGCATATAACAATCTACTAATTCTAATTTATTTATTTATTTTTAGAAAACAATCGATAAAATTTGCAAAGTTCCTAGTCATTCGCCCCCCCCCCTCTCTCTCTTCACCATCACCACCCCCCCCACACTCGAAATTTTTTCTACCTAAAAATCAGTTTTTTCATCATGAAGAAAATTGTAAAATACTGGTTATTGATTAAAAGTTGAAGTGTGTGTGTAGACTTGAAAATATGCTAACATGGTAAAATGTAACAATATTATTTATTTTATTAATGCCTGTTGCTCCAAGTGGAGTATAGACCGCCCACCAGCATTCTCCAACCAACTCTGTCCTGGGCTTTCCTTTCTGGCTCTTCCCAAGTGCTGTTCATTCTCTTCATGTCTGTTTCCAATTCCCGACGCAATGTGTTCTTGGATCTTCCTCTGTTTCTGTGGCCTTTAGAATTCCAAGTCAGTGCTTGTCTTGTGACACAGTTTGATGGTTTCCTCAGTGTGTGTCCAATCCACCTGCAGCGTCTTTTCCTAATTTCTTCCTCAACTGGAAGTTGATTAGTTCTCTGCCACAGAAGGTTGTTGTTGATGGTATCTGGCCAACGAATCCGAAGTATCTTACTCAGACAGTTGTTTATAAATACTTGTATCTTCTGAAGGATACTTTTCATAGTTCTCCTTGCAAGTTTCAGCTCCATACAACAGGACTGTCTTCACATTTGTGTTGAAAATTTTGGCTTTTATATTGACTGACAGTTGGTTTGAGTTCCAGATTTTTTTCAGTTGTTGAAATGCTGCCCTTGCCTTACCAATCCATGCCTTCACATCCAAATCAGACCCCCCTTGTTTGTCGATGATGCTGCCCAAATATGTAAAGGTTTCAACGTCTTCCAGAATTTCTCCGTCAAGTGTAATTGCATTAGTGTTTGCTGTTTTGTATCGGAGGATCTTGCTTTTCCCTTTGTGTATGTTGAGGCCTACTGCTGCTGAAGCTGCTGCTATATTGTTGGTCTTCTTCTGCATTTGATGATGTGTGTGAGAAAGAAGAGCTAGGTCATCTGCGAAGTCCAAGTCATTTAGTTTCGTCGATGTTGTCCACTGTATTCCGAGAGTGCCTTCAGACGTTGCAGTCTTCATGATCCAGTCGATGACCAGTAGGAAGAGGAAGGGCGAAAATGTAACAATATACTGTTAGTAATTATTACAATTAATAATAATAATAATATTAGTAATAATAATAATAATCGTTCATTCATCTTCTTCAAGTTAACGAATATATAAATCGAGTTGACTGTATTCATCAAAGATTGATGTTAATCGGTTACGAATAAAAACCAGGAAGTAGTAGATAACTGTTTCTTCTTCGTATAGGACTCTCCAGCAATAGACACCTTCAATTCCTTCAGAGAGTTGATACCGGTCACCAATAAGCCATCTCACTTCAACTATAATAATCAGCCCACTTCAGGTTGTTCTTGACGTTCCCGTGAGAAGTGATCATTAGTGGAGTTCGGTTATGCCAGGGGTGAGACGCTTGTCACTAGTGACACTGGTTGATCGTTGCGATATGCGTTACAAGTTGATGGAAGCGTGAGTTCAACCACTGGATGTCGGCCGGCCCAGTGGTGTTGATAGCTAAATGTTGGTCATGAGAACCGAAGGTCTTAGGTTAGGTTCTCTGGCTGGATAGAGTGTGTACGTTGTTGAAGAGTCCCACACTAAAACAAAACAGCTGATCAAAACTCCCCGCTTTTCAAGGGTGCTTAATCTGTGGTGTATACAAAAGATAATTGTACGTGTATAATTGAAAAATGAAGTTGATCAGTTTCATCATACCTATGGGATTCACTTTTCTAGTTATTATAAATCACTCGTTTTCAAGTTTCTTTAATGTTCACACCAACCTCCTTCTATTTCCGTTAACACGGTTAGGATCATAAACCCTTTTACATAAATAGTATGATTTAACACCGAAACTACACAACGAACTAGGTGTTATCAAGATTGTCTCATATAATCTGGAAAAAAAGCAGGTACTGATCTGATTACCAGTCCTATTTTGTAGGTCTAATTGAGCATTTTGCTTTAAAACTATTAATAGTCACTGTATAGATTAATCATATGGATTGAAGTGATTTCTTGAAATGACTACTTAATTTAGCTTAAAATGATTATCTACCCTAATAGATTGATATTTTGGCATGAATTTCAAAAGTTCGTTTGGCTATTTTTAAAAACTGACGCCATCTCTGATGTAGACAAGAAGTGCATTCTACCAATTTAAAGTTGTCTATGTTATTCATCACTTGGTTTCATAAATGTGAAATATGGACAGTCAAAGTAGAAAAATGTGTAGATTACAAGTTTCTTATCATAGATTACTACCTACTTATTATGAATCGACTAAGTAGTCATTATATTAGATATATGGTATTAAGCAAATCTGTAAATCTTCTATTCATTGAAGTGATCAAGATCAACTATCATCTACCTTAGCGTACAAAATTGTCTGAAGTATGAATAAGTTAAAAGAAATTTAATGCCAGTAGTAAAGATAAAAATTACGACGTTACATTAACCAATGAAATCACGGACTATTTGATCTAAACCATATTGATTTGATTTAAATCTCTTAGTTGTTGATCTAAACTATTAACTGCATAACTTCCTATTATTTAATCTGATTAATCTCCAACTTCCTTTTTTTTTCCTTTTTTCTTTTTATTCTACACTGTAACAATAAATCCCTATATAAATAACAAAATATTTATTGGAGAATAACATTGTAAACAAAACAAAATGCTTAAAATAAAAAAATTACAACCAAGTTCAAAGGTCACTTACATTATTACGTAATTCGATGTAGATATACTGATTACAACAAAACAACAACATGATAGTATCTATTATGTATGTAGAATTTGGTTAAAACTAGATCAGTGTAAAATAATCGCTTGATTAGTATATAAAAGTGCTGTGTTTTTTTTCATTCTCATCTTCCAAAAACATCTAATAACACTCTTTGTAATTGTATACAAGAGAAGATATGATTTGTATTAAGTTATGGCTGATAAGTAGAATTCAGAAAGTGTATTCTATCTTGTCTAGGGCTCGTCAGATAAATGTATCTGCATCCCAGTGTTGATGTTTACACTATGACACGAACTCAGTTTGTTGCGTGTCAAACCCCATCACGTTCAATACTAGGTTGCTGAGTCCAGGCAAACACACCTCTGCGACGGGTATATATATGCAAATTACAATGTATTTCAATCTTCTTGTTGATTTGTGATGGACTGAAAGTGACCAGTCTTTATTGTCATATATGCACCCTGAATGGATTGTGGATAATAATAATAGTTATATATGCTCTTAGAATTAAATTACTATTAGTTGGTTAATGTACTGAAAATCAGAGGACATTGAGTAATCACGCATTTTGAAACGGAGCCCCTCAAGAGCTTAGCATTTTGAAACGAGCTCCATACTGATGTCATGTTGATGTGAGTAGTTAGTGGAAAACCCTTCTTAACATAGAGTACGTGCTTCCTACCACTTATCAACAAAGAGGACTTGCATTTTTGAGGGGACTGATGTTTGCTATGGGATTAGAATTTACGTCTCCAAGTGTAGTAGCCAGAAGTATGAACGAGATTTCAAACTATGAATGACCTTCTTTAGGACTAAGGTCTTTACAGTGATTAATCGTCGAGTAGTGACCAATCTCCTGTAGGTCTAGTTTGTATTGATGGTCAAATTCTACTGATTAAGTTAGTCATTACCCTATTAAAAACCTATCCAACCCCGATACATTAAGATTCAGTAAAAATCTAATGGTTTACATTGTCCAACTTTGGTCAGGCCCAGATAAATTACGTGGTTATTATCAAATGTAATCAAGGAAATCTGCCACAATTTCTATACCTAAGAAATTTATGATTCACGTATGTTCTTTAGAAGTTAGTGATCCATAATGGTTATTAACAATGATCATATCTGTAGGATCCCAGTCTAGACAAAACAGTTATTCATAGTTTTCCGAGGGTCTTCCGATAAAGTCTCGAAAGTTAAAGTAAAGTGAATTCTAACGTAATGCTCTAGGCCACAAAACTTTTCATCTTGAACTGATTTCTTTATCTTACGTATTACTGAATACTAGATAATAATTCTAGATCATTGCTGTGAGATCACTAAAGCAATACAAACTGAAAATATAATGAATTCATAGACTGATTCAGTGTTTCATGTTTTGTCATTCAACCTTTAATAATGTAATGAACTTGATAATACTTGATCATGAGTAAGTAAAACACATTCAAACTAAATAGACTGATAAAAGATTATCATTTTGTCAACTTTTCTTTTTATGATTATAGCGTTCACTTTGAATGAATATATGTGTAAGCAATTTCACAAGAAGTTGGTAACTCTTATATCTGCTCTTACATCAGTGTATATATGTGTGTGTCTGGAGGAGGTGGAAGATGGGAGGCGGCAGTAACACGGAAAGAAAGCAAAAGATCTCTTACTTGTTTCTACATCGGTTGAAAAATAGTTTCCTGGATATCACCACTTTAAATGTGACTGTGAACGGCAAACAGCTAGAATATCATTTTTTTTTTACCAACATTTAGAATTACCATCGAAATATATCTTGCTGAACTTCTCTTTTTTCTCACTTTCAATATTCTTTTAGTCCGCTTTCATTTGGTGATTAGATTATGAACGCTCTTGAGAAACCGTCTACAAGATATTCAGGTCGGGCATAACATGCCACTATACACATACACACACACATACAGCTACTTTTCACCACTTAATTCATAAAATAATTAACTAAATAAAAAAGTGGATAATGTGCCTTTTGTAACTAAGCTTCTTTTTAGTTGCTATGCTTAGAAACATCTTTTTCTAAAAGAAGCATCTAAATAAAACACATTATTGTTATGGTTTAATTTTCCTTCATTTACGTGATTATATCATGTTTATCGATTTGGTGTTTATTTCAAAGTAAAAAATCCCCACCCTTTTATGAAACCATTTTATTTATCCAATAATATGATAAAATCGATTAATACCTTGTCTAATGATATCGTCAAACGAGTTGGAGTATGTTCAAAGTGGTTTCTAACGTTTTAACCCACATGTACTAATAAGGCATTCAGCTAACCATATCCACTAAAACAAATTTGGTCAACATCAGTGATGACAACTGCTAAAATTTTAACCGTCTTTAGACAAACATGTCCCTTATTCTAATTATACCTTCGATGCTAATATTTCTTTTAATGTCCTGTTTTACAGTATTCTGGTGTTAATTATGATGTTTTTGTGTGTTGTGATATCATGTCAGATGATTGGTGACAATCGTCAAAATATTCTGACGTTAGATTTTATACTATTTAGGATCATTATTAAACCATACGTAAGATATTCAGGGAATTGATGCTATGTCAGAATTGTAACCCGTGGTACCCAGTTTTAAAATCTGAGATTTTATAGATAAACCATCGACGCTATGACTTATACTCATTAGGACTTAGGTATTTACAATGAATGTTGATTGCTCTATATACGGTAAGTTGAGAATATATCGGTGCTACTAATTCCACCCAGTTAACTAATAACTTCATATATATCTTGGTGAATAACATGAAATCTGAATCTATGAATTATAGCTAGCTGTTCCAAGATATTAAACAGTGAAACAAAGTACACACGATATTAATTCACTTATACCACTACCTATATTATGACAGATAGGATTCGATTAGTACTAGAGATTAAAGAGACATGATATTATTTATTCTCTATCAGTGATCGGTCAATGAATATAAAGCTCACAACTATATTTCAACATTACTTTGAATTTGATGTGGTTTCTGTCTACTATTAAACTGATACGAAATATCATTCTCTGTCTGTTTAATTTGTAATTATGAGTGGAATTAAAGGTTACGTCATTATATTATTTTCTTATATTGTGTGCTACTTAACAGGGATTCAAAAAGTAGTATGCATTTCTTCTTATGAAAACTTTATAGTACATATTTCTAAATCACATTCCATCTCAGCATAGTGCTAACACTGTCAAGTTGCTTAAACTGGTGACTCCAATCTAACTGCATCAATAGAAATACATAAACAATGAAGAACAAAATAAACACTAAATTGGTCAGTACCCAGTGATCAGTTAATATATGCTACTTAGTCCTACATGGGGTCCCTTGCTAACTGAACACCTTTGTGATAAAAATTTTTGACTGAGAATTCATAATTTCGGATCGAATCAGCCAAAGAGCATTACTTCCATCACGATTCCGGGTGTACCTTGCTAACCAGTCCTATACAACATGAAACTTTGGTCCAGAGTGTTATGTCAACAATGTTCACTCCACCTACTATTATCGCTGCTTTTCTGTATGAGATAGGAGGTTTTCAACAAATCTCAAAATAAAGTTGGATTTGTGTAACATCTGACCTCACAGTCCTACATTGGTCTTCTGGTGTGGTAATGAATTCACCCTATCGCGTAATTGCTTGATAATAGGAACAAATATATAGGCAGTTCACTTGTATGGCATTTAGAACTTTTTCATCTATTGTCAGGTCTTAACGAAAATTATGTCAGATGGCGTAGAAGTCTAGGGTATAACAATGAAGTGCACCCGATATATGACCAAGTTACGTTTGCGGTAATAGCAGGGCAACTTCTAACGAATCAGAATAAATCAAAAGGCAATGAAGGATGGAAAAGAAGTTATATTCGGTCGTGAATAGAGCGGAAATGGAATCGCAACGTCTAGGCAGGCAAACTAGAGAGAGATGCTTCCCACGGTGTGGCGTGACGTGATCTGGTGATGATGCGTGACCGAGCACCTTCAACTAATCGTGTCCGCTAAAACAAACATGGTCAGCATCAATGTCGAGGACCTATGTAACTATTTATTTTGGGGATTATTTACCGCTACAATGACATCAGACAGACTGAATATTTTATCAAATTACTAGTTAAAGCATATGAATAAAATAGTTTACAACCAAAAGAAGTGGTTAACGTTGAATTCCTTCTATGGAATAACCAGCTATTTTGTTTATACATGACACTGCAAATTAGTTATCTTCCTTCGTTTTTCTTACTGTGATACTTATCTTCATTTGCTAAATACCCGAATTGATTGAAGTGAAAACTCTACCATTGCATTCCGACCCAGTGGTTCGGAAGGTTATGTGTCTGTCAACTTGAAGCTCCTTGTATGGAATCTACGGTTTACACCACTGAAGAGTCCTATACTAGGATAAAACAGTTGTTCAGTACTCTTTAGTTCTCAATCTTACTCAACTAACAACATACTGTGATGATTTCATCCATTAAAACTAAACATCTAGAAGGTAATACAATAAAGCCTAATCAAATTCACTTGTAAATATCAGTGTTCATCGTAGATTATTATCGATCAGTCAACTAATGATAATCATAATCATAATAACGAAGAAGGTCATTAAATATTCGACAATCATTTTTATGGTTGATCATTGAACCGAATAATTAATCGTCTAGATTTAATGAAGAAAAATTAAAAAAAAAATAAAAACTCAAAGAAGACAATAAAAGAGAAAAAAACAAAATTGATTAACACCTTCTGAAATGATTTACAATGATAAACAAATTGCAAAGAAGACTGGAAAAAAAAATGACAAAAAAAATCAAAAAGGACAACAATAAACAATCGTTGAGTAGAATTTTTATTGTAGACAAAATTAAGAAATGAAGTTTTCTCTCTGTCTCTCTCTCTCATTTTATTGTTTAATTATATCACGCCAGTGTCAATTGTAGTGATTGATCAAAAAACCAAAAGTAGACAAGACAGAAATACACTAAGATTAAGATAATGTAGTAAGTTAACTAATCATTTGTATGTCCAATAGGATTAAAACATTTTTTTGTTCTATGTTAGTGAAGAAAATAAAATGAGAGATTATTTAATCTATTACAATCATTGATTTGTCGCTAAATAGATAATCTGACTATACTACTTAAATCTTTAGTAAGATCAAGTTGTATTTATGTATACCAAACTATAGAAATAATCAATGTTAATGATTTTATATTGGCTAACTTACTGTTACTTAAGAATGTTTAATGATGCATTAATGTTTATTTTAAAGAGAAAAAATGTCTAGTCGTAGATATATTTTTAATCTGTGGTGGGGGGGGGGGACGGTAATGGAGGTAAAAAAGATAAAAGTACTTTTTCTAAATTTTATTTTCTGGAATTATGTTCTACTCATAACGATTTAGAATAATTTGTAACTCAAGTAATTACTTTTATTAGTGTTCATTTTCTCTGAGATCTAAAACCATATGATTGTGATGTATTCGTTGTCATTTCAGGACAATGTTATTACCAATTACCTAGTATAGAAATGAAGTAAATTGTGATGAGATTGGTCAGAAAGACGATGAAATAACGATAGCCAACAAGAAAAATAAATTAAGGAATATGATATCAATGAAATCTCATTGAATCACTTGAAGAATCCAGATTACACCCTGATAATAAATAGAAATTATTAATTATTCATGACAGATGATTTGTAAAATATTGATTCACTCGTCTGAATAGTATATTGATTTTTCTACTACTGGAAACCCATCTGAGAAAAGAACATCTTGAATTATTTGTGTGGAAAATACAACTAAAATGGAATAATCCAATCAAGTCTAATAAAAGTATCTTGACCTAAGAATCGTTTAATTATTAATGAATCCATGCCAAAAAAATAAGGTGCTAATAGGAGAATGCGATTTCCCGTTGTTTGGTGTTCTGAACTCTATTTTATAAGTTTCCGTTTCCATATGGGCATTTTAGGAGGATCTTTTTGATGTGATCTCTGATTACATGTACATTTAGTGCATCTTGTATCTGATTTGAAGCCTAATCCCGAACACATGTATCGTCCATTACCAGAAACATCAACTGGATGTACGTGCGTGAACACCATAATATAAGTTGGGAACTGATTTTTAAAGTGACTTATCAACTCTAAACATTTGTATTCCACAAGTATTATATACTTTGGATTGTGACTGGCATGTGGAATCCAGGACGCGCGTTTCGTCCTATTTGGGACTCATCGGCTGGATGTACCTACATCCCAATGTTGATGTTCACACTGGGATTCGAACTCAGTCTGACTGGCCAGCTTCAGTCTATAACAAATCAACGAGAATATACAAGTTCTTCCTAATTTGTATTCCACGTTAAATATTCACATTAACATTCAAACCCTGTATATTTGTCACTGAACGCCAAAGCATTGTATACTCAGCTACTGAAACTTATGAGTAATCGATAACAACTAGGAGATCCTCGAAAAATGTATATATCCAAATTAAGACTGATCACTTTCAGTCCATACAATCAACAGAAGCTAAATACAATCTCTAACAAAAACATGGGGAATTTTCCTTGAAAAACAGAAGGAAAGCAAGTTAATGATCTGGTTTTTAATATTTTTTAGTATAAACGACTTTTCCTACTACGTAATAGCAAGTTAAGTTGGTCGGCCACTGGAATAAGTTCAGTTCTGAGATTGTTTTTCCTTTAAACTGGCTCTAGTTAAGGAAATACTATGAATCACATAGCAATGATTGTCTATTTTACCTTAAATTAGTCCTGTTCACCAGTGCACGCTAACTACTTCAAGTAATGTCATAACATTGTGTTTGTGCTACATTATTTTCTCTTTATACATGACTATCAGCTCTGCTCATAGTGAAATACAAAGCTTACATTATAAATTACTGTTTTCTATCAATGAATTACTTTTGACTACTGAAGACAATTGAGTATCATTAGTCGTTCAACAAAACCATGATATTCAATTATCGACGAGTTAAACAATCTCAATTTTGATTGATTAGTGGTATAATACGATGATTACATATTGTATATGGAGGTATCTGTCTCTTCCTATCAGTCTTGAATTCATGTTAGAACTTTGGAAAAGTAATTTCGAAGTTTTAAACAAGATCTTTACCTGTATGTACTCTGATTTCAGGTTGTTTACTTACTGGTGTCAATCCATGGTAAAATCAGTTATCAATATGAATTAACCCCGAGCAAGTTACTCAATCAGTAAAAACATTAAACTATTTCCACTACTATGCAATTACTAATAAAGTTTCACATGAAGACTTTATTTAAGTCAGTGGAAATCTGATTTTACTAATTTCGGATTAAACGATACGTATTCACTTTCCAAACAAGAGTCGAACCATAAACCTGTAAAATTTAAGGTAAACTCCTAACATTTAAGCAACTTGACTGGTATCTAGAGACATGACTTCCTACCTATAGCAAGTTAGCAAAACCTAACTTGCACTCACTAGTATCATGACGTGAAGAGTGGTGTTCAGCCGTATTGCGTGTGAGACAGTAGCGAACCAATGATACCAGATTACTTAGAACAATATATTTTCAACTGATTTAAGTTTAAATTGTCAGTAATTGGATGCCAACTTACTAGTCTGAAGATGGTGTATTCACTAAGAAACCTGACTGTTATAAATTCAGTTCTAATAGGAGTCCTCAGGGTATAATTTAGAGAAGCTCAATACTAGAACAGAATAGCTGTCCAATGCATCCTTGTTTTCAAGGGTTATCTAACATGTGTTATATCAAATACGTAATATCAACCTCAAATTCAACACTTTCCAAAACATCCAACTATATTGACGATGAATCTACAGTGGTGAGTAAAACAAACAGGAACGGTATTTTTTCGACATGCTCTTGCTGTTTTTACCCACAATTGACATTAAGATAAACAACATCTAAATATACATAGTTTATACTATAGTTTTGCTTTATGAAAGTTTTCACCAAACATTAACAATTTCATTTCGTTAACTGGAGTAGTTAACTTGCTTATTAAGACAGCATTTTGTTTACAGAATTATTGAGTACCATAAAGCACTGAGTAACTAATTTGTTTTAAATTTACATCTTTCACTAGTACATACCCATGACATCAAATTAATCATATTCAGATCTCATGAACAGATCCATATTATTTAGGCAATTGACTTACAACTATTGATCTACATATCTAACTTGTATTAAATCGTTATTTGACGTGAAAATCATCTTAAACTACAGGCTAGTAACTACCTTAATCCTGATATGACCAAAATTAAGCAGTCATAAATCCTGTCTAAATCACTAAGTATACACCTTCAATAAAGTTAGTTATATGTAAATATACAGTTACAGTATACTTGAATGTTTTTGTAATTCTTAATTTCTCAAATTCTCAATCAAGACAGTAATCAGTTGTCCTTTACGGTCTAGTTTATAATTGTCCTCTTGTTGAATTAATCTACCGAAAACTATTCAAAAATCTTAAACTGTTTCCATTATGAAATACCCATTCATGAACGCCCTATTTAGATGTATTTCCCAGTGATCGAATAAAGTGGATTTCCTTCAATTTGTTTTATTGAATTTCAAATCCTTTCAGTTCATTGAATACGTATAATGATGATGATGATGAAGATGATGATACCCATCTGTTGAACAAACTTTACACTGTACATTTATACTTTTAGTATAAAATATAAGTACTTTAACTGAAAGTTCATTAATACTAGTATCTTCAAAATATATATTAATTGAATCTAATAAAGACTGAAACACACATACTCTCTCACTGTCTCTCATTCTTTTTGCTTATTCTCCATATGACCTATTTCAAGTATTACATGTTCTATCATCAAATTCTTCGATTGTAGCAACATTGATTACATAATCATTTCTTTAGCTACTTTAAATATCTATTTGTTGCATTTTTTCTTGTCTTCTGTCCCTCTCTCCCATACTTTACTCCATATGTTTTATTAACTAGAATATGTAACAAGTTTAGACAGACAGAATCAGTCTAACTATGAAACAATCTTGAGACATTTTATAAATTTTCTATTTTACAGACGGTTACTGAATATCTCTTTAAGTAATTTCGAAATATCCTACTGTGATTTGAAATCGGCCTACATGCTGTTGTTGTTGCTGTTGATGATGATGATGATGACGGTTGTACCACTTGAAACATTTTGGTTTTTGTCTGATTCTCTGATGACAACAACAAGTGAAACTGATAATGACACAAAGTTTATAGACAAGTGAGCTGAAATAAGAAGTTTCAGTGATTATTAAACAGTTCTTAATTAAGACTGTATTCAGTTTCCCTTTATGTTAAGTGGAAGTGTAACAAGACTAATAATAAGCTGTAATAATACAGTGTACTATTAATGTAAATAAATAAATGGTTCATTAGATTTTAATAGTCTAAACTATCTTTATGTGATACTTTACAGTGATTCTGATGTATAACCGTCATGGAAACTATTTGAATTTGTAAATGATATTCATCATGGATTGATCTCAATGGTAAGTAAGCGTTCATCACGCTATCTTAATGTCTAGGTCATCTATCCCTCACTAGACTAAAACTGCTTTTCACTAATTTTATGTATCAATCCAGCAGAGAACAATACGTGATGAATATTACTTACAAAATGATACTGAAATACTAGGCGAAAACTATAAGGATTGGAGAGCTGTTTCACTCTAGTTTTAAATCTATAATAGTGGATGATGACCTCCTGGTCTAGTGACGATGACATGTTAATCAAACCAATCCAATCTTCTGTGAAACAAAGAAATTCGATACTTTTTCATTCTGACTATTACTTCTGTCTAATATGGGCTTATGTGCCAAACGTTTATAGTGTAAGTAAACGGTCAATATCAATTTACACACAGAAAAATTGGTTAGATAATGTATATGTAATGTGTCTATGAGTAATCAGTAGGATATCCTGATCGATATGGGTCTCCTGTTACTTGGTGCTTCTCAACACAGTTTAAAATCATTACCTCAGATACAAGTGACCTCTTGTACGATTAAAACATTTGTACTAATTGATCACTGAACAATGATCAATATCATATTTGTCTAGTTCTTTACTACTGACCGACTTCAATGTATCAAGTTGCAATATAGGGATTTTCTGTACTCCATTCAGAAAATTGCTGAAGAATCCCCGAAACCTAGGTCAAAGAGTATTATCTATTGATTAAATTCAACCGGTAAACGACTAGGTAGTGTCACTTAAACTAGCGATAATATTACAACTTGTGAGATGAAATTCGATCAGCACAGAAGAACCAGATGAACGCGATATTGGCCTTTCTGCGATCAATGAACGTTAAAATTTGTAACTATCAATTATGTGACTTGTGAGAATAATTTTCATTAGATTAGAAGGAAAAGAAAATTTTACAGTTATCTCATTTTGTTTTATGGGTTCTATGCCTCTCCCCTTCCCACTCAAATAGAGTATATTCACAAAAGTATTCAGGACAAAATAAGTGATAGCCAAATGCCCGATGAATATTTTATATTAATGAAAATGACAAAATAAATCAGTTGAATTTTCTCTGAAGCAATCGAATTTATCATTCCCTACTGCATACAGTAGTAGCCTCGTCTTGTTTCAGGTTCATTATTGCACTAAAATCCTAGTCGGAGTAAAAATTAACTTTCAATAAACTCAAATATAGAAAGCTTCAATTTAAGTTGTTTCGTAGTTAGAAAGTAGAATTCACTGTTAGCTTTTCTCGTGGTTTGCGATAAGTTAGATAGATTCACCTGCATTCCGGTATTCATTTTCATGCAGGGAATCTAACTCAGTTCGTTTCACATTAAACATTAACGCATTCACCACAAGGGTACTGAGTTCGATCAATCACGCTTGCTCAGAGGGTATTTTATATATATATATATATATATATATATATATATATATATATATATATATATAGAGAGAGAGAGAGAGAGAGAGAGAGAGAGAGAGGGAGTTCAAAGGTATTTACAGCTTCCGTTGATTTGTTATGAAATGAAATTGATGTGTCGGTTAACATGTATCCAGCCTGCGCCGATTATCTAGATGCATCTGTAATTTACAAGTATGGATTAAATTTGACTATGGCTGGGAAGTAAAACCCATGTATTAATTTATACCTATGAACTACAGTTGTATAGAGATAATATGTTTATGATGTATATATGACAACAGAGACCGACCACTTTCAATCCATAATAAATGAAATATAGAAACATTGATTGATCGATAAATTTCATAATGTACTAAATGATAGTAGAAACAAATATCACTGTATCTAATTTATACTGAGTTACGTACAGAATATCCGTATATTTACAGTTTTCCGTAACAATAAAATTATCATTATGGCCCATCCAACCCGGACTCAACCCCAACCCAGCCATTACCCATTTAGAACACTCCACGTTAAAATTCCGGAAAGTTCTGTCGATAGAATTTCTCTGGCTTTTTGAAGAGTTCTGGAGGCTTAGTTAAGGTTCCTAGAAGCCGTCCTAACACCTCTTTTTAAGTTTTCGTATCTATGACTTCTATTTGGGTCTACTCACAACGTGGTTAGCGCATTCCACTTGCGGTTCATCACTCGTGATGGCTGGATCATGTTGGCCTTGCATCTTCTGTGTTTCTTCGAATTAGCGTTCCTTTGAAATGTGTCTACTAGAATTTGAAATGGAAGTCGGCTGTGTGTTGTCACTTTTCTTCCATTCTTTCTCATTTGGTTGACATGTCTCTTGAAAGGACCAAATGTAGGTATAGTAATTTTCCAATCCGTCGTTCGACAACACACAGTTCCCATTTTCTGTTACAGTGATACGACTTGATGAGTACCTTTTCACCCACTTGGAAGCTACGAATAACCGTCAATCGCTTTACATCCTTGAATGTATCAGCTCTTTTGGGTGGCAGCATACTGTTAAAGATGATCTTAACCCACCTCCAGAACATACACTCTGCTGACTAATTTGCCTCTGATACGGCAGGGTTAGGATCACTTACGTCGGAGTACTGTCTCGTATCCCCTTTAATCAGAGCCCCTTTTAATGTATCAACGATTTCACCTACTTGAACTTTGAACCAGGGATGGTACGGTAGAGAACGCATGTGCGTAATTCTGTGTTCACTGCTGAATAGTCTGAATGCGGACGACATAAAGCAGGTACGATTATCGGTAACTAGTATCTCTGCGGTACAGAAACAGGCAAATACTCCTGACTATTTTCGAAATATGGCCTGTAACGTCAAGTGTGACATAAGAAACACTTCCGGCCATTTCGTGAAAGAGTCCACAACGACTAAGTATTTTTTTACCTTGTATTGGACCGTGAAATCGGCGTGCATTCTTTGCCAGGGGTCATCTAGTTTCGACCAAGGTTTGGATTCAGCAATGATGTAACTCTTTGAAGCTTGTAGATAGGACCAACAACTGAGAAACTTCGCTTCTATATCTAATTGCTGAAACAAGGATAACTATTATTCTGAAGGCTTACCTATATCATGAGTAATCAAGCTCATTCGATTAGTTTACGTAGTTGGTCTAATACTGAACGGTGAATTGTTAAGTTAATATGAATAGCATTTAATCGTCTACACATCAATTAAGCATTCTTATGAATTATCAATTTCATGTCAAATATATCCTTCGGTTAAGTTCTATCAATAAGTAAAGTTGTTATTATCATTAAAATATTATTAATCCATCAAATATCTTACTTATATACATTAGTAGTAATATAACATTTGTAATTATCTATCAATCATATGAAATTATACTCATATTACATATGGATAGTTACCTATATCGTGTGTATAACCACTTCTGTTATCTTTATGAGCAAAACACTTTAGCATGCAATCACTACAAACAATAAAAAAACTTAATCAGGTTTTTCTTCTTTCTACAATTCACATAGTTACTAGATGTGAAACATATCGATGATAAACAGTGAATTTACGAATTGCTATTATATAACATGATGACCATTAAACTTTCATAATTGTCATTCGATATATTGGACACCAGTTAAACGCATATACATGTATATGCGTATATATATATATATATATACATGCATATATATACACATGCAGGTCTTGTTCTGAAGTTTCCAAACATAGGTAGACCAACCTTTTTTATATAAATGATTTCATAATCATTATAAACAATAACAGAATAAGTAATTGAAAATAAATGATGTAGAAATTTGTATAGATTAAATGGTTATTGAAAAGGTAACCAACTAATATCAATCAAGAAGATGTCAAAAAATAAATGTGAATAGAAACAGTTGACAAATCAAAGTAGAATAATGATGGTATAGCACAGAAGAAATAAAAACAGAATTGATGACATGATATAAATGTATAAGTTAATAACCCATAGAAGAAAAAGTGGTTAGTGGAAAATTGTGGTTCATGTAGGTTCCTCCAATCATGAAGAAATTGTTACCTTTTGTAGGATTCAAATGGGAATTAGTTATTTACACTATGTTTAATCAGTACTACTAAGTTATTCGATCTGATGAGAAAATCAGAACTACCTAGCATGAAGCAAAGTATTGTATATACTATGTTCATTAACCTAATATCAAATTATATGATGTCAAGTTATTTAGATCAGTGACCATATTGTGACTTGGTCTATGTTATCTGGATTTGGCTTTATAAGAGAGTACTCGTTTCGTAGTCAAACGAATTGTACATTATTAAAAACCTAACCGAAACAATTCAGTCATGTTAGAATTATATTTATTATACACCAGTAAGACTGGATATTTGTTGAGCATTATGTAAAATTGAATAAAGTTCGAAAGATGAACTCACAACTCAGTAGTATGAGAAGTGAAATTCTTCGGTTCAACTACCAACTTGATGGTAAATTTATACTGAAGTGGTATACTAGAATAAAACAAATATCTAGAGATTTATGGTTTTCAATGACAGTCTAACCAACCTCAATACACGTTGTAAGTTATAAACAACAAAGCAGAGAAACAATATTTTTGATGATGGATAATGAGTTTGCTTCTCTTTTAAACTGATTACTTAGGTTTACTTTTATGCCAATTATTAATCTTCATACTATGATTCGAACTGAGCCACGTATTCTTATGTGATTAGGTTGATATCTTTACCTAGTAATGTATTTTCAATCAGTACATTATCATGACTTTACACAATTATATAAATTTTTAAGTTAAATATAAGAATTATTGCCAACTAATTGGTAATGAACCAGTCAATAGGTTCAACGTCTTGGCTTTTGCGTTATCTTACAAATTATAGTGAATTATTAATGTAACAGGTAAGAAGACTAACTAATCATTCTGCAGTTATGATTGATTACGAGATGGCCAATAAGCGATTTGTATCCCAGGAGATTGGTTTTGGCTGTGTTAAGTGAGCTATCAATTCACATCGATACTTTCAGCCATGGATACATGTTCGACTGAGAAAACTTTCTGAATTTGGACAGAGGAATTACGCAGAAGACTCGAAAATTTTTAGAAACATGGTAATCAATAAACATATTGGAAATAGATGCAATTTGTCAACTAATTTTAAAAATAATAAGCAACTACAGCACTACTTATCGAATGAGCCGAAACTGACAGGTGTCAACAACAACCAGTCACACTCATGGTCGACAGAATAATCTGTTAATCTCTTGTGTAGGAAATCTCATAGCTCGCTCCTGTTAGAAGTTTGCACTAGTGGTGTCGTCTAAAATGATGATGAATGTTCGACAATTCAACAATCCAGCTCAAAGAACTCAGTATAACCAAAATTCATTACCCAAGCATAAAAGTGTGAAATGAGTAAGGTAAGTAAAGTTCTGAGGAGACCATTTGATTAAGAAAATGGTCAGAGTACACGATAATTGTATGATATTTCTGCAGGTCAATGGATCAAGTTTACTTATGTTAGTTACTACGGTTTCCATTGTACGTAAACAGCCCTCTTCTCGTTATTTCTACGTACTTGGTTTATATAACCTAATGATTTTATCTGTCTTATTCATAACTAAGTTACACCTCCCCCCACCACATTAGTTAAATAGTCTATTAGTTGATACCTAATCAGTTGATTGTTATTGATTTTATCCTCATGTATAAGATTTATGCATAAATGTGTATAGGATCATGATTAACAGATAAAAGGAAGGTGGGTTACTTTATTCTTGATATATTCATAGAAGTCAGCTGTGGTTAATACTAAAATAATTGAAATGAAATAGTTAACGAAAATATTATAAACTAATGGAAGTGGGAATTCTCTCATTGTATACCAACTAAATGGTGCAGAGGGTTAGATGCTCACCAACCTGAAGCTCCTGGGGTGGGATATGGAGTGTGCACTACTGTGGAGCTCCACACCAGGACGAGACAGCTGTCCAGTGCTCTTTAGTTTTCAGTTGTACCCTGCCAACATCAATCTGTGACGTGTTCGATCATTTAAAACTACAGCAATTACGGTAAAATGAACCGAAAGCAACCCTAGTCAAAAGAAGTATTTCTTGTATAAGTACATACTTTTTTGATGTTTTTTGTTAAACTTTATGATTCATTCGCATTTGTCGCTTGATACTTCAGTATGTCCCTTAACAGTATAGTATTTGAATCTCTATTATAATCTAAAGAGGTAGAAGTAAAATCACGGAGTGATAATTTGACTCAACAAAGTTGACCACGGTAAGGAAGTAGGCCATATAAATTGCTTAAGTGATATTTTGGGCGATTTAGAAAGAATATCTAACCCTCAGAACTATTATTTAAAAGACTTTTGCAATTACTTTAGTTGTGTAAAGGAAACACTCTATTTCCTATCACCATTATTATGTCCTCCCGTTTAGCACATTAATTGTTAGTATAACATTTCCCATTTGTAAACTACAGCTAACAGATCGTATATACGCTACTTCAAACCACTGCCACCGTCTCCTTTGTTTTCTTTTGATGTTAATTTCCTAATTGGCTGACTTTTCTGTCTGGTTTAATTGTATATAAAAGAATGCTTGAAAGATACTAGGATTTGTCTGGTTGTTATATCAGCTTGTGTTCTTTCTATTTCCGGTCTGGGACTAGGCGGGCATTGGGAAGAAGTACAGTGACTGACTAGACACTCACATTAGCGTCTCTTATTGTAATTTCGTGCGCAGAAGATAATATCGACTAATTAGCTATACGTATTGCTTTAGCAGCTTTCTGACCACATAGCATTAAATAGCGTTAGGTTAAGTTTAATTCTTTGAATTTCTAAAACTTCCAACGAATGTAGAAGGTGAAATCGTAAAGTAGGATGGAATTTAATTTGTAACTTCAAATTCAATTTTATGTCATTTTGATGGATATGGAAAACTATGTGTTAAAGAACTAATCCTTCAACCTCACCCTAAATTAGTTTACATTTCAATATAACTGCCATTAAACTATTCTAATGTTGTAACTATGTCAGTATTGCAAATATAGTTGCAATAAAGGTTGTTCTACAATTCTATCCATCAATCCAAAGTAGAAACCGGTTTTTACTACAGTTTATGAATAACTGAGTGAATCGACACGATAGTGACATCAATAAAGTTTTTGCAATGTAGTATTTTGGTTATCGTTGTAATCCAAAAAGTACATATTTCTCAGTTTGAGTTATGTTAATTTATAGCATTTGTCACATTCCAGTATTGATTTTCATACATCGATCCAAATTCAGAATTATATGCTTTAAACACTAACTCACTATTCACTAGACTGATGAGTCCAGATAGTCACTAACTTGTTCAACAAAGATTTGAATTTTTCTGTTTTTAATAATTAGGACTTCGTTCTACCAGTCCTATTGTCAATAATTTGCAATAACTAAGGTCATTAATAGAATTACTAAAAAATAAATTACAATAACACATAAAAACTTCCCCAAACCAATTTAACTTTGTTATAAATATCATTCCCATAGTACAAGTTGGTGTATCATGTAAATCACTTATTAGTCAGTACTTAGAATCGGTTCGAGTTCCCAGTGTAGACATTCGTATTGTGATACAGGGGAATTCGACTAGTATGTCTATTACTAACCGCTATATTGAATATTATATTCCTATTTGTTATTTGTGTTGCATATATTAGACTGATTGTAGTCAAATAATCCCTAATAGCCAAGAAACAATGAAGAGCTACTTCATTTTAAAGTAGGACTCCTAAGCAATAAAAAGTCGCTACTCCTCCAGGGATCAAAGTAAAAAACTTCAGACCATATGAAGAGTACTTCCCATTTAAACTAGTCAGTTCACAATATAACTCAGCATCTATTAATTGACACTGGTGATGCTTTTGTATCATAAAGCCAGAATTGTTAGAACTAAAATAGAAACAGGTATTTTATCTAAAAGTTTATCACCAATGAGTAAAACATTTATCGTGAAATTTATTAATTGCTGTTTTTATGCCAAACTTCAAACTAATTTGGTTTAAACAAATCATTTCAGATATATATGTTTATCATAGATTGGTGTTGGTTGAGTACCATCGAAATCTGGGGAGCACTTCTAAAGAATGCCATACCAGAAAAAGACAATTGCCCTTTGCTCTTTGCTTTCACTGGTACCCAGCTAACATCCATTTGTGTAAAATACAAACAATTAAACTGAATACCCATCGCTATATACACAGCTTCGAACCAACTATAATAATCAGTTCACTAGTAACTACCTTCAAAATGCTCTTGACGTTCTAGTGAGAAGTCGTTACCAGTGGAGTTCGGGTACGTCAGAAGTGTGATGGTTATTATTAATGAGTGATCGTTGCGAGATACGACACAAATTGAAAGTGTGAATTCTACCCCTAAATGTTGGCCGGTTCAGTTATATTGATAGTTAATCGTTGGCCGTATAACTTGAAGGCCTTCGGTTGGATTGTCTGGCTGAATTGAGGATGCGCATTGTTAAGGCGTACTATACTACAACGAAACAGCTATCAAGTTCTCTCTGGTTTTCACTGATACTCAATCAGCATCAATCTGTGATAAACACAAACAATTAAACTCAATACTTACCTTCACAAGCCATCTCAATTTTCCTTACTAGTGTTTTCACATAAGAAAGATTAACTTACATAGAACGTAACGTTTATCACATTATATTCCCTCACATCAAAGTTATCCATCATAAAGAAAAACAATTAACTGGGTATAGGCATCATATCTTCTGATTGTAACATTCTACATTAAATTTGTTTAACTTTATCATCTATCAATAAGGGTCTTTTATCTAGTACCTTTTGTGTAGAATTCATTATTCAAATGTCTCTTATACTAGTTGGTTAGTCATTACAATGAATCAATGCATCGAACAGAATTAAAGTCTTAATAGACAAAGTTAATGTAAATGTAATTCATGAATAACAATAAAAACAAATGATACAACTCATTACTGTATTCACACTTAATTCAACATACATATGGACATTGGTTCTCATAGGTTTAGTATAGTATTGAAATGATGAAACTAATAAAATATTTAATATATTCATCATCCATTTTAGTCTCCTCTTTTCATAATGATGCGATCTAAATTTATAATCATAACATATGCTGTATATATACTGATATTAATGAGAAGTATTAAAACTATTCATTTAACTTCAGCTGTTCATATCTCGAATTCTTCACATTATAGATTGAATTTAGTTAGGCAATAATGAGAATCGTCTACGATAGGCAGTCGATTGTGAGTTTGAGACAAGCTTAAGTTAGATGTATAATTGTTGGGGATTCAAAATCCCCAAAAAATACAATCGTTCATTTAATCAAGCGAAAGGTGTTGTGTCGATTTTTGTAGACTTTCATCAATTAATTGAATTTCAAATGTGAATTATATAATCATTGTTTGCTAGTCTCGTCTGATGTAGATATATTTTACTCCACAATGTAATCTTCCTACGAGTCTAGTCTTTTAGAGTAGCTGTGGGTTGGGAAGGAACAAATCGTGGTACCCAATTGAAGTACTAGATTCAAAGATGACGATTCGCACTAACTGTACAAACTATCAAAGGAACTAGACATAGAATCCGGCTACCCTATACAATTTAGCTGTATCGTATCGCGAACCGCACTAAGCCAATAAGAACCCACGCGTTTTGTCTCATCTGAGAGAAAACACAATAATGCGATTGATTAAATTAATCTATACTCAGAAAATTGTTGATATCAACCTAATAAAGATGACCTTCTATTCAATTTTTTTCTTCACTGAACTTTTATAAATTGATTGACTGACTATATTACTACTGCAGTAATATGAGTAGATGTCAATAGATTTGTCTCGTATTCAATCTTGCCATCCTTTACAAGGTGTTAATACTACTAAGTCTCCACCCTAGCCTGTTCAACCAGAACACATTGTATTATATAAGTTGGATTGTGACTGGCAAGTGGAATCCAGGACGCGCGTTTCGTCCTATTTGGGACTCATCTGCTGGATGTACCTGCATCCCAATTTTGATGTTCACACTGGGGCTCGAACTCAGTCCGTTTCGTGTCGAACGCCACCGCGTTCACCACTAGATTACTGAGTCCAGACAGTCACACTTGTGCAACGGGTACATTGGTATTAGGATAAACTTGTATATTCCCGTTGATTTGTTATAGACTGAAGCTGGTCAGTCATTGTTGCTATATGTGCATCCTGAGCGGATTGCCTCGATATAGCGAATTTTTCACAAGTATTATATAAGTTGGATTGTGAATGGCAAGTGGAATCCAGGACGGGAATATACAAGTTTATCCTAAGAACATATAGTAGTTCGTGGATTCGCACTACTTAGATGAAACAGTAGTTCGGTACTTTCTGATTTTCAATGATTGTCTGAGATGATACTTTATTACGCAATTTGATATTGATATACAAAATTAATGAAGTTATTATTATGATTATTATTATTATTATTACTATTACTAATAAATATTACTTAACTAAGCATATGTACATTAATTGAAATTAAAACTGTACAAAAGAGAAATGAAACAACAAATAAGAAAATTATTGAAAAGAAAAAAGAATCAAAGAGAATAACTTAAATAATGTACAAGATTTACAAATTGTAAAGTAAACCAAAAACTGAATATTAAACAGTTCAACAGTTAGTAACAAGAGAAATTGAAACAGCTATACACAGTAATAGATTTACATCAATACTACATAGAATCACAGCCATTTTGATTGAAATAGCTTAATAACAAATAGTTTGAATGAATTCATATTGACAATGTTAATTGAATATATGTGATTCATTTAGAAATGAACTACTTCTTGACTTCATCAATAATGTTTTATGATGATAACGATGTTGATGATGAGGATGATGAGGAGAAAGAGAAACATCACGTGAATTAGTTACTTTCATAAATTTACAATTATCATTCTTACTGATGGGTGAAGAAATACTCATTAGTTCAGTTGATTTCATCCATTCTTGATGATAACCAAGTTTATGACGTTTCCATAAATGAAATGAATCTACAGATGCATTGTTAGTAGTTGTATGATATGCATTGTTTTGAGGAAGAAAACTATGTGACTCACTTATTGACTTCAATTTAAGAAGCGGATACTTTAAAGAATCTACATTTGATTTAGTACGTTGAATAAAGTGAAAATGTTTTGATTTAGATTGTAAATCCATCTGTTCAATATCCATTGTTTGAATTGGTGATTCAGGTATGCTTTGTTGATATTTAGCACGTTTTTGAATACTACATGTTGATTGTGCCTGAGATTAAAGAGAATAATAGTCAACTGTTACGAATATTGATCTTTATTATTATTATTATTATTATTATTATTATTAAATCATCTGGGAAATACATACCCACATACGTTTTTAAGTTTCTCTGCTACAGTCAAAACTGCCGCTTCTAGGATGATTCCTTAAGTCGAAGTAAATGTGCCAGGGTTCAAACCCACTTCTCATTATTGAAATCCGGATAACCTCAGCTCTTGACCACCTCAACACACCTTATATTCACATGTAAGCATAGATAGATGAACATGTAGCTAAATAGTAAAGTGTAATTTTATGCCATTCGGCTTTTAGTCGAACTGCCTGAAGTCTACTAAAACCATCTGATCACTGATACTGAAGTTGTTGCAGCACAGCTTACAGATTGCTTAATTTTTAATAAACTAGAATTGAAAGTAACATGGGTATTTACACGTACTTTATGGATATGAAACATGGCCATTGTGGATAGTATTCGATCATAGATGTCTTTGAAACATTGCTCGTGTTTTCTAGGACCACTGAGTAAGCAATACGTGAGTTACTAATAGAGTACCACGTAAAGATGGTATATCGACTAATGAAGTAGTGAACCTTCATCAGCTGAGATGATTATGCCATGTGTTACCTATGCCCGATCACCGCCTACCTCGATAAGTAATTCTGTCTAGTGTAGGAAAAAAAGCTAGGGGCGGCCAAACCAAAACATAGCACCAGTTCATGAAGTCACAGACTATTGGGCTGAGCCATGTTAATAGGTGGATACCACCAGCTTGGGGTCCGCTAGATTATCGTAGTAACCAGTGGCTACAGACTTTGCGTGACATGGCTCAAAATCGTTTGCACTAGTGCAGGTACACCCATTCCTTGTGCCCTTCCGAATCTTGAGTTTCTGAATTCATCATAATTTTCATTATACTAAATCTTGTTTTATCAAATTTCATAATCGATCTCCATTTGTTTCTATTAACACTATTAATACCTCCACTTCACTAGGATTTGACCTGACAATTTCATCTCTATCTACTAATTGGGGTATGTAAACTTTAATGTATGGACGTAAGAGGTTCTACGTTGTAAATGACTGACTGATTTTAATGTACAGATTACCAAGCAAAGGCTGGCACAATTAATTGCAAGTATTCTTTCTTTTCTATTATATACATATGCAGCAGACTACCATCAGAAGGAATAAGGAAAACGAGTTTACGAGGTAAAGTTCTGTAAACATGATTGTGAGTGAGACTCAGAATAGGAATTCTAGTGATACCAAACGGTAATCATTACTAAAGTACTTCTAATGAAACGCGAACCACAGACCTATTGGTTCAAATAAAATCTATATGGTACCATATGAATTTTGAGCAAGTATTAAATCGATAAAAACATAAACTTACAGACTGAGTATCATTATTGTTATTGTTTATATCAATCAACTCCTGGAACATCAATGATCCATCATCGAAACAACATTGATATGTATTATTACATTTCTCAATGCTATGATTTTGTGAAGCTGTTCTAGGTATTGGTGAATTGCCTAAATGTGTTCGAAGGCGACTACGTACTGTTTGATAAATAACCACAGGGAGATCTTCTAGCTGATGTGCCATTTTAATTAAATTTATCAATGTATCTATACGTTTTTTTATTGAATTCGTATAGGATTCAAAGTTGTGCATGTAATTCCCTTTATGGCTAAGATGATGATTGTGAATAGAACTATGAGATGCTTTGACTTTCAGTGGTGCACCAAACACTGCAAACGCAGTACATCTTGATAAACACTCAGCTGTCATTTTTGACATTTCATTGTATTCATCGATTTGTTTAAATAATCTCAACAAATTCATGAGTAGATATCTTTCTGGTGTAGGTAGTAGTAATTGTAATACGATACGATAGGCTAATAATTGTCTTGACTGACATAACACATACATCCAATCTTCATTACACTTATTATCCGTGAATTGACACAAATCATCGTCATTCTGATCTCTGATATTCATCGTAGGAGAAGAAACAGTGGAGTTAATTAGTTTATATTGTAGTTCAGTAGCTAAAAATAAAAGATTTCCAGCTTCTAATGGAATTAAGCCACCTGTCTGTTGATATTCACCGTCATTATATGAATAAGCGCTATGAGCAGTAGCGGAAGTGTCATAATGACTACCACAGATCGGGGAGTCAATGGAAGTAGTACTAGTGGCAGTAGTCGACGTTTCAAAACTTAATACTTTGTGAATTCGTCTAAACTCAGTGCATGTACTTAAACAACGTAATATCAAACTGGCTATGTCATGTGGTGTATATGATTGTAATATTTCATGTATTTCTGAATGATTAATTATTGGATAAGGTGAAAGATTTTCAGTATCCTCAGTAGAATCTGGATCAGGTTGTGGTATACGTAGATATGGAGTTTGAAAATGAAGATTTAATTTATACCATAATTCACGAATACGTATAATATTGCCAGGGATACGAAATATTCCTTCAGTTTGACATAATTCTATAACACAATGGTTAAAATCAAAACAGGGTCAATTCATGGAGTTTAATCATCAATATATGGTCTTTTGAAAGTAAGTAATAATTTATCTTATTCACTTATTAAGGAAAGACAGATTCAACTAAACGAAGAAGGGTAACCGCCTAGAATACTTGTCACAAACTACTTGCCTGTACAATCGCTCTAGCACTATCGAATTAATGAAGACAATCAGTCAAAATTTTTTTAATAATAAACATTTAAATACACTACTTAATGAATAAACTATGTAGTAATCCTTCACTAGAATGATCATCCGTAAGCTTTAAAAGGAAAAAAATTTATAATTACCGTTTTCATTATAAATGACTCTACAGAAATGTATCCCACTACTTTCGTGGAAATAATACCTGAAATCATTCACAACAAGTTTATCGTACTGACGACTTTTAATGATGTATCTGTTTACTTACTGGGTGAGTTGTTTACAATAGAGTAACACTGTCATTTAGGTTTCTTTTTTTTTATCTAGGATGTCAAACTACGCTACATTGAACAAGTTTACAGCAAGTAGTTGTTGATAAATGTCAAGTTTGATTGAAGTGAATTCTTTGAAGAAAATTATATGGTATTAACATAAGTTTACTAATTTTAAGTACATCATAATGCTAACAAGCCTACTAATTATCTCATTTTATCAAACCTATAATAAATAGTAAATGTGACAAAAAAAATACGTCCGAAAGCACCAGATTAGGGTTTAACCTGAGTTTCAACCTACTGGCGTGAAATGATGGGCACCCCCACCAGGAGTCAGAGCAGACTTAGTCATCCTGGACTCGACTCCAGGTCGTTTGGCTAAGAGGGAAGTAAGAGTAGGTTAGAAGAAAGGTACATACGATCAAACCAAAACACGGTATCAGTCCATGAAACCACTGATTTTTGGTCTAAAGCATGTTAGTAAATACAATTACTTGATTGTGGTCAACGTAATGACTGCAATCAGTAGATGAAGACAATCGGTAACATGACTGAAAATCATTCAGTGGCAAAAATGTATTCACTCTTTATGTTCTCATAGATCTTATTTACTATTATTTTTTTCACATATACGTTTGTTTAATCCCTTCCTGTTGAATTATATTACCGTGTTAATCTTGTAAATTTAATCATATCATGCTAATATGGTAATGGCAATTTGAACTTAGACGCATATGTTTCAGGTTCTACGTTATCCAGGAATAAAACAATAATTACTGATTGATATGTTGTTTTAATCTGATTTATTTAACAAGAATGTTAATGTTTTATGTTTAAATGACATTTAATCATTGAACAAGACCTTCAACTCAATACATCCTCATAGTAGAGTAGTAGGCATTTATCATGTTAAAAAGAGAAAAAAAAACAACAACAATAAATTCGTATTTCATGAATTCCCTCCAAAATTCTAATTTGTAAACCATTACATTTGTTTTTTTGCGTTTTAGAGAAAACACTCGTATCTCTAAACGTATTTACACATGTTCAATAACCAATTTAAATTGCTATTAATTGTAAGTCATATTCATTAAACTAATAAACTATTTTAACATTCTATAATAGAATAAAGAATTATGTATAAGCTACATAATTTTTGTTTATGCTAGAAATAAACACTTTCAATTGAACTTATTCACTTGTTCAATTGTTAGTTAGTTAGTTAGTCAATTGATTAGGATAATTAAAAACCAGACGTGCTTAATTATCCATTTCTTTATATCTGATTCTATTGTAGAAATATTAATAAAGCATTCGTATATACATGCTAACATATATATATATATATAATATTCATAACTGACATTCATTGAACAACATCATTCCTACGCCATAAGAAAGAAGAAAAAAAAAAGAATAATAAATGTTGTTTACTTGGATTACAAGTCATATAATCAATTAGTGTAGCACAAATTGTTGAATCCACATTACAATATCGTATACAATAACCAGCATAATCATTTCTCCATTTTGAATGTATACTTAAATGATAATCAATTGTTTTTGATGAATTCAATCGTAAAACTAATGGACAAGTTAATTGACGTTGTATAGTTTCAGCATTAGATCCACTTGATTTAATGAATAATGGTTGAACTTGTTGTTTAAAGAATAATTCTAAAAGTTATACAGAAAAAAAAGAAAAAAGAAAAACAAAAGTAACAACAAGACAACCTACAAAATATAAGTCAATCGTGTATTCACGTGACCTAATTTAATACCAAATGCATTAATAATAATGATAAGCCTTTAGGTTATATAAACAAATGAAGCAATAACTAGATAAATAAATAACATAATTATCTTAATGAGAAATTAAGTAACAGATGGTAATTAGTAGTATGTAACATTGTATTCCATGAAGTTAATAAACCACATATGATTAATATAATTTGTTGAGTTTATCACTTGCTTTATAATAATACAATAAATTTACATGATTCATTACTAGTGTGTTGTGAATAACAAAGAAATCATATTATCACAACATTGAAGTTTCAATAATGAACAAAACTGTTTAACTAATAGAATACTATTGTAACTTAGTTGTGAGTTAATTCTAATACATTTTTAAATTTTAGACTCCTATATCAGTTTTGGCAATCAAGTAGTTTCATTATTGAAATGAAATAAATAAACAATCAAACTGATTCTTTACTCTCATGGATTGTCAATAAGTCAACTATGAATAACGTAGAATACAGAAAATGTACCTATAGGTTCAAGTCGTCATTCAACATTAACACAACGAGATCAAAATTACAAAATTAATGTTACAATATAACTTAACAGGAAAGAATAAAGCAGACATATGTACGAAAGAATAACGAAACTCAGAATCTAGAAGTAAATAAAGAGTATCATTAAGTGTCTATAATCAGTAGCTACGATTATCACCTTGGTTCCAATCAGGTAGTCTGTATCTATCAACAAGATATCATGTGTTGATGCCTTGTTTAGTTAGTTAGACTGCCCTTCATTTTCTTCTATCCCATTCTTACGCTAATCAACGTCGTGTAACAAGACATTAAACATCTCAGAGTAATATTAGACCAAAGTGATTTCGCGACTTACCTATTAACTAATGGCTTAAGAAAGATGGGTCTTATCATCACCATCATCATCAGCAACGTAGAACCGGGCACAAACGCCGTAGGTTCAAGTTGCCATACCGCACAAGCACTACGAGATTACAGAGGTAACGTATAGACAGAATACAAGAGAGAAGAGTAAGTAAAGAGGTCCAGAAAATAACAATACAATTCAACATTTAGATGAGGTTAAAGAGTGAATACACTTGCGCCACTGTGACCGATTTTGAGCCATATCGCCTAGTGTCTCCAGCCATTTGTTGCGATCGTTACGCGGACCCCAACCAGGTAATCTACATCTACCTACATGGCTTAGACCGGCAGTCAACGACTTCATGGACTGATGCCATGTTTTGGTTTGGCCGCCCCTAACCTTCTTCCATCCTACTTCAGCCATAACCAACATCGCACGACGGGGTAGACGGTGGTCGGGCATGTACAATACATGTCCAAACCATCTCAGTCGATGAAGGTTAATGACTTATTCGACTGATTTACCGTGTTTCCCAAGAACCTTTTGTCTAACCTCACTAGTACTAATCCGGTTATTCCATGGTATACGAGCGATGTTACGAAGATTCCTATAGTCAAATATCTGGAGACGACGCATATCTTGAGTTTTCATGGCCCACGTTTCGCAGCCATATGTTAAAATGGCGCGGACTGCTGCGCAGTACACCCGGCCTTTCGTTGAGACAAGGATATCTCGTCTGCTCCACAAGTGCCGTAAATTTCCAAGTGCCAATCGGGCTTTCTGAATCCGCGCTGCAATTTCGTCAGACACCGACTCTCCAAGAGTGATGAGACTTCCGAGATAAGTGAAGCGATCAACGCATTCAATTACTTCACTCCCTATAACTAATTTAGAAGAAGAAGCAGGCCAGTCCTGGAGTAACATTTTGCATTTGGGAGGGGAGAAGCGCATCCCAAATATACCTGCATTGTTACTCAACGTGTTCAAGAGACCCTGAATGCTGTGCGCGTCTTCACCAATTATGACTATATCATCTGAATATTCTAAGTCGACAAGCGAACCTCCTGGAAGGAGATTAATTGCTGAGGAGTTAAAAGGAGTGAGATTTCTAAGAGTACATCTATGATGAAATTAAATAAAAAAGGGGATAAGGGGGTAACCCTGACGGACTCCACTTAAGGATGAAATTTCTCGTGACAATTCGCCATATGCTCTGACTCGACCAGTGGTGACCGAGTAGAGGAGATGAGCCTTATAAAGTGAAGTGAATGTTATTTTGACACTAAAAGACTGGTAACATCGAATGTACTCAAGTTCTAATGGTCATGTTTCATAGATATGAACTGTAGCAATGTTTGACGATTATTTCGCTTACGCCAAAAGTTGGCGAAATTTAAATGTTCTCTCTGAATCCGTGTCAAAATTTTGTTAAACACCAACTTATCAGTGCTGGTAAGAATTTCACAAAAATTAAAATGATTAGTGCTCACTAAGGTGTTGGCTAGAACTAATCTTGAAACAATATTCGGTATTCGGAGGGGGTGAAAAATACATTTCAAACTCCTAAAGGGATTCGAACCTATTACGGGTTCATTAAGCAATACGATAACATGGAGCAGACACAACCTACAAAATTGTTACAGATTAAACACTTTCCTGAAAAATTCACAAGAATAATTTAGTTAAGTAGGTTGGTTCTGTTCTTACTAGGAGTAAAATTAATGAGTTATATGTGCATAGTGACGAACTAAATACTAATTCCACTTAGTTTACTGATTCACACATACTGAATAACCTCTTATTGAGTAAACAGAGATTTATCACAACACACATACATATCTAACAGTTTACTTAAGGCAAGCATTATCAACAAAAAGGCTACAATATTCAAAGGCGCAGGCTTATGTAAACAAAACTATGACAAAAAGTACAATATAGTCTCTAAGTCGTTCTCTAATGAGATACAACATTTAGCGTATGTATATGAGATAAATTTAGACATTTTTTGGTTAAAGTACACCGTAGATACTCAATACGCTTAAATCCTTTGTCTGATACACTTTGAAAGTGAAAATAGCCCAGTTTATAAGTGACAACAGGATTCAGACCGCATATGGTATAATTGCATGTGAATTTTAACAAGGATTTGTACAAGTTGAAGGATGCCTCAATTAGTGATCCACTTCATTGTAACCATATGGATGTTGCTTGCTTAAACAATGACCAATATTAATTAATTATTTAATCATAAGGAAACAGCATTTTTGTGATTAGTAAGGAAGTGTGAGGTTGTGTAGATTGTTGAATTTTATAACACATATTTAACTCGTTAGTCCAAAGGTTAAATGTCCGCCTTGCGGAATGAAGGCCCTATAGTCGATCCCGTACTAAGTCGTGAACATTCATCACTTATAGGTCATATACTGTTAAGTGCTTCCAGGTTTCCAGCCTATGATTTAAACAATTAAATATTTTCACTATTGACTTTTATTGGAGAGGTTATTAATAACATGCAATACTTACTTGTTTTAGAATTAGATCGATTCGACCTTTTGTTAGGTGTTAATTCATCAACACGAGATTTTGACCCACTATTAGGCACTGGGAACATTGATGGTAATAACTGTTTCAACAGACGTTTACTACCAGGTATTGGCTTGAACTTTTTCATATGTTCATCGTGATTACTATTAGATATCTTAACATTAGAAGAAACTGGAGATAATGATGTCCACTGATCTGTTTGATTTGACATACAAAATGGACTACCAATCGGTGATTCAAAAACTTCATGTATATTGTTATTACGTCTATTATTTGTGTTATTAATAAGATGAATACGTGAACGACCTCGACGATTATCTGTTGACTTCTGGTTTGACATAATTAATAGACGTGACATTAAAGGCCATCTTTGATCAAAATAATCATGAGTTAATTCTAAAAATGATGCCAATGTATGATGACATATTTGAAGAAAGGTATTCGGATGAGTTTGCTGAAATAGTCCAATTAAATGCCATGCCTCTTCATTTTTAATGCCATTTACCAAACGTGCAGCTTTACGCAACATTCGAGACTAATAATAACAAAATAAATGAAAAATAATAATAAACTAGGTGTAAAGTACATTTCTGATATCATATAACACTGTAAATTTACACTTAATTGCCAAATAATGAACACATTTTTGAGTCTGATAGTGATTCGAATCTGAAAATGTATGATATGAAATGAACCAATTCTATCGTTGAAACTTTATTCTATAATATTCGTACTCTGAAGTTTATTATTTGGAGGTAACACCAAAGTCCAGGAACCGAACCGGAAATGATAAGACTCAAGTGTTAAAAAATCACTACGTTTATTCTAGCTTGTCACAAATAGTAATGACAAACACATTTATTCCCTACAACACAATTCACTTGCAGTAGTTATACTTCTGTTCTGAATATCGTTACTAAGACACCTTCTCTCTCCCTCATAAAAAAAAACGTAAGTGTTTGTTTTTAACATACATATGATTTATAAATTCACCTACTGAATAACACTTCAATAAACTATAATCAAGGCATAGATCATAAAATATAGACAATGGCACTGTTCATATCAATACAATATATATATATATATTCCAACTTAGGTGAAATGACAAGTATGCATATATTCTTAGATATGTATATAAATATAAACTAGGAATTGCACGTGCTTTAAATTATTCTCTACCACTAGTATATTCATTCTATTAGAGATAGATACAAGACATGATGATCATTTCCATGAGACTAATCAAACACCTGCTTTCAATCTAAATATTTCTTGTTAAATAAATCAAAAAAGAAAAAAAATTAATTACATATTAGTCTGATTTTGTATTTCCAGTTGTTTGATTTTATTGGGGGGGCTAACAATAAATACAAATAAATTACAAAAGAATGCATTGAATTCTCCCTGAAAGAATATACACTATGGATTGAAGTCTTAGTTGAAAAGGAATTAACCTCATTAACAATAATCTTGTATATTATCACTATAAAATATAAATGAAGGAAAATCGTGTAATGAAAAGAATTATTGATCAGAATCAATGTTTAGCAACAATAACAATGTACATTTTCTTTCAATCAGAACTCGAGTCAATATACATGATGGAAATTGGAAAATAACTATTTATACCTTTATAACTTATAACCCTTAGATAATGGACTATGGTCTTACTATGTCAGGTTTCATAACTAACATGTATCCTTCTTTAATTTATCAGTAATACTAGATTTCGGAATAGACTATAAATTGGATAATAACTAGTGATTTAGAACTGGATTTATATCTCTAATATTAGTATAGAATCATCTTAAGTAATTAAGTAGAGGCAATAATTCTATTTGTTACATTTCGTAACGTCACCATGCAGCAACGAAAGCGACAAAATATTGGTTTTTGTTAATTACCTTTCATGCTACTTAAAAGTAATATGATTGTGTAAGAACAATATTTTAAGTAGACAATTAGTCTCTGGAAAGAATATCACATTATAGTTATATAATAGGTAACTAATAAATCTTCCATTTATCTTAATATGTTCTCATATAGACAGAAGCGTAGTGAGGCGGAAGTAAGGAGTAAACACTTAGCAATAACGGTGCTTGGAGTTCATTCATTTCAGCTAGTTGATTTAAAGTAGTTGATTAGAAAGCACTAAATGATGTATATAAAATAGTACTTTGTATATGAGTTAAACAATCTTAATGATGTAAAAAACAAGCAGAAAAATTCCCTAAACTTCGTTAGTAAAGACATAATTTAAAGATTCTCCATTTAATAATCAAAAGTCTAGAATATTTGGACGAATAATTGTTTTGGATATATTCTTATTCAGGTTCTACATTTATGAATCTATAAATATCATTTTATATAGTTAGGTAATGATATAAAGTAAGTAATATGATTAAATATTGCTAAAACTGTAGATTAGCTACTTAAATGTGAATCTGTCCTTTAAATACTTAGAAATGGCCTTAAATAAACGCTAAAAGTTATGTAATAATGCGTGTCATGTTAAAAGGAAGAAATCACTTACTCGAATATCATCAGGTGTAGTCATTGGTAGGATCCGTGATTGTTTTGTTATAGATCCACAAAAGTATACCAAGCCTATTCTAAACTTATGTATGCAGCCTGCTTAGGTGTAATGTTCAAAGAAGATGAAATTAAAAAGAATCAGGTGTATTGCACTTATATACAATAATATCGATTAATTTGATTGGTTGATATCGATTTGTTAGTTATTTTTAATTTGATTGGTTAACGTATTATTCCTATCCCTTTATTTCTTACATTAGAAAGGAGGGGGTTTCAAACACATTTCTCATAGGTGGAATAGTAAAGGTGATGAGTAATACAAGTGAAAAACATCTTTGGTATGAGAACGGAAAATTGGAAAATTGGACATATTTGTGCATTATTATGTAACTGAACAAATTATTTCACAGAATTTGGGTGGTTTTATGGAGATAAGTCATAAGTTTAATCTCAAACAGGACGAAATACACCTCCTGTATTCAGCATACTATCAACAGTCTAAATCAAATCATATTTGTGAACTATCGTTGCATCGAGACAGTCCTCTCAGGATAGACATATGGCAATAAAGACTGGTAAATTTCAGCCCATGACAAATCAACAGGATGATTCAAATACATTCTAATTATATATACATACCCATCGCATAATTGTGGCTGTCTGGCCTCAGTAGCCTAGTGATGAATGCGGTGGCTTTCGGCGGGAAATGAAGTGAGTTCTAGTTCTGGTGTGATCATCAACACTAAGAAACAGATGCATCTAGCTGAGAAGCACCAGACAGGACGGAAACTGGGTTTTGCATTCCACTTGCCAGCCTCAGTCTAACCCAAATCTTAAGTTCACTTGTTTGTTTTCGTCACAGACTGATGTTGGTTGGGTACCATCATAATATGACGAAACAACTATATACTGCTAACTGGTTTCTTGTGGTATACAATTGCCGTCGATTTGTGACAAACAAAAACAACTAAACGTGATATACATCGTTTCAAATCAGTTGCAGTAAATAACACTAGTAATTAGCTTCAAGAAGTTTCTGAAGTCCGACAATGTTGAGAGTGACATAGTTATCACCAGTGATAATGAATGATCGTCACGTTATGTCACATACTGATGGAAGTGAAAGTTCTGTCAGTGAACTCCGGCTGCCTAGGAAGTGAAAATAGTTAAGAGTTCTCTGTGAGACCTGAATGCATCTGGGTTGAATACCCTGTCGAGATCAAGTGTATACACTCCTAATGAGCCTCATACTACAACTATACAATTGTCCAGTGCTCCACAGTTCTTAGTGGTAATCAACTAATATTAATTTGTGATAGATACAAGCAATTAAATAATTTATAGTATAAAATCATTACATTCCGACCATAATAATTAGCTTACTAGTGACTAACTTTAAGATGTTCCTAAAAATCTAATGAGAATTTATAACTGTTGGCTATGAAAAACGTTGGAAATTAGATAGTTATCACAAATAGCATTAGCTGATTTTCGTTCTGCATCACAAATTGATTGAAGTGAGAATTGTAACACTAGATGCCAGATAAGCAAGTACGACTTTCGTTAAACGTTGGCTGTGAGACCAAACGGTCGTAAGTTCGATTTCCTAGCAGAATTATGGATACTCTTGGTTGATGTGTAGCATACCAGGACGATCGACAAAAATTATGTAAATTAGCTGTTTCGTTTTAAATAATAGTACTGTAACTAATTTCGAATAGTTCCTAATACTTCATCTTTTCTGTATAGTTATACAGATATTCCAGGCCATTTGAACAATGTATAGTTCTATTGAAAAGCTTAAATCTGTTTAACGTTTTACACACTACAACAGCAAAAGAAAACAAATATTATTGAAATAATATTGATAAAGTAAGAAGTTGAAGTAGGTCTGATCTCAAAACATATTTGTCAGCAGAAGGGAATTATAAAATTAAGGGGTTTGTGGGTCTCTGTGTGATTTAGTGCCATCTAACACAATGAATCTTATTTGATGACTTGATCACTATGTTATTACGGTGATGGACGGTTGTTTATCGCATAAATATCGCATGGATCCTTAGTTCTGCTACACTGTGGTATTTTGCGTACTACGTGACCAGGAGGTTATGACTAGGTTTTCATATGAACAACTAAAGTAAACTTAGATTAAACCACAACGAGACAAATGTTATTTATTATTATTTATGACTCATTTACTAGGTGTAGGTTCTTTTACTTAGCTTCTAGCCAAACGACGTCTGACAGCTAATAGTGCTATCCACTAATCCAAACAGTAGATTGTGTAATAGTTCATAAACCTAAAAGAAGAACTCGCTAATCGATGAAGTAGTAATCCAGTTCTACTAACGTCAGTAAATCACCTAAAAGGAATTTCATTCAAATCCAATTTAACTGTATCAGTGAAAACAGCTTCTAATTCCTACTCAGATGTTAATTATGATTTGTATAATTTAATCCTTTTTAAAAGCAGTTATTTAACCTTTGTTAAGGTTTATATGTTAAACTATTATTCATTGAATGTTAATGAAATAAAGATGGAATTAATCATTAATATGACCTTAGGAGATATAATCTACTTTGTTTAAAGTGCATTGATGATTAACTGCTACATTCTACAAAACATATTTACTCGATTTCAAGGTAAACCATTTTAAAGTAGATCAAATAAATATGATTTATAGTTAATTCCAATTGCATTATGTTCAGTGGTTGTTATGATTAGACAATACGTGTTTTGAAAATAGTTAGTAGGAAAACATTATACCAGATCTTGAGATATTTTATATTAGACAATAAAGTGCATTTGTAATCTAAGCAAATATGATGTCAGTGATCAGTTAGTGTATTTTGAAACTTCACACCAATCTTATTATATTAGTTTAAATGTTGATGAGTAAACTCAATTACTAAATAAACCCAGTTTTAAGGGCTTTCTGTTGACTTATATCAACAATCTAACCATTATATCCAACAGATAGTGTACAACATAGAAACATCATACTTGTCTCATCCTTTATGGCCTTTAACTACAATGGTAAGCGTATGAGCATTTTAAAATATTTGCCCAGTATTCGACTTACGACTACATAATCAATAAAAGGTTCATACAAGCAAATGTCGTTATCAGACAAGCACTGACAACACTCCACATATAACAGAAGAATTATATGATGAACGTAACCAAGAGTACCTTAAGACAATTTTGCCTATTAACAAATACGTCTTCTCATTTAGTTCTAGCTAACTGGCGGGCTATTACTAACCAACAAGAAGGTATCCCATATGTATGAAAACTTTAAACGGATGGAACTTTTGAATGTATATCTTAAATATTATCAAAATAACAAGTTATATATAAATACCTGCGAGTAAATAAAGATAGTCATAAGTACTTTATAATACCAACTAGATCTAATTACTTATTCATTGTATATCATTATTCTCATTGCTTTTATTTATAGCTAAATCTATTTATTTATTTATTCTAACTTTCATAGTAAAATTATTTGTAAGCTTAATTAAAGAGTTATTTACTTATATGCATAGATTAATCAGATTCAATGTGTAATTCAACATAGAATTAAATGAATGCATATAGAACATTGTACTACAATACACTTTGCTTAGATTTACACTTTCAACTAAAAGGAAAGATATTAATTAGTAAAATATTCGTTGTTTTACATTGGAAGGAGGGGGTGGAGAGGCACAGGGTATGGAAAAAACATTTTTCAAGATATAATTTCTATTCATTTGTTTGCCTAACCTACCCATTTCCTGTTTCTTATTATATATATGTGTATATATCATATTATAATATATTTATGTTATAGGAATCGAACTATTTGGAGGGAGGGGAGTTGAAGATAAATTTCACATTTGTAGCAGTTTGGGAAGCATAAAATATAAACTGTAGACGATAATGAGAATTATGAAAGCCTACTTGTGGATGATATATTTGCATCATTATAGATGAAATTGGCTATTACTATAATCAGGTACTTTCTGACGATTTCCGTTGATTTTATAAATCTGATTTATTGGTCGATCAATTCGATTCAATTATCAATTACTGACATGAATATACACATTACTGTTTAGGAGAAAAGTGATTTATCTCGATTTGACAAAAAGTATTTTGTTACTCCTTTACTGTTTGTTTGAATTTATTTTTGATATCATGAATTTAGACAACCAATGACAACCATGAAGTATTGGAAAGATATTTCTTCTTAATATGGAACTCCTCAGTATTACTCACTCATATACCTACATTGAACCAAACTCAGAAACTCTAAACTTCGCGGAGGACTGTGTTTACTTATCTGATTATTTCATAATATACAACTGTATCATTGTGCACTAACTAGCGACAAAGTTAAGGGACATCATTTTAAAGTCTACATATGAATCAATTATCAATAGATTTGGACCATTTGTAGTGTATTACAGTCACCTACCGAAGATAATGTATGGAGTCAATCATTGTATCGCATATTGACTGAAGTAATTAATACCAACCATTGGATACTTTCCTGCTGGTCAATGGCTAAAGTGTTTACTGCAAAACTTGAAGACCATTAGTAATATCTTCACTTGGGCTCGTAGGTGTGTACCGCTGAGGAGTCCGATACTAGGAAGTAACAACTGTCTAATGTTACCATGTTTTCAACTACTGCATAATCTAGGTTGATTAATGATATCAGTTTTAATAAATATGTTTACTTTTAAACCGATAATTTAGTATCAATTCAACGAATAATTTTAATAATTCAGTAGTACCGTAGGTAATATAAGCGAAAGTTGCATGATGGGGAACTTCAGTTTGAAAATCGTCTTTAACTGAATATTGTACTGATTAACTCTCTTCGATATGACGTATGGTACATCTCATAAGAATCTAAAATCCATGATACATTTCAATGAATATTGTTCAGCTACATGTTTCGATGAATTTTTTTCAACCACAGAAAGGAAATCTGTAGATAGTTTGATACACCGAATAGTTGACAAGATTTAAAGTATCGTCGGACACACCTGAATACCGTGATTTAATTCGATTTAATAAGCAACTTTACAGAAGTGTGTAGCTATACTTCCCCCCTCTCACCTCCTTCACGAACTTTTTATCACAGAGACAGTATTTAATTGTTTACATTTGCGGCATAATCAACTAGCAGTAATACATGAGTGTCATCAGTTTTTCACCATTTACAAATTTAATTGCTTCCATTAATGTTTGACACCATTGACCAAAAGGTCAGTCACTAATGCATGCAAAATATTACTCCAAATAACTCTACAAATCTAAGGATACAAGAGAGAATTGATAACATTTTAGATTATGTGTTAATTGCAATGGTCTCACATGTCATACATTTAATTTTATTCAAGGACTAATGGTAAATCTTTAACTGTAACACGAAATAAATCAGCAGTACATACTTCTGATACTTAGACTATTGAGTTGGTATCAAACAGTTCACTTTTAGTCAAACTGAAATGTGCAATGTTATTTTAATAAACTGATAACATACACTTTATCCATTTTACTTTAGGCATGATTGACATTGTCCTGTTATCAATACTGAGTGTTTATTCAAGTAATCGATCTAGAAGTTAGTTTAATGTTAGTAGATGATTATGATCTGATATATTCAAGGTTTTTACCATGAAGTCAACTTTCCATGAAACACAAATTGGCGTATGTTCATGAATATCACTATTGTCAACGCGTAAAATACCTGAGTGAAATAACTAATTCATTAATGTTCACCATATGTTTTGTATCCAAAGGTTCCTAATATATCTACGTTCATTTATTTAGTCAATCTTACTTAAACGGATGTAATTTTTCTTGACGATTTCACTTCAAACGTTTGAAGTTAACTATATTAAGGATAAGCTTGTATCTTCCCGTTGATTTGTAATGGACTGAAACTAGTCAGTCTCCGTTGCCATATGTGCATCCTGAGCGGATTGCCTCGATATAGCGTTATTACACAAGTTATATATTTAAGTTGGATTGTGACTGGCAAGCGAAATCCAGGAAGCGCGTTTCATCCTATTTGGGACTCATCGGCTGGATGTACCTGCATCCCAATGTTGAAGTTAACGTCAACAGTGTGTTATGAACATATATAAAGTACCTCGATATATCTATAGAAAAACATAAATGTAATAATTATCATAATTCTCTATTACTATGCACTATTCATCTATGGAATCAACTGTGAACTAATTGAAAAAATTCTCAATACACTGCGTACAGTGAACATTGAAAACGTTACAGATAATCACCGTTTAGTTACTTTTATGGTTTACTCATCCTCCCCTTAATAAAGCATTAATTTATAATATCCCATTTTTAATGTGATACTAAGTACCTTAATATTTCAAGGTTATGAAGTCCTTTCACCCCTATCAAAAATGTAAAATTCATCATAAACATCAAATTGACAATAAATTAAATGAAACATAATCCTGCCCCATCCCACCCCTACCTCCACTCTAGACAAAGATTCATGTAATTTCATGTCATAGTAATGAAGAAAAAAAACAATAACAAGAACAATAAACTTTTCATTTTTCATTGAATACTTCATTAAAAATGTTTTCTATCCATCTGAACGGGATTTGTTCTTTTCTTAATGAAGCATGATTTCAAAATATTGGAAAAAAAAATAAGATTTACAATGTTGAAAACATGTTTCATTTCGTTTTTATAGGTTGTTGTTGTTGTTGTTTTCAATGAAGACGTGGATAAATCACGCTTATTCCTTTTCAGGTACACATAGGCTTATCGACTAAGTAATAATATAAATGGCTACATTAAATTAAATTGAAATTTTATATCATTAAGTAATATACTTTTGAATTATGATGGGTTTAGTTGTTTGCGTTTGTTATGGACTGATGGTGGTTGAGCACCGGTAAAATCCAGGGAGTACATGGAAGGTATTTCATCTTAGTATGAGACTACTCAACATTGTGCACCCTCGAATCTGTCAAGGATTGAAATTCATGGAATTCAGAACTTATGGTGAATACTTAACTAACTATACCATTAGGTGGACACCAGCAACAGAATTCCCATTTCTATAAAACACTGTTGTTAATACAAATTTTAAGTTTCACATTATTATGATAAAACAATTACTGAGAATCACAGTTAACTGAAGACACACTTTTAAGGTATGAAAATATTCATCAGCACTATGGACTCATGATTTAATCAAGAATTTAATCAAAAAGATTTAAGGCTGTTGATAAGAAGAATGCGACTAAAGAATTAAACCATTGGATAGCAACTCAGTAGTTTAAAAATTAAGCATAGGCTAAAATTGTATTGGATACTCACTTCTGAGGTGTTCTATATTATAAAGAAACAATTGTCTATTGTTTCCTGGTCCCCAATAATTGTATAAAAAATGTCAGTTCTAATGTTTTACTCTTTAATTAATAAGAATTCAGATCATAATAAAAATAGAATCGATCAAATGATTTCACCGTGACTAACTAAAGTTAGGGCGACAAATCACTGAGGTTCGATTCACTTAGTTCAATTTCCTTTGTAGTGTTGGGTTAATGCTATTCTAACACTGTATATGGCACTTATTGATAACAATAATCATGTATTTATAATTGAGTGTGAGAGGTAATCATCTTAGTCTTAGTTAATAAGGAAGGCTAAAATGATTCAAAAATCTAGGGTGTCGGAGAAATGTATTCTTTGACGATGGATGATAGTTCAGTAATATCTTCATTTGACCGAAAATAAAGATGTAAGTGATTGTGAGGTCTTAATATCCTCAGTTTGATCGTTGGTAGAATTGTAAATGAGTACTGTTAAGGAGATTAATAGTTGGAAAAAACGGTTACCCAATACTTCCCGGATTCCGCAAGATTTACCATATAATACAGGTTTGTGATATACATATCTTCAAATTGAAATATCTTCCTAAAACAACTGTAACGAATTTTCAGTACTGACTAATACTAGGGCTTGTCGACATAACAAAACACCAAGATATCAGCGAATGAACATAGAACTAACAATAAAGTAAAAGGTAGAGCTAAGCTATTCCTCTGCTCTCTAGCCCAGATAACTAAAAAAAAGTCCACCGTCATCAAGAAACGCATATTTCCACAGGCAGCCTGGACAGATGAATGCCAAGCACTCAACTCATGCGTACACATGCAAAAAAAGAACTTCTTTCGAAGTGAAACAATTGGCGCACCAAAATAAAATATGGACCAATGAGATGTCCTACATGGTGAGAAACATAAACTGAAGATTAAATTGGTGACTTTTGGCGTAGAAATGAGAAGTTCGAATTTCCACAGATGAGGTACAAAAATGATTGGTTTATCAAATGAATTCTGATGGTCTAACATCCCCCTCTCCCCAACAACAACCAGTTCCAAAATATTATGAAGATATGCCATTATTGATGGATTCACCAGTAGGACAGGAATGCTATAGTAGTACATCGATAGCCCAATGGGTAAGATTCGAGGTATAAAAGGAAACAACCACTTGATTATGAAAATCTGTCGATTATTAGATTGTACTCGCTTACAAGGATCAAACATATCGTGAATACGGTAAATCTAAGATAAAAAATTTCACTAGTCCTTTTAGGATATCCCTGGTTCTTGAAGAAAATCAACATGAAAATTCAAGATAAAAGACCTTACATTTTATATAACTATGATTAACAAATAACTTTATTCATAAATCATACAAAAACTAATTAGATCTCTTCGACTACTTATATTATAAATTACATTTTATAGTGGTCATCATGTATATACAAAGTATGATATAAGCACTGTTATTGTTTAGATAAACACTTTAGTATAGTCTCAATTCATCATGAATCGTTGCTGGCCTAATACTCGTAAACAATTGAATGATTAGTGTGGAATAATAAAGAGTTAATAATAGTACTAATAATCATCACAAACTCACATAATGAGGCTAGCTGTCTATAATCACATCCTGTTTATTCAACGTCTTATATTAACGAATACATTCTACTTATAGAACTTCTAGTAAACTTGTATACAATTCACTTTAAATTTATTCGAGTTTTATTTATTTTGATAAGGTTGACATATATAATTATTGAAGTGTTCTGTATAAACATACTTTTATAGTAGACTCTTAACAAGTCTGTAATGAAATATGCTGTTGGTAATAATGAATTTTGGCGTCTGCCAAACTCCATCATTTTGTTTTTGGCATTTTTACTCAAGAATAAAATAAGGCATAAATATTTATAGAAAAAGCCTTATAACATGTTCTTTTGGTTGATAATATATTGTTAGTTGAAAATCTAAATGACAGTTAAATTTTATATATCCTTTATACGAGTGGTATACTTTTAGTATCTTTGATTATTGTTAGTCAAATAAATTAGCATTGGTGCTACTTTTAGAATTCGAACTGCGAGTCATTCTGATTAGTTCCAAGAACCTAACATTTAAGCATAAAACACATAGTATCGAGTCATCACTTTACAATTTCGTCGATGGAATTCAGTTAGTATTAAGGACTAGACAAGTATCACATCGGTTACTACAAAGTGGTATACAGTCTCCATTTTCTACCGTTCGCATATATAATAACAATCTTTTTAAAAGTTATATGTTATGATTCTACTAGTTTATGGTGGTCTAGATATTACATTTTCGCTCAAATTTCATTATCTACTGACACAAAAGGTGCAGCAGTATTTCATTTTTTTTCGAAACAATTTAGATTTAGCCTCAACATACAAATACTATGATGTGTCGTTTCGTTGATTCCAACATTATATTGCATGATGAGTTCACTCAGTAAACAAGTTTTAAACTAACATCATCCGTTGTTCACAGACATCTTCCACTCCAGTATTAAACATGATGATATTTCCATATGAAAAAACAAATATAACTGGTAACGTTATAAACTGACCTTAGTAAGTCTTGGGATGATATTTCTCATTAGTAAGCATTCACAACCATATGTAGGTCTTATGTTTTATCGATCTATGCTACCGCAGTATGTTACTTAGTACTACCCGACATTTGGCTCTTGATTAAGTTAGGTCAAAACATGATGTTATGCAACGCTACTCAACAATCGCTAAAACCCTCCATAGTTAAAAAAAATTCATCATAATTCGTTGTTCAGTTTTATTCTCGCAAACGTGCTACTTATATTTTTTTAGTCACTGCCACGAAAAGTTTGTTATTATTATTCTACCATTGGATACCAGTTGGTTCAGTGGTGTTGATGGTTAATCGTTGGCCGTGTGATCTAAAGTCTCTGGGTCGATTTATTGTCGAAATAGTGTTAATTACTGAGGAGTCTCATATTAGGACAACACAGATGACTGGTGCTTCTTGGATTTCAGTGGTACCTAACCAATCGCGAATGCAGACAACTAAACTTAATATCATTCTTGACGAAACCTCCCCAATAAGTAAATGTTAGCATATATTAACCTAGTAATTTCCAAATGGTGTTGAGATATTCCCTAAATTAAACCTATGGTTTCTCACACAGCTTCTTAAATTGATTCATCGATGGATCGATTTATAGTTCACTTATAATGTGGTCATATACATCTACTTCTCAAACAAAAGTTTCTAGAAAGTCTTTTGACATATGACGTATAACTGTAGTGTTTAATTCGGTCAGATGACTTTACCTACTCTCTTGTTACATTATGCTAATGTTGTGTCAACAAGAATATCCAAATGAATTACTTTCTTTAAAGACGTTCAAACCTACGTGCAATTTTGGTTTCGATGTATTATAAATTGTAAACAGTTGACGAGAATCAGATGAAATGAAATGAATTCACCTCGTTCTGATCAGATGTTAGTTCTTGTTCTTTCTAGATCTAAAATGTATGCACGGGAAGGTATAGAAAACGCGCAAACGACTTTGTTCATATTACCAACATCCGACGTGTTATATCACATTAATTAATGTTGAACACGTTAGATATGCTTTCGAGTTTAAAGTACCAAAATAGCGCTCCGTTCACTATTATTAAAAATGCAAAGTTGTATATACATATCATCAGAGGTCATATTGATAATGAGTAAAATAAGAGGTAGATACATGTTCCAGTGACTCCATCAACTAACAGTTACGTAACAATCAATGACTACTAAGGCAAACTAATTCACTAATTGTTCCATTTTTGCAATAACGGCCTATGCGGGTGCTTATGATTGAATAAATAAGAGTGGTATAAACATAAACCTTCCTAATATTTCAACTTTCCGATAATTTTCCGAACATTTTATCTTGTGACATAATCGAGTAATTCTTGTTGGCTAAATAAACTAAAATAATCAAGATTTGTGTTAAGTGGTTGAAAGCAGTTAACAGGTTTCCTTGTAAAGGTTTAGTTTTCTTGTCACTTGTTATTCATAAGAATAGCGTATTTATAATCTCGTAGAATTTACGTTATACAGTTAAACATGTCAACAACTTTCAATCACTTGACAACGTATATTGATGTTAAGTAGCTGGTGAGATTTAAATCCTGAAGACTGATGAGTGATAACTATCATGAAGTTTATTCCACGATTTATCATGAGTGTGTTACTAATTTTAATTAGTGATTCATTCATTATAATTTTGAATTAGACAACTATTGATCACTAGGAAGTACTGGTTCCGTCCTACGATGGAACTTTCCAGCAGTGAGCATCCATGACCCCATCAAGGCTAGAAGCTAGGACCTTCTGGCTCCACTAAGAAGGCCATACCATTTGACCAGTAAACCAGATATGACTGAAAGTCCAGGAATTATCTCACTAGTTGGTTAGTCACTAGTGAGCTGATATTGATTGTAATTGGGTGTTGTGGAGATTGCTGAATGTCAGCTTGATATCATGAATTGGTATGAATTAGGCAATTGTTGATCACCTGGAAGTACTAATGATCAGTGGATTTCATCCACGTCAGGTGTGAAGCAGTTACCCAACGATAGCAACGGGTAAGGTCGCACAAACGTACCACGAATAGACTGTATTAGAAATATCAGCTATTGGGAAAACCAGGAACAGATACTTGACAGCCGCTTTGTTCATGTATGGGGCTCTTCGTCAGCGCATACCCTCATCGCCTTGAGGTATCACTCGAAAGCTTAACCACAAAACCAATAGGCTTTCATCCAATGATTGGTATTTCTAAAAGTTATTTTTCTGAAATAGTTATGCGACATTATTCCTTGCTGCCGGTGAGTAACTGCCTCACACCCAAAATACTTGGACTCGATTGATCACGTCCTCTCACTAGAACTTTAAAAATTACCTCCAGAAATTAGTCTCTAGTGAGCCAATATTTATTGTAATTTAGTGCTGTGGAGATTGTTGAATTTTAATTTAATATCTCAAGGGTAATTTCTTTTCCAGAAATCACCTTTCAATGTTACGATTGATAAGGTGAAGTAGTAAATGTATACATCAGACATTAATTCCTATGACGTAACAGACTGTTAGTTAAGCAGTAATTACTACTATTACTCCTACTATTATTACTAACTTCTATAAAGATTCTACGTTAACAAAAACGAACTGATCAAATATTGCTTCTACTATGTAAAATATGTCGATCTATGTGAGTATATTTTGATGAATAAACAAAATTTTTGTCATCAACAGAAAGGGATTGGTCAGAGGTACACATTTCATTTGTTTTAAGTTTCACTTATTTAGAAAAAAACTTATACCTAATTATTAATTCTTTCCTTCATAAATGTATAGATTACATAATAATTAAAATTCTATTACAGGGAAGTATGTGTTCATACTGCTAATACTACTACTATTACTACTACTACTACTACTACTACTACTAACAATAGTAATAATAATAATAATAATAATAATAATAATAATAATAATAATAATAGTAATAATAATAATAATAGTAATAATAATAATAACAATAATAATAATAGTTGAGTAGAATGTCAAACTTACCTAACCCATTTGTTATGTTGATTACTGAAACTTGTTCTAATGTAACTTTAATTCTTTTTATTTGTTAACATATCAATAATCAATTTGATCATTGAATATATCCTTTTTATGATAATTACATTTTATAAATAATTATAGGAGTGTACACATAAATGAAATAATTAAAACTAACCATCTTAATAATTATTAAATTACCTTTATTGTAAATTCACTATTCTCTGTAATTAACTGAGATACGTATAATTTCAATCCTAGACAATGTTGGCATTGATTTCTAACAGTTTTCTAAAGTTTTTCTTTCATGTGTGTGTGTGTGGGGGGGAGTATGTACGTAGGGCGGGTGTGTGTGTGTGTTCCGGGGGTGGTTTCGATATATTTTTCTACTGAAAGTTTATTTCATGTAACTCAGTAAGTTTATTTTCATTAAGAAAAACTGAATTAAAAGCATAAGATATAAAAAACATTCTTCATTCATCATTTTCATATTACCTTAGGCTGTGTATTATACAAAGAAATAACTTCTCATTTAAGGATACATTTGAAGTAATTAAATAGAATGTTATATCAATAGAATGTTGACAGCGATTGCTTATACACTAATTATTTATTTAGTAGTGACTAGTGGGATGTTTATCTTGTCCTGTTTGATGATGACCGAATTCGATTGTAGCTACTAGGCTAAATGATTTGAAATTACTTTATCTATAATGTAGATGTTTGGCTGATTAGAGTTAGTTAGTGGAAAAATCTAAAACTGGGTACCAATTGATATAAAACTCATCACTTGGATGTATTTGTATATTATTTTATTTTATTTTCACGCTGTTATTCATATACTACACATTTCTTTAAACTTCTGTGAGTTATCAGCGTAGCTATTGAATCTGCATAATCAATGAATTGTTCAGCATGTATGAATTGCTTAAAGTGGTCCGTAATTATTATTTTCTGGTGATCAGAACTCCTCATTCGTAGCTATCTTAACTTCTTAACTTAGTGCAAAACTTGTTTGTCTTTAAAACCATAGACATTATATTTGATTTTTAATGTGAGTACCATCAATGTGATTCATGAACAACAAACTGACGAATCTTAACTAGAACGAAATGTACCTTTTAAAATCCATTCTTAGCCACATCCGAAACTTGGTCTATGGAGAATGGAGTTTAATTTGATTCTGTTCTTAGTGTTCATCACTGGGTGAGCATCACTGAGGAATTCTATACTGAAACGAAATAATTGTCCAGTTTTTCCCAGTTCAGAATTACACCCAACCTACATCAATCGTTGATGAATTTTTTGGTTAATAAATGTTTAATTGAGTTTACGAATAATGTTAACAGTAGTAAGTATTTCTACACTGAGAATAAAGTTAGAGTGTGACTATTAATTAACATATATTCTTGAATATCTATGCCTCTAAAGTCTACAACCTGTGGGTTGGGAGTCGTATACGGTAATACTTTGGATAAAAAAGAATGATTAGATAATCGGATGACGTAATCAGAGTTAACTGTAAAGGAATGTTCAATTATGTAATCGTATTGAATACTTTGAGAATATTTACATTTATCAGGTTAAATAAAAGATATCAAGCAAGATTACTTGTCTCATCTGTATATCAGATCAGTAAAGAATGATGTAACATTTTTACAAAAAACTGGAACGATTATTTGTTTGTGTTATTATCTGATAGGCTTTAGTAATGTCCACTCCATGTATTTGTTTTTTACTTAACTTCTTATTTCGAACGTCGTAAATTTAAGCTACGTGTAAATCATGAGTAATTTTTGATTACATTTACAAATTGGAGAACGTCTGTTATAAATGCTCTGGGCAGATATCGTTGGTAATAATCTAAGCGTAGAAGTAATATCTTCTTAGTATTTCCTGTTCTGTTGCCAGGAGGTAAGTGATAATCGTCAGAAACTCATAACAAGTTCATTATAATCCACGTGGAATGTGAATTGGCATCATTCTAGTAGTAACGTCTTTGACTATGACTTTGAATAAAGTGAATCATGAAGAAGACATCATTTAGCTCAATATGTCAATAATAGTGTTGCTAATGATCACCGACTAACATAATTCAATTATCTTTAAACACTTTATAATCAACAATAGGATTTTCAATCATTTAGTTTAATTGTTATATTGCCACTAATTAGTTGACATTAAAGCCTTAACAAACAAGATACTGGTTACTACTCATTCATCAATCAGTGTCAATATGTGTTGTACCTATCGTATTCACCTATAACTGTTCACATGATATGGTTTTCCGTAGATGTTGTACTTGTTTGAGCATATATCTTCGAAATATTGTTGACTGGCTATTAGTAGAATAGAATTTCCGGTTATATGGATTGGCCTGAATGTTACCACACAGAGAAACTATATTTTTCACCTAGCAGTAAACAATATTTAGCTTATGAAAGCAAAGTTTTATTATTTAGGGAAAATGTACAGTCTATTTTTCATAATTTATTTTTAGATAAGTTACTGAGAATAAGCAGTATAGAACGTGATATGTACCTGTGTCGACCCACTACATCACACTATGCCTTAAACTACTGGTTGTGATGGTCAATTAAACCGGGAACAAGACAGTCTGAACTAACTAATATAGCTTAGGCTAGTAGTCAGTGGTTTCATAGATTGACACTAACATCCACATTCTTACTAATAACTATGTAGTCACCTAATGTACTACTTAAAATTTACGGAAACAACATGAAATATATGTATAAACTCTTCAAACTGAATAACTGGTCATATCGAAACGTAATCTTATTCTTTCTATTGTGTATATGTTGAAGGTGAAAAAAATTGTCCGTAGTTCCATAGGCTAATTTAATTAATATTAAATCATGTGTAATGCTAATGAACATGTTAGTACAATGCCATATTTCCAATGTATAAGTAAAGGATTTTTTGGTCTGTTTGTAAAATCTGGTTCCTCTTCAAACAAGTTCGATTATCGTTGTTTAAAAATGAGTGTTAACATCTGGTGACAATACAGTGTTAACAATGTCAAGGTTCGGTAACATGTGCTTGTGTACAGTGAGGATAATTTAATTGATAACGCTAATCCTGAAATACAGAATTTCATGACGTAGTCAAGTACTGCGAATATCTATCCAGCGAAACACACATCGCTAATTATCTACTGAATTTGGAATTGAGTGGAAAACTTGAGGAGATGGTCAATTTATGACATGGACTTCGTGGTATAAAAGTGAACTATATGGGACTAGAACTAGAATGCATATATATATCCGTCTCGAGTAGCCAGACGAAATATCATGTGTACTATAGGTGAGTAGTTCAATAGTGACTGACGACCTTATTCTAAATTTTCATTTCTCCTTTCATAAAGGAGAAATTTATTTATCGTTCCAGATTCTGTATTTTTTCACCCTCTAGTCCATGTCAGAGGGTTGTGATATTTGTCTTTAGATTAATTCAACAGAACACCTGACAAGCACTCCATCTTTATCAAAGTACACTTTGAAGTTACAAGTAAAACCACTTTCAAGCACTTAATGAACATTTTATCTGAATTAAAGTGGATTGTTGAGATAAGTAATAAGTTTAGTAGCTTGTGTTCGTCATTAACTGACGTTGGTTGGATATCAGTGAGAACCAA